>QVRM01003740.1:0-50293 GCA_003439945.1 Dermanyssus gallinae | reverse complement strand
TTCTTAGAACCGGCTCGTTTTCTTACAAACCGGCTCGTTTCTTAGAACGGCTCGTTTCTTACAAACCGGCTCGTTTTTAGAACCGGCTCGTTCGTTTCTTGCAAACCGGCTCGTTCGTTTCTTGCAAACCGGCTCGTTCGTTTCTTGCAAACCGGCTCGTTTCTTACAAACCGGCTTCGGTCTTAGAACCGGCTCGTTCGTTTCTTGCAAACCGGCTCGTTTCTTACAAACCGGCTCTTTTCTTATAACCGGCTCGTTCGTTTCTTACAAACCGGCTCGTTCGTTTCTTACAAACCGGCTCGTTCTTTAGAACCGGCTCGTTCGTTTCTTGCAAAACCTGGCTCGTTTCTTACAAACCGGCTCTTTTCTTATAACCGGCTCGTTCGTTTCTTACAAACCGGCTCGTTTCTTAGAACCGGCTCGTTCGTTTCTTACAAACTGGCTCGTTCGTTTCTTACAAACCGGCTCGTTTCTTAGAACCGGCTCGTTCGTTTCTTGCAAACCGGCTCGTTTCTTACAAACCGGCTCTTTTCTTATAACCGGCTCGTTCGTTCTTACAAACCGGCTCGTTTCTTACAAACCGGCTCGTTTCTTAGAACCGGCTCGTTCGTTTCTTACAAACTGGCTCGTCGTTTCTTACAAACCGGCTCGTTTCTTAGAACCGGCTCGTTCGTTTCTTGCAAACCGGCTCGTTCGTTTCTTGCAACCGGCTCGTTCGTTTCTTGCAAACCGGCTCGTTCGTTTCTTGCAAACCGGCCTCTTCTTACAAACCGGCTCGTTTCTTAGAACCGGTCGTTCGTTTCTTGCAAACCGGCTCGTTTCTTACAAACCGGCTCTTTTCTTATAACCGGTCGTTCGTTTCTTACAAACCGGCTCGTTTCTTACAAACCGGCTCGTTTTCTTAGAACCGGCTCGTTCGTTCTTACAAACTGGCTCGTTCGTTTCTTACAAACCGGCTCGTTTCTTAGAACCGGCTCGTTCGTTTCTTGCAAACCGGCTCGTTTCTTACAAACCGGCTCTTTTCTTATAACCGGCTCGTTCGTTTCTTACAAACCGGCTCGTTTCTTACAAACCGGCTCGTTTCTTAGAACCGGCTCGTTCGTTTCTTACAAACTGGCTCGTTCGTTTCTTACAAACCGGCTCGTTCTTAGAACCGGCTCGTTCGTTTCTTGCAAACCGGCTCGTTTCTTACAACCGGCTCTTTTCTTATAACCGGCTCGTTCGTTTCTTACAAACCGGCTCGTTTCTTACAAACCGGCTCGTTTCTTAGAACCGGCTCGTTCGTTTTCTTACAAACTGGCTCGTTCGTTTCTTACAAACCGGCTCGTTTCTTAGAACCGGCTCGTTCGTTTCTTGCAAACCGGCTCGTTTCTTACAAACCGGCTCTTTTCTTATAACCGGCTCGTTCGTTTCTTACAAACCGGCTCGTTTCTTACAAACCGGCTCGTTTCTTAGAACCGGCTCGTTCGTTTCTTACAAACCGGCTCGTTCTTACAAACCGGCTCGTTTCTTAGAACCGGCTCGTTCGTTTCTTACAAACCGGCTCGTTTCTTAGAACCGGCTCGTTCGTTTCTTGCAAACCGGCTCATTCGTTTCTTGCAAACCGGCTCGTTCGTTTCTTGCAAACCGGCTCGTTCGTTTCTTGCAAACCGGCTCGTTCGTTTCTTGCAAACCGGCTCGTTTCTTACAAACCGGCTCGTTTCTTAGAACCGGCTCGTTCGTTTCTTGCAAACCGGCTCGTTCGTTTCTTGCAAACCGGCTCGTTCGTTTCTTGCAAACCGGCTCGTTTCTTACAAACCGGCTCGTTTCTTAGAACCGGCTCGTTCGTTTCTTGCAAACCGGCTCGTTTCTTACAAACCGGCTCTTTTCTTATAACCGGCTCGTTCGTTTCTTACAAACCGGCTCGTTTCTTACAAACCGGCTCGTTTCTTAGAACCGGCTTGTTCGTTTCTTGCAAACCGGCTCGTTTCTTACAAACCGGCTCTTTTCTTATAACCGGCTCGTTCGTTTCTTACAAACCGGCTCGTTTCTTACAAACCGGCTCGTTTCTTAGAACCGGCTCGTTCGTTTCTTACAAACTGGCTCGTTCGTTTCTTACAAACCGGCTCGTTTCTTAGAACCGGCTCGTTCGTTTCTTGCAAACCGGCTCGTTTCTTACAAACCGGCTCTTTTCTTATAACCGGCTCGTTCGTTTCTTACAAACCGGCTCGTTTCTTACAAACCGGCTCGTTTCTTAGAACCGGCTCGTTCGTTTCTTACAAACTGGCTCGTTCGTTTCTTACAAACCGGCTCGTTTCTTAGAACCGGCTCGTTCGTTTCTTGCAAACCGGCTCGTTCGTTTCTTGCAAACCGGCTCGTTCGTTTCTTGCAAACCGGCTCGTTCGTTTCTTGCAAACCGGCTCGTTTCTTACAAACCGGCTCGTTTCTTAGAACCGGCTCGTTTCTTACAAACCGGCTCTTTTCTTATAACCGGCTCGTTCGTTTCTTACAAACCGGCTCGTTTCTACAACCGCTCTTTCTTAGAACCGGCTCGTTCGTTTCTTACAAACTGGCTCGTTCGTTTCTTACAAACCGGCTCGTTTCTTAGAACCGGCTCGTTCGTTTCTTGCAAACCGGCTCGTTTCTTACAAACCGGCTCTTTTCTTATAACCGGCTCGTTCGTTTCTTACAAACCGGCTCGTTTCTTACAAACCGGCTCGTTTCTTAGAACCGGCTCGTTCGTTTCTTACAAACTGGCTCGTTCGTTTCTTACAAACCGGCTCGTTTCTTAGAACCGGCTCGTTCGTTTCTTGCAAACCGGCTCGTTTCTTACAAACCGGCTCTTTTCTTATAACCGGCTCGTTCGTTTCTTACAAACCGGCTCGTTTCTTACAAACCGGCTCGTTTCTTAGAACCGGCTCGTTCGTTTCTTACAAACTGGCTCGTTCGTTTCTTACAAACCGGCTCGTTTCTTAGAACCGGCTCGTTCGTTTCTTGCAAACCGGCTCGTTTCTTACAAACCGGCTCTTTTCTTATAACCGGCTCGTTCGTTTCTTACAAACCGGCTCGTTTCTTACAAACCGGCTCGTTTCTTAGAACCGGCTCGTTCGTTTCTTACAAACTGGCTCGTTCGTTTCTTACAAACCGGCTCGTTTCTTAGAACCGGCTCGTTCGTTTCTTGCAAACCGGCTCGTTTCTTACAAACCGGCTCTTTCTTATAACCGGCTCGTTCGTTTCTTACAAACCGGCTCGTTTCTTACAAACCGGCTCGTTTCTTAGAACCGGCTCGTTCGTTTCTTACAAACTGGCTCGTTCGTTTCTTACAAACCGGCTCGTTTCTTAGAACCGGCTCGTTCGTTTCTTGCAAACCGGCTCGTTCGTTTCTTGCAAACCGGCTCGTTTCTTACAAACCGGCTCGTTTCTTAGAACCGGCTCGTTCGTTTCTTGCAAACCGGCTCGTTTCTTACAAACCGGCTCTTTTCTTATAACCGGCTCGTTCGTTTCTTACAAACTGGCTCGTTCGTTTCTTACAAACCGGCTCGTTTCTTAGAACCGGCTCGTTCGTTTCTTGCAAACCGGCTCGTTTCTTACAAACCGGCTCTTTTCTTATAACCGGCTCGTTCGTTTCTTACAAACCGGCTCGTTTCTTACAAACCGGCTCTTTTCTTATAACCGGCTCGTTCGTTTCTTACAAACCGGCTCGTTCGTTTCTTACAAACCGGCTCGTTTCTTAGAACCGGCTCGTTCGTTTCTTGCAAACCGGCTCGTTTCTTACAAACCGGCTCGTTTCTTAGAACCGGCTCGTTCGTTTCTTACAAACCGGCTCGTTTCTTACAAACCGGCTCGTTTCTTACAAACCGGCTCGTTTCTTAGAACCGGCTCGTTCGTTTCTTACAAACCGGCTCGTTTCTTACAAACCGGCTCGTTCGTTTCTTACGAACCGGCTCGTTTCTTAGAACCGGCTCGTTCGTTTCTTACAAACCAGCTCGTTCGTTTCTTGCAAACCGGCTCGTTCGTTTCTTACAAACCGGCTCGTTTCTTAGAACCGGCTCGTTCGTTTCTTAGAACCGGCTCGTTCGTTTCTTACAAACCGGCTCGTTTCTTAGAACCGGCTCGTTCGTTTCTTACAAACCGGCTCGTTTCTTACAAACCGGCTCGTTTCTTAGAACCGGCTCGTTCGTTTCTTACAAACCGGCTCGTTTCTTACAAACCGGCTCGTTTCTTAGAACCGGCTCGTTCGTTTCTTACAAACCGGCTCGTTTCTTAGAACCGGCTCGTTCGTTTCTTACAAACCGGCTCGTTTCTTAGAACCGGCTCGTTCGTTTCTTAGAACCGGCTCGTTCGTTTCTTACAAACCGGCTCGTTTCTTAGAACCGGCTCGTTCGTTTCTTACAAACCGGCTCGTTTCTTACAAACCGGCTCGTTTCTTAGAACCGGCTCGTTCGTTTCTTACAAACCGGCTCGTTTCTTAGAACCGGCTCGTTCGTTTCTTACAAACCGGCTCGTTCGTTTCTTGCAAACCGGCTCGTTCGTTTCTTACAAACCGGCTCGTTTCTTAGAACCGGCTCGTTCGTTTCTTACAAACCGGCTCGTTTCTTACAAACCGGGTCCTTTCTTAGAACCGGCTCGTTTCTTACAAACCGGCTCGTTTCTTACAAACCGGCTCGTTTCTTAGAACCGGCTCGTTCGTTTCTTACAAACCGGCTCGTTTCTTAGAACCGGCTCGTTCGTTTCTTACAAACCGGCTCGTTTGTTTCGTACAAACCGGCTCGTTTCTTAGAACCGGCTCGTTCGTTTCTTGCAAACCGGCTCGTTCGTTTCTTACAAACCGGCTCGTTTCTTAGAACCGGCTCGTTCGTTTCTTACAAACCGGCTCGTTTCTTACAACCCGGCTACTTTCTTAGAACCGGCTCGTTCGTTTCTTACAAACCGGCTCGTTTCTTAGAACCGGCTCGTTCGTTTCTTACAAACCAGCTCGTTCGTTTCTTGCAAACCGGCTCGTTCGTTTCTTACAAACCGGCTCGTTTCTTAGAACCGGCTCGTTCGTTTCTTACAAACCGGCTCGTTTGTTTCCTATAAACCGGCTCGTTTTCTACAAACCGGCTCGTTTCTTACAAACCGGCTAGTTCGTTTCCTACAAACCGGCTCGTTTCTTACAAACCGGCTTGTTTCTTAGAACCGGCTTGTTCGTTTCTTCCAAACCGGCTCGTTTCTTACAAACCGGCTCGTTTCTTAGAACTGGCTCGTTCGTGTCTTACGAATCCGCTTGTTTTTTAGAACCGGCTCGTTTCTTAGAACCGGCTCATTCGTTTTTTACAAACCGGTTCGTTCGTTTCTTACAAACCGGTTCGCTTGTTTCTCACAATCCGGCTCGTTCATTTCTTACAAACCGGCTCGTTCGTTTTATACAAACCGGCTCGTTCCTTTTCTACAAACCGGCTCGTTTCTTACAAACCGGCTCGTTCGTTTCCTACAAACCGGCTCGTTTCTTACGAACCGTCTCATTTCTTAGAACCGGCTTGTTTCTTAGAACCGGCTCGTTTGTTTCTTACAAACCGGCTCGTTTCTTAGAACCAGCTCGTTCGTTTCTTACAAACCGGTTTGTTTCTTAGAACCGGCTCGTTTCTTAGAACCGGCTCGTTCTTAGAACCGGCTCGTTCGTTTCCTACAAACTGGCTCGTTCGTTTCTTTCAAACCGGCTCGTTTTTAGAACCGGCTCGTTCGTTTCCTACAAACCGGCTCGTTTCTTACAAAATGGCTCGTTTCTTAGAACCGGCTCGTTCGTTTCTTAGAATCGGCTCGTTCGTTTCTTATATACCGGCTCGTTTCTTACAAACCAGCTTGTTTCCTACAAACCGGCTCGTTTCTTAGAACCGGCTCGTTCGTTTCTTACAAACCGGCTCGTTTCTTAGAACCAGCTCGTTCATTTCTTACAAACCAGTTTGTTTCTTTGAACCGGCTCGTTTCTTAGAACCGGCTCGTTTCTTAGAACCGGCTCGTTTCTTAAAACCGGCTCGTTCGTTTCTTATATACCGGCTCGTTTCTTAGAACCGGCTCGTTCGTTCCTTACAAACCGGCTCGTTTCTTAGAACCGGCTCGTTTCTTATAACCGGCTTGTTTCTTAGAACCGGCTCGTTCGTTTCTTATATACCGGCTCGTTTCTCAGAACCGGCTCGTTCGTTTCTTACAAACCGGCTCGTTTCTTAGAACCGGCTCGTTTCTTAGAACCGGCTCCTTCGTTTCTTACAAACCGGCTCGTTTCTTAGAACCGGCTCGTTCGTTTCTTATATACCGGCTCGTTCCTTACAAACCGGCTCGTTTCTTAGAACCGGCTCGTTTCTTAGAACCGGCTCGTTCGTTCCTTACAAACCGGCTCGTTTCTTATAACCGGCTCGTTTCTTATAACCGGCTCGTTTCTTATAACCGGCTTGTTTCTTAGAACCGGCTCGTTCGCTTCTTATATACCGGCTCGTTTCTCAGAACCGGCTCGTTCGTTTCTTACAAACCGGCTCGTTTCTTAGAACCGGCTCGTTTCTTAGAACCGGCTCCTTCGTTTCTTACATACCGGCTCGTTCGTTTCTTATATACCGGCTTGTTTCTTAGAACCGGCTCGCTTGTTCCTTACAAACCGGCTCGTTTGTTTCATACAAACCGGCTCGTTTCTTACAAACCGGCTCGTTTCTTACAAACCGGCTAGTTTCTTACAAACCGGCTCTTAGAACCACCTCGCACTTAGAACCGTCCTGTTTTTAGAACCGACTCGTTCCTAAAACCGGCTCGTACTTAGAACCGTCCTGTTTTTAGAACCGACTCGTTCTTAGAACCGGCTCGTACTTAGAACCGTCCTGTTCTTGCACCGGCTCGTTCTTAAAACGGGCTCATTCTCAGAACGGGCTCGTTCTTAGAACCGTCCTGTTCTTAAAACCGGCTCGTTCTTAAAGCCGGCTCGTTCCCAGAACCGGCTCGGTCTCAGAACCGGCTCGTTTTTAGAATGGGCTCGTTCTAAGAATGGTCTCGTTCCTAGAACCGGCTCGTTCTTTGAACCGGCTCGTTCTTAGAACCGACTCGTTCTTACAACTGACTCGTTCTTACAACCGACTTGTTCTTAGAACCGACTCATTCTTGACACCGACTCGTTCTTGGAACCGACTCGTTCTTGGAACCGACTCGTTCTTAGAACCGGCTCGTTCTTATAACCAGCTCGTTTTTAGAACCGGCTCGTCCTTAGAACCAGCTCGTTCTTAAAACCGGCTCGTTCTTAGAACCGGCTCGTTTTTATAACCGACTCGTTCTTAGCACCGGCTCGTTATTAGAACCGGCTCGTTCTAACAACCGGCTTGTTCATAGAACCGTCCTGTTCTTAGATCCGGCTTGCTCATAGAAACGGCTCGTTCTTAGAACCGGCTTGTTTTTAGAACTGGCTCATTTTTAGAACCGGCTCGTACTTAGAGCCGTCCTGTTTTAAAAACCAGCTTGCTTTTGGGACTAGATCGTTCTTAGAACGGGCTCGTGCTAAACGCCAGCTCGTTTTTTAACCTCGCTCGTTCTATTAGCCAGCTTCTTCTAAGAACCACCTTGTTCTTAGAACTAGCTTGTTCTGAGAACCGGCTTGTTCTTAGAACTACGTTTTTCTCACTTCTTTTTAGAACCGCATCTTCCTTAAAAGCGCGTTTCTTTGCTTTGCCTTAGAGCTAGTCCATAGAACCGGCTCGTTGTTAAAACCAGCTTGTCTACATAACCAACCCTTTCCGCCTCCGATGTCGTACTCCTATAGTTCCACGTTACCAGCTTACGGTCTGGGTCTAGGGTATTCGAGGTGCCGTCCGAAAGGTAGTAATTAGACACTAGATAGCCGTATGAATGTCGTGTACATTTTCAGTCGACTTAGCGTAGGCCAACCTATCGATTCCTGAAAAGAACGTCTAACCGAGCGTGTACCGCAAAGTCGTATGGTGGTTTTTCATCGTGTTGAAACAAATGTTTCCTGTAATATCTGCCGCCAGTCTTTGTAATGTTCTGTCCAGAAATATGTGGTACGTTTTTCAACCTAACCATTAGAAAAGCACGTGAAACTCTATAAAGATGTGTAGCCTCGGTGGCCTAACATAGGAAATTCCCTCTTGAGAGAACAAAGCCTCATCTGTAAAAAGCACAAGTGCAGGGAACTCGGCTTTCGAAATGTGTTTGCTGTGTAAGCTTCATGGCACATATTTAAGGCACTGAACGTAAACGCTCAAAAATGAGATATGACAGGACCCCAAATTTGGCGAAATACGATACGACCATTTTGTTGTTTCGCTAGCCAATGCTTATTGTTATTCCGAACAAGCAAATATTCAGCTACTCAATGATGAAGCAACTCGTTCTCTTCGCGCAATCGCGCATTTTATGAAGTGATATTAGGCGAGCCACATCGGCACAAACATTTCGAATTCCGTTGTCACTCGTAGTCAAGACATTTCCGTTCCTAAATTCCACTGGATGCAGAATGCATATTTTGACGAGTATATATATATATATATATATATATATACATACCTACATATACACGTATTGTATAAGGTAAAGCGGTGATGAACGAAAGGAAAAACACAGGATATAGTAAGCGGAAGCCGGAACGGGAGAACGCTCTATGTGCGATGCTCGTTTGCTGACAGCGGTCTCGTGCTTTATCCACCCCCCCCCCCCCCCCCACACACACTTTAGACTTGCTAGAAGCGAAAAGCTCACACTTCTTCGTGCGCACCACCAATAAGGTCAGTGTTAAGGCCAACTTGCAGGCAGGTTCAACGCCGAACAAGCCGGCGGAAAGGGGTTGGGGAAAGAGAGGTTAAGGACATCGGATGATGCATTGAAACGGTCGAGGCCAGCCAGCCGCCAGCATCGTCAAAATAGCATTCGACCGTTCGCGTTGTAGTCGTGTATGTTGCTGCCGTCGTTGTCGCCAATGCACAGCGTAATTCCCATCACGACATTGGCAATAACAGCAGCAGCAGCAACAACAACAACAACAACAACACCAGCACTACCACCACCACCACCAACAACAGCAACAACAACAAGCTAATCAGAAAATTTGTGTGAACACTGCGCGGCCATATTGAATGCGCAAATTAAGCAAACTCGTCTATTCGTCCAAGATAACGACCAATAAAGAGCAAGTGTCATGTGGTGTGTGTGTGTTCATATATGTATATATATATATAAAATGTTATGTTAAACTGATGTCTTCGACTGCTATATCATGCAAGGTTACCCCGTTCGCAGTTGGTTTGGCTTATCGGACCGCGTAGTCAGTGTTACTGGTCAGTGCTAGCAGCAAGAAACTTCCGGCATGGGCCATTGCTTGCAGATTAGATTAGGGGCTCAAATATGCTCAAATGGAGATGAAGAGGAAAAATTAATTTGTTGCCGCGTCCCAATCGCCCATATATAAAAGCGGGCACTGAGAGAAGGCTGTGCTTTTTCCGTTGTCATCGACTCATTTCCAGTCATTGCTTGATAATTGTAATATAAGACGGCACTGATTGGTGCCAAAACTTTTTCTGTCTAATTTAAGTAATGACATTAAACTAAGCTTTTTTCGTATATCAATAGTATATGTGTATAGGGTTTAAGTGAAAACGTACGACACGTTGTAACCACCAAACCGTTTGAAATTTTAATATGCCGCTTTTGGATAACGTGGCCAACTGGCTCCTGCCACAGCCGCAATAATTCTTGGAACACGGAATCCTTCAGCTCGTGAAACAGTGCAGTAGTTGTGCCCAGACCCCAGGTGATGGCGTTTATATAAATACTTGAATCATACCTACCGTATCGTTTCGTACACTTTGATTTGATCACCCCTCAAATGAAAATAATAATAATAATAATAATAATAATAATAATAATAATAATAATAATAACGCAATAATTCAAAGAGCTCTCCGGAGAGCAGGAATACCTAGCATGCTGGAACCCAGACTTGGACTTCATGACGATAAAAGACCCGACGGTGTGACCATTCCGCCGTGGGAAAAAGGCAAATGTCTGGTTTGGGATGCGACAGTATCCTGCACGGCCGCACCGTCTTATTTATGCCACAGCGCGACGGAGGCGGGATGGGTTGCCGAACACGCAGAAAAAGAAAAGTGGCGTAAATACACAGAGTTAGAGCCTAGATACAATTTCGTGCCGATTGCAATGGAAACAATGGGCCCGGTCAGCAGAAGTACAAGGAAATTTATAAAAGACTTAGGTGATCGAATACGAGCAAACACCGGGGATATACGCGAAGACGAATTTCTGAGGCAACTGCTTTCACTGGCAGTTTGCAGAGGAAATGCCGCGTCGATATTAGGTGCGATGGGCTGAGAACAGATAGATGGTAACCATGAAATAACGAGGATACACATTCACACCTCACAATTGTATTGTCCTAACACATAATAATGAAAATAAATAATAATAATAATAATAATAATAATAATAATAATAATAATAATAATAATAATTATTATTATTATTATTATTATTATTATTATTATTATTATTTATTCAATTTTTCAGTATTTCCCTTACAATTGTGGGACCCAAACGTGTACCCGCGTAGGCTCACCCCCCCCCCCTTCTCAATCCATAGAGCCGATGATAGCGGCGGCGTTTCCCCTACACACTGCGAGCGAGAGTTGCTGACGCAGAAACTCGCCCTCGCGCTGGTCACCCGTGTTAGCACTAATTTTGACACCTAGGTCTTTGAGGAGGATACTTATGCTCTTGCTGATCGGGCCCATCGTTTCCATGGTGACGGGTACGAAGTGATATCTCCTCCCCAAATCAGAGTATTTGCGTTTCTTTGCGATCTCGGCATGTTCAGCAACCCACCCTTACCTGATGGCGCTGTGCATCAGGTATGACGGAGCCACTGTACATGATACCGTGGCATCCCATACCAGGCATTTGCCGTTGGACCATGGCGGGATGATGACGCCGTCTGGTCTTTTGTCGTCTTCGAGGCCCAACCTGGGCTCCAGGGTGCTTGGTATGCCGGCTCTACGAAGAGCCTTCTTTAGGCTCGCGTTGATTTCCGCGTGTCTGGGAGCCCTACCAGGGCTTTTAGTGCAGCTCAAAGGGTGCAGTCCGTCCTCATCCACTGTTTTTCCACACGCCTTACACTCGTATGGCTCACATATGGGAGCGCCTATTCTCAGAGCGGCCACCATGCGGAAAGAGGTGTTGTTATTATTATTATTATTATTATTATTATTATTATTATTATTATTATTATTATTATTATTATTATTATTATTATCTTCATTTATTATTTAATGTTATGGTTACAAGGAAATGTGAATAACTAACTACACTTGGGCGTGTGAGGAGTTCTACCAGTCGAGCTTGTCCTCGAAGCAGCCCCTCATTGTGTCCATAATTGCAGCCGCATTGCCGCGCTGAACCGCCAGAGATAGTCACTGAAGTAGAAAGTCAAAAGCTCTTTTTCCCCTGTCGCCTGTTCGATTCGTTTGCCAATCTTCTGTAGGAGCGACCATGTTTCAGGACCAGGCCCCCCGAGTGTCTCAAACACTAGGGGCACGAAAATAAACTCGTTGACAAGCGGGGCATATTTGTTGCTCTTAAGACGTTCAGCCTTGCGTGCCGCGGAGCTAGCGGCAGATGCGCTGGCCTCCAGGTTCGAGGGAAGCGAGCGTGTCGGTGATCGTCGCATTCCAAATAAGCGCCTTTCCCCTTTCAAAGAGGATAAGGGTGGGACCGTCTGGTCTCTTTCCGTCGCTTTTCAGAAGACCGGTCGGCTCTCGAATGCCCGAGCCGTAATCTCGTTAACCTCGCTGTGACGGCTTTGGCGTCCTTCGCTTCTGCTGCAAGAGAACCCGTGGGTCTCCCAGATGTCCACCTGTGCTTCGCACGGACACCGGTGCTCCTCAGTTAGCCTTGTTTCCCAACCTCAAACCAATGCACAGACGAAAGCTTTCGTGATCAAGTAAAGTGCCGAGGTTTGAGGAAGGGATGGCTTGGAGGCATTTGCTGGCTCCATTCTGGACAACGGCGTGCAGTCGGGCTTTGTCTGTCGTGCTCAGTGCGTCAGAGAGTGAGCGCTGGTACTTCCTAAAGACGATGAGGTCATCATAGGACCTCTGCAGGTGTTTGGCGGCCTCTGAGGGAAGGCCTGCAAGGTTCTTGAATCTCGTATCGGCAACCTCTTTGGCATCCTGGAAAGCCAGCAGAGCCACGGCCGGGTTCGATGCGCTGAACGGTACCGTCTGTGGTGTGTAATGATGCGACGTGACAGCTAGCGGCCAGGTCTGCTGTAGAGCGGCTTCCCAGAACTTCCGAATCTAAGAGGGAGAGTGGCTTGAGCCCAGTTGTTGTCGGCCAGGTGATGACTAAGGAGGTCGCTAAGGCTGGTCCTTAGGCTTTTGTCCAACTCCCACAGCAGATCCTGGTTTGCTCCGAGATCCATGCTGCGGAGGATATGGACAATTCGTGCTGAACCCAGAGACGATTTTACTAGGTGATACGCAGTGTGAAGACCGAGCAGGTTTAGCCGGGTTAGACAAGAGCGAAGGCTCTCAACCCTACCTGCGAGTGCCGGGCGAATGGCGGCGGATTCCACAGGGGACCCCAAGAGTGTCATGTCTGCTGCCTCGACGTGCTTGCACCCGGGAAGGAGTGCCTGGAAAGCGGATAAATTAGGCTGACTCTTGTAAAAAGAAATATATATATACGTTGTAGGCACGGGTGTCATGCGCCTGAGACGTTGGCTCGTGTCGCTCAGATGTGCGATACAACAAACAAATAAATTATAAAGAAACATAACGACGCCTGTGATCGCGTGACGCGTCTTCTCCTCGAGAGGGGTCATGAAGTGGTTCGTAAGCGAGTATTCCGTCGACCGGGCGCACCGAGTCTAAAGCCCGACCTCGTAATAACAACACCTACCGAGGTCTGGGTTTTGGATGCCGAGGTTTGCGGCCCGAACAGGGACCTCGCAAAAGCGCGGCAGGACAAGATCACCAAATATGACGTCGAGTTCATAAGAGCGGCGCTCCCCGACCCGCAAAAACCACGCAGATTCGGATCCATCACTATCTCTATAAGTGGTGTATGGGACTCCAAATCTGCGAGTACGCTCTTGGGGCTCGGCGTCACGAAGAGGAAGATCTTATGGATCTTACCATCTTAACGTTACAAGAAACCTTGAGGATATACCGCTCGCACCGGGTCCATAAGAGCGGGGGCTACCATCAAGCAAGGACACGGACAGCTGATTCTTAACCTCACGTGACACCTTTTTACCACCATTTTTATAAGGCGAGCACTGCCGAGTGTGCAAACCTATTGTAAATGATTAATAAATCGTCACAATATTTTATATATATATATATATATATATATATATATATATATTAATGTGTCCGCTAATGCATGGCATTATATCGCCGCATCTCTTCCACTTCCTACAATAGTAAGCCCATTTGTTTGATATAGTAGCTTTACATGGAAGTAGCGTTTTTAGTTTGGTGTAAGGCGCAGTCGAAGAGCTGAGTTCATCACGCGGGGTATAGACACTTTACATTTAGGCGGAAAACTCCACCTTTCCACGGGCATCACACTACTATGCAACTATACAGAAATCGCAAACACCCAAAGGAGACGTGCAGTGATAGCTTCTCACGATGGCGGCTATTACCAGAGCTGTTACTGCTGTGCTTGTTGCTGCTGCTGCCGTGGCTGTTGCTTTTAGTGATGTTGTTATGGTTGTTGTTATTGGCTCGTTGATGGTCAATGCACAGAAGATGTCAGACGTGTCTCTGTGCGTGTGCGTATGTGTATTCAATTCATCAAGTAGAAGGACGCATCAAGCCCAGTAGATCTTTCCGGTGAGCACAGCTCAAACGAAGCCGCATCTTGTCTAGTTGAGACTTGTCTCGTTAAGATGAAATAGAGGTGGAGCGTACCAAATAATAATAATAGTAATAATAAATAAATAATAATAATAATAATACTAATATAATAATAATAATAATAATAATAATAATAATACTAATAGAATAATAATAATAATAATAATATATAATAATAATAATAATAATAATAACAACAATAGTAATAATAACTAGCGAAATCCTTGAGGATTCTACGGAGAAGGCAGTCTTCTTGGCCGCACGAGACACCATCCGCGTGGATTCCTTAGGGCTCTCCCGTCGCCACAGCTCGGCACTCTGCTGGACAACGTCTTATTCCGCATGGTGTCGGCTCTCAGAATCGGCGGGTCGATATGCGAACCACACATTTGCAAGGCCTGTGGAAAACCAGTAGAGAATGAATGGCCCTCCACCCGTTGAGCTGCATCAAGAGCCAAGGTCGGGCTCCCAGGCACACAGAAATAAATGCAGTGATTCAAAGAGCTCTCCGGAGGGCGGGAATACCTAGCATGCTGGAACCTAGACTAGGACTTCATGACGATAAAAGGCCCGACGGTGTCACTATTCCGCCGTGGAAAAAAGGCAAATGCCTGGTTTGGGATGCGGCAGTCTCCTGCACAGCCGCACCGTCTTATGTGTGCCACAGCGCTACCGAGGCGGGATGAGTGGCCGAACACGCAGAGAAAGAAAAGTTGCGTAAATACACAGAGTTAGAGTCTAGATACAATTTCGTGCCGATTGCAATGGAGACAATGGGTCCAGTCAGCAGAAGAACAAGGACATTTATTAAAGACTTAAGTAATCGAATACAAGCAAACACCGGAGATGCACGCGAAGGCGACTTTCTGAGGCAGCTGCTTTCATTGGCAGTTTGCAGAGGAAACGCCGCGTCGATATTAGGTGCGATGGGCTGACGACAGCAAGAAGGAAACTATAAAATCATGAGGATACACATTCACACTTCACAACTGTATTGCTCTAAGACATATTAAATAAATAGTAATAACAACAACAACAACAACGATACTAGTTTTTGAAGGACATCGCAAAACGTCCGGAATGATATTACGAGCGACCGACATGATAGGATGCTTGCAAGGCGGATGATGCCACTGGCTGTTTATGGAGAGAACGCAGTTTCTATTATAGGCGCCATGGGCTGACTCAAACTTAAGTGATAGCATTGATAACAGTGAAAACGTTCATTCATCATAATTGGTAGAAGTAAACACTCATAAAACCTATTGTTAATAATAACCCACTGGGCAATCCATAGGCGGATGATGCAATTCTCCAGCTCTAGATGGCAAACAAATTACTATATTTTAGAAAATATGAACCCATATTTCACGGCATGTTGGGGCATGTTAAGATAACGTTGCCACCGATGGCCACCTGCACTTAGAGCCCATAAAACTCTGAAAAACGACAAAAAAACGCGGTTTAATGCAAAATTACGGTGAGGTATGAGAAGGCGGAAACATCTAGACTAGACGCAAATCTGGCGGAAAATACGGAGGAAACGGCACGATGACGTTGTAACCTTCAGGCTATCCCGTATCATGCCGTCAAAGCGGGGCAAGAGACGCTAACATTGATTTAGATACTTCTCCCCGATACTCCTCGTGAATGCCTGCGGTATAGCGTCGATGCATTCATTAAGCGGAAGAACCCACCCAAGAAGTCTTAGATTATGTATGAACATCCTTTGGATATATATATATATATATATATATATGAGTCTTAAGCTACACACAGAAGTGTGCATGATGTTTATATGTGAAGTTTTGTGGCTTATTTTCGGAACTGCGTATTACATGTTTTAGTTCGCGGTAAAAACAATAATATAACTACACCCACTGAGTTGCCCGAAGAGCGCGGGTAGATCGTCCAGACATGCTGAACTAAACAGTGTGATTATAAGGTCTCTTAGGAAAGCCGGTATACCATCTACACTTAAACCGAGAGGTTTAGTGTCCGCTGGCGAAGAAAGACCTGATGGGATGACCATTGCATTATGGTCACATGGGATGTCCCTAGCTTGGGATGCAACGGTTTCGTGCACCATCGAGGCTTCCTATTTACACCACAGCTTAGTTTAGCCGGGGTGGGTGGCAAAGCACGCGGACGCCAGGAAACGGGTTCAATACGTTGGACTGGAAACAAGATATACGTTTGTGCCTATTGCCATGGAGACGCTAGGACCAATCAGCAAGGGAACCGAAGCATTTCTCAAAGATTTAAATAAGCGAATTCAGGAGGTCATAAGCGACTGAAGAGAGGGTCAATTCTTGAGGCAAGCGTTGTCTTTGGCCGTTTGCAGAGGGAACGCGGCATCTATTTTAGGCGCCATGGAGTGAAATAATTATTATTATTAAATAATTTGCAATAATACGTTTAGACCTCACAATTGTAACATTGTTTAACATATAATATAAATTATATTATTGATATGTGTAGACATATAGTTATCTAGATATAGGGATGTATGTGCACACACATGAAATGCGCGACACGGTCTGATTTTTTAATTACTTGCTACCCTGCTATGCTACGTGCATATCCGTAAAAACCCCTGCTGTGCTGATGCTGACCGGGAACACAGGGTAAGGCTGTCAACTTCAATCTGGAGCATTATTGAACGGCAAAACGCGTAGAGATTGTAGAGGTTACTTGAAGAACACAACTCGCGAAATTGTGCAAATTTTTGACAGGACGCGTTTAGTAGGTGATGTGCCAAGCTGTGGAGTACCACAAAGCGTTCATTTAGCTGAACGTTTTGTCCGCTGTGGCGGTGACAGTGTGGAATGTCAGCAAACATCGGCTTGGCGACGTACCCATCAACTGAGTTATTTTGAGGTCATATTAAGCAATGTCTTTACATAAGATGCATCTGACGCAAGGGAGCTCAAGCGTATGGACCATCAGAAGCAGCTAACTCTTGCTAGTGGGGCTTCTGAATTAGTGCAACGTAATTTCGTGATTTGCAAAGAAAAATATATTTTATGTTGAAGCCCATTTATATCTAAACGAAAGTTATCGCAGCATTAACTTTACGTGTCTTTGGCTAAATTTTGACGAAATCGATGCTGGTGAACTCTGACTCCTACACAATGATGCCATAAGCCGCACTGCCGGGGAGACAATTAAGCCTTGGAGGATGACTAATGCCGGACTTGCAACGTTGAAAACATTGCAACGAGTAATCTCACGTAACGGGAACATTGATCTTGCCATTTAACGCCTCTAGACCTTTTTGTGGAGTTTTGAGACAAGCAAAGTGTACGCTAGAGACCCGCAATGAAGCATGTATTAACATAATTAAGTCTGGTTTATGTGAAAACGTGGTAAAAAAAGATAGTGAGAAAGGCCGCGCAGTAGCGAAGCTGATGGCTCTCCACCCGTAATCTAGGAAACTACCTGTTAAACAAAAGTCATCGCGGGATTGATGCAGGACACAATAAGAGGAATGTCTGCAGAAAAGTTCATACAATTGTATGAACCTCCCTGCATACATTCCTCTTTTTAACGAGACTTTAAATAATAGGTGCTAGAGAAATACAACCGCAAAAAATGACTAAATTAGGTTTGGCTCAACGAATCAGTTGGAATGCGAAAATCTCTCGAGCCTTCCGACAAGCGGCCAAAGCATGTAGTATATATAAGTATCGGAAAAAAAGAAATTGTTTATTATTGGTCCACAATTAACAGAGAATTAACAAATAATGTCAAAGAGATGTTTTTAGCGATATTATTTTTTGCTATTGTGCAATTTACAAGAATCTATAAGGACTTATATTTATTTTTGGGCATAACGGTGGCCGATGTTGTAACATAGCCTTACATACAGTACATTTGGGAAACATATATATATATATATATATATATATATATAAGAATCATTTCTGATGCACAGACGTATGCATGAAATGCATGTCTAGGCACATGTATGTAAATTAATATATATTCACACATGTACTTTTAAATTATCTGGCAGAATGCAAAAGACGCGCATATCCTTGCTGTACAGATATTGACCTCCAGAGCAATCCGTTCGATCTGGAATTCTTGCGCGTATGCATATATTCGTGCGTACCTATGTGTACATGCTATCTCACAAGCGAAAAAATTATTATCATAAAGTGGCCTTCTCTGGATTAAACAAAAACGTTCGAGAATATTACATGCCCAACAATTCAATTTAGCTGGAAGATTAAGCTCAATGACTGAATGTATGCATCATTTGAATTTAAATAAATCTGAAAAGAACGGTCTCATAATATATATATATATATATATATATATATATATTATATAAGTCAAAATTGTTATGAGATTTTGTCATTACTACTACAGCAATATATAAGTACTGAAATATTTATGAGTCTCTAAAACGGCCGTTCTGCCTTAATAGTATTGCTTAGTCTAGACAGACAAAAGTATTCATTGATTTGCCCAAGCACCCGTGTGTTTTCGAATGCCCTACTTACTCCATGGAAGTAAGGTCGAAGGACGGATGACTTAAAGTTTGCTCTACGCTGCTCGCGGCCAAATAAGCGTGCGCAGATTACAAATAGCACAATGAAGATCCCTTGCCAAATAATGGTACAACTAACTGGAAAATCAAGCGGATAATTGATAAACAAGACAATTAACGAGCTTTCCGGAACTGACAGTTGAAACTGAATGGTCTGAATGGGCGGTAAATAGATCTTCGAACATTCTTATCGGCAGCAAATTCATAACCCGTCGACGTAAGTGAGGCAGCGATACGGTCAAATCAGTAAACAGACATGAAAACACTCTTAGACAGCCGGTAACCATGGTTATAGTTGTTGCAGCATTAACCAAGTTGCTAATGAAGGCCACTGAGTACAATTCGTTTATTATTATAACGCTCCTTTTCAATATCGCGCTCAGAAACGTAAATGTTTTAATTTTTTACGGGTTTGTTACTCAGGAAACATGGCATATAGCGCGCGACATAACCTTTGTCCAACGCTGTTTCTATGAGATATCTCTTCCAGTTCTATCAGAATGTAGTTACGTTTTTTGCCCCGCAGATAAGACCTGACAATAAAAAACAATTTGGGTAGCATTCTCGTATCATAATGAAGATTTGGAACAAAAACGCACTCATAGTGAAAACTGTATTCCTTGTTCTAATTCGCACATCATAATTCTGAAGAATATGGAGCATCTCTGATTTTATCAATATTTAGAGTAGGTATACTTTTGTAGCCAGCCTCTGCACAGCCAACTTTGCAATCAAAAATGTCTATGGATGCATGTATGTATTTATTTGGCTTTTCAAACGATGTTCAAGCAGCTTTGAAAATGCGTAAAGACAAGCGTCTTGGGCATAGCCGCCTTTTTGAGAATTGGTGGTTATTCGTCCCATAGTAAAAGATATGACCTCACAATCAATGAACGCTACAATCAAGGGCAAAGTCGTAAAGGAATATAATTAACAAGTTACAACTTGTGCTAAACTGTCTGCAAATGTCTGCAATGCTGGCCGAAGTACAATTATGGTCTACCGAAACTACGCCTTGCTTTTCTTAAGAGCAGAGTCGTTTGTAAATTGATCAATTGGTGATGCTGTGTCCAAATATAGTTATTAATATCAACTATTCTCTTACTCTCACTCTACTAATAATAATAACAATAACACCCATATAACATTAGAACAAGAATTGTAATGAGATACAGCTACCTTTAAAATAGGTTTTTGCGTAGTTTCTAACAGGCCACCAAGCAAAAAAAGTTACACTATATGCTTGTCTGAATCGCCCTAGAATATTGCACGAGAGAGATACAGGCGAGTAAGAATTGAATATGAATATAAAGCGTCTCGAGAAAGAACAAATGTCGTCTGTTTTCGAGTGCATTGGCAAGCGTACAACATGTGTACTGAGCTGTTTGCCCAATAGACGATGTCATTCATTCAGTCATTGCTTCATTCAACCATTCATGAATCATTCATACTACAACTACTCGCAGCGACCATCATTATTATGATAACTCTCACCGATCCCCCGCTACCTACCGCTATTCTCGTTATGTAGCATCTAGCAGCACGACAACTACAAACAATAACTCGTTGTTTCTGTTTATTACAGTTATTTCTGGTACAACACTAATAGTCTAGTCTAGGCTGCTAACACACTGGACCAGACTACTTCTAAATGTAACTACTGTTATTATTAATCACTAATCCTACTATTACTAATACTACCGCCATCAATAATATTATGACAGCAATTACAAAAACAACAACAAAAAACTTATGATGAACAACAATAACAACAAACATTTATTATGAACAACAACAACAGTTACGACTTCGATTAAGCGACAAGTGTGACAACGAAACGTAACGGAAGATAGGCGGTGCGGAGGGCTGCCCCCGACGACTCACAGCGCGCACCCCCTCCACCCTCAAACCTCCTCAGCATGCGTTCCTTGGTCGATAGCGACCGCTGAGTCGTTCAGTGTACCATACTAGTTAGTGTAATCGCCGTAGTAGAGCATCGTAGCCTTTTTTTTTGAGGGGGGTGGAAAATGCATTTACGCACACTCGCCAATGTTTTGGCGGGTAGTGTGAGACTAAACGCAGGAGAGAGAGTACGTGACTCAATCTAATTCCAGCGCACTACCCACTAAAAACCACTCCCAAGAACCCCCTCCTGGTTCGGAATGAGCATCGTAGCCTGCCAGAAGCCACCGAAGCGTCGAGCCCGGTGGCGTGGTGGCTTAAGTCTGCGTCTCGCAACCGGAGAAGACACATAGGTGCGCGGGTTCGAGCCCCACCGTTGCACCGATTTGTATTAATGGGGGTAGTCCGTCTATGAAGCAATGTGAAAAACAGTTCCGTGGACGTTAAATCTTGGCTGAGGACTGTCAGCCCGAAAACTTACCGTGCATGAGGAGGCATTCCACGAAACCTACCAAACTCTCCCCCGCTGCCTCCCAAGAAAACGACATTGTATTTTTTAACAAAAACTGTCGTCGTAACAAAAGTGAGTGAGTTTATTAGCCGTCGTCGTCTGTGTGCAGTCGCGGCCGCTGTAGTAATAGTAGGACCGCAGCCCGCGCCGCAGCTTTGCAGGCAATGTGTTCAATAAATTCGTGGACGAGCTCTTCGTTTTGAAGTCAAGGTTGTTGTGACAAGACACAAGCGCGCTGAGCGAACAGGAACTCGTTGTGTCGTGTGTTCATTGGCAGCGGGTAAGTGGGGCTCGCTGGGCTTGTTCGACGGCTCCGGCTGCCGTTGCTACGACTACTACTACTGTTGCTGCTGCTGACGCTGATGACGCGAGGCGTCGCCCAAACGATTTCATGCTTACCTGGCTTAGTGCTAAAAGTGTGCTGCCTCGCCGGCAACGCCGTCGGCTCCCGGGGTTTGAACGGGTCGTCTTCGATCTACGCGCTCACGACCCGCGCCTGGAAGCTTGCGACATCTCCAACAACGAATTATGGTCATTGTGCTGGTGATTTGATGATGATGATGATGATGGATAATAGTAACCAGCAAAAATGACAACACGAACAACAATTTGTAATTATTCTCGTTATTTTCTGCAGTAAATGACACACGTCTCCAGCGCACAGACATCAGTGTCTGTGACAACACAGTTGATATACAGCGAAGTGTAGGACAGTAATAGTAGGCAATATATATATATATATATATATATATATATATATATATATATATAATATAAGAGCATATCGAAATAATACCCATAACAATTTTGTTCAAATATTCAGTAGGCAAAAACAAGATAGTAGAGCATATTGCAGAAAATACTAGTGCTGATAAAACCAAATTAGCCGATAGTGCCTCTAATAGTAAATCGATGATAGTCGATAACAATAACAACCTTGCTAGCATAAACAACAAAGACGATTCATCACTAGAATTGATGTCTACTTTGTGTTGATTTCTTTACTTCATCGGAAGCCAAATATCCCTCACCTATCGGCTGTTTTTTTTTTCGCAAAAGTGCTTGCTCAAAAATTTGAACATTGTATGTGCCGTTCTTCACACTCCCTTAGTTCCGTCTCTCGTTTGCCCTTATCTCAATCGTCCCCCTTCTTTTGTTATGCATATACACCTGTTATATCTATACAAATGTATATATTGAATAGAAATCGTCTTTATATATATATATATATATATATATATATATATCTGAGACTTCAGTGTTATCCACTCTCATTCTATCTACATTATACTCGCTCTGTTTTTCTGTTCCTTTTAGATTTGATTCATTTGCAGTCTCCCTCCCGACCCCCCTGCAGCCTCCTTCGCGCTTCCTTTCTTGTTTTCTCCCGCTTCGTTTGGCACCTGATTTCTGTGTGGATGTGACCCGGCCGGCCATGAATCGATTGCAATTCGTGTGCCTCGTTCGAATACCGTCCACGAATAGACAGAACTCCCGACACAAAGAGAAAGTCTCCCAAAGTGGCCGTTTTCTGGCCGTGGGAGCCGATTTGGTAGTGACAACAAGTCACCTCAACGAAAACACTATCACCACAAACAACAACAATAACAACAACCTGATGAACCTGACCGACGAAGGGACCATCAGACACACCATCACAACAACAAACAACAACAACAACAACAACCTTAACGACCCCCAGCATCGCAGCTGCACCGCCAGCATCAGCATCATCTTCGATGAATGACGACCAACGAATGGCAGAAGCTGTCGGCATAGCTGGTGGCATTGCTTCGTTGCTAAGCATGTAGACTGGGGGGGGGGGGGGTGGCGAACGGACGCTGGAAGTGAGTATTCTGTGATCGGCCATGACCGCCGTCTTTGCTGTGATTGTAGTAGTAGTAGTTGTGTAGTTGTTGTTATTGGTGTTGCCATTGCCGTCATCGTTGTTGTTGTAGTACTTGTTGTTGTTCTACTTGTTGTGGTTGTTGCACTCGTTGTTGTTGCTGTGATTGTTGTGTCGTCGACGGGGGGGGGGGCGAAGGGGGAGCAAAGTGGACGGTGATAATGCTCACGCGGATGCGGCAAACACCAATGATGGCCGCGAGGCAAGGGTAGCGGTAACAGCAGCAGCAGCACATTACCTCCAATGACAACATCTACCGCCCACTATACATGTTGTCGTTAGCGCTCGCACGTAAGCACCCATCACAGCACCCCCCCCCCACCCCCCACCCCCCGACACTTTCCCGAGCTAGGAAAGTGCGCACCGCCGTACCATCAAAACGTGGTACTACAATCGGGACAGTATCGGAGGTGCCACGACGGGCAGGATCGGAACGGCACCTGTTACCATACGCAGAGCGCCTCGTGCATCCAGGCCAGCCGCCAGAAGCAGTTGGAGCGCAGTTGAACTTGTACGCTGATTCGTGAAGATTCATTGCCACCTCTGTGTATCCCCCAAAGCGTTCTCGCCGCCCAACCCCCCTTCCCCTATTATATATGTTTAACATACGCACCCCGTGAGTGAATGAGTGAACGTGACAATGCTGGCTTGCAACGCTCTGGACGCAAATTAGCAGCAGCAGCAGCTAATTCCAATTGGAAATTGAAAGTTCAACCAGTTCGGACGGCTGGCTGGCTGGATTGATTATTATTATTATTTGTCTATCTACCACTCTACAATTACAACATCAATCTGTATGTCTGTTCATCAATCGATTCCTTGACCGGATCTCGGATCTCGACGCCGCCATGCGAGAGATTAGCAGCGGATCCTGTGGTGCATCTGTGCAGCTGCCCACCCGACCGCAACAAAAGGCAGTTGCAGCCCTATTAGTGTTCTCTGTCGTCTTCGTCGAGATTCTGTTGTCGCCATGCGTGGACGCCGACGTATACACAGTGAAAAGGCACGACCCACTAGTGAAAACCCGATCGGGCAAAATTCGAGGATTTCGTGAGGAGAAATATGGCCGGCATGTGAACACGTTTCTTGGTGTGCCGTTTGCTCAGCCTCCTATCGGTATGTTTACGACATTTCGTATATATATATATATATTATTATTATTATTAGACCGTTGGCAAAGCGACTGATTTCGACACAGCAAAGATATATATATATATATATATATATATATATATATATATATATATATATATATATATATGCTGTGTATAACTCAACAGCCTAACAATCTTGTTATTTTAGTTAGTAGTTTTGAATGTTTAAGTTTACAATTAGTTTAACACTTCTATATTATTGTCCCATTGTGCCATTCAGAGCAGCGACACTTCCTCTACACGTTGCAAAAGATAGCAAATATCATAGTAGTAAATGTTATCCATCTATGGCGCCATCTATGCTGCATCTATACGCACATCGCAAGAGACAATTTCCAGTTTCTCTTAAATAATCTCCTTCATGCCGGTTCTCTGTCACTGCCTTTATGGTGCTCACCAACGTTGCCGTTGCATCACTGATAGACCCCAGTTTTCGATACTCATTTCCACGAGCAATAGGTATTCTTGGGTAGCGAGTCTTTACGCTTATTTTCAAATGCCATCACTATTAGCACAATACGGGATACCGGATCCCTGTGGCATATCTACTACGATGTACAATGAGCCTCACTGAGAAATCATCCTCCTCAAAAGTGAACAACCGTAGACATTTTGAAAACTATTTTTTTGGTAAGACGGAAAAAATGCTTTTAAGCACATTAAAAGCGGGTAGTGTGGGACTCGATGCCGATGTTGTTGGCATAATACCCACTAAAAACCTCTCACCTAAATGGCCTCAGGAAAAGGCGAGAAGCTGGAACCATTCTTTAATACTACTTCAAATGTTTAATAACTAGATCCACTAAACACCCAGCCTTTTCTTTCTCCGTAGTACTGCGTTTACTCAAAACATCTTTTTGTAGGGGCCCCTTCTTAAAGGCCGCAGTTTGCGGTCTTCTCTGTCTGGAGTTTGCGTCCGGACGGTTGCCTTCCGGCAGTGGATTGAAAGATCCCAGAAATATGCCGCAATATAACCTTAGTCACGTCCTGTTTACCATAGCTGACCTCGAGTATCCCGTTACTATCGATAAGAGTACAGGCTCTTCCCCCACCCAAGCTAACACCTCAACATGATGTGTGCTGGGATGTCCTCTAATCTATTACGGCAACATTTTCTGAGAAGTTCTTTGAGGAGCAAGGTGTTCTCCTGCAAGCCGCTACTGTCGACGGGAAACTTCGAAAGTAAAGCCCAAGTTATGCAAAGAAAGCCATTAAAAGTGTCTCGTGTAAATAATACCAAACAGTTTCGGGCGGCTGTCTTTGTGGCATTATATTTTAGACATAACAAGTTACTTTAGCAACATCTTAGCAAGTTACTTTCTAATATAACTTTATTTTTGACCGCACCTAGTCTACTCTGAATTTTATGTTTCAAATCGTTAAGTGACTTCCGGCAGCACCAGAGGGAATATATATATATATATATATATATATATATATAGGCGCAAACGTCTTGTTTAGAAATAAGAGTGAAATTACTATTATATGTTATTTACAGATGTGGATAGTCGCACATCACTTCACAAAATGCGATATTGCGGGTAAACAAGCTGCTTGGTTGAGAAACTAGACATCTCGTCGTGTTCAACAGAAAATTCTAAATTGCTACAAGAACGTGAAGAGCTATATTGATAAGAGCTGCTAAAATTAAGGCGCCACGCTATCCTTTTTCAAATGTTTGCCTTTAATAATTTAAAAACTTAGAATTACGGTCAACGTCAATAGAAAAACCACTACAATTTACAAACAGATCATGCCGTCAAACTAAATTAAACTCTTCGGGCTGACCCTCGGCCAAGATTTAACGTCCACGGGACTGCTTTTCGCATTGCTTTATAGACGGACCCCCATAAATTCAAATGTGCAACGGTAAGGCTCGAACTCGTGCTGTATCTCGGTCGCGAGGCGCAGGCGAAGCGCCCACCACGCCACCGGGCTCAGCAAAGTTACTCAAACTAAAGTTTTCAATTGTAGAGCATCACCCATATTCTCTAGACCTGGTTCCGTGCGCCGTTTATTTGCTTGGAACCTCAAAAATGATCTCTCAGGAACGAGATCACAGAGCAACAATGATGTGATATGCGCAGTAGACCAGTATTTCTGGTCTAATTATTCGAACTATTTTGTTGATGGTACTAAGGCCTTTGAGGATTGTTAGGCCATATGTATTAAGCTTCGAGGATCCTATACTGAGCAAAAAAGTACGTATTTGAAACCAAAGGGTGCGCAAGTCATGGAAACGGCGGTAGAGGGTGCGCTCAGGAAGAAGCGGACGCCAATTGATGGTGCCGCCGAAGAAGCTCTAGACGCGCACCCAGCATTGTACCTACTGAGACACAGTCTCTCCACGCCTCGCAGTAGGTATCAACTCCGATGTTCGCCAGCTTTCAGAAGGCGCTAGTAAAAGAGTTATGATGAGCTACCCTACAATAACTGCAACTCGTTGATTTCAAATGTCTATATTGGACTCACGCTGCGCTTCCCCTTGACGCTGGTGGCCTAGGGGTACGCAGATCAGTCGATATTGCCTTATCCAGCTACCCTTGCTCGTTGTGCGAAGTAAAGCAACTTCTCATCGCCATCTGGTAGTTGGATCGCCGATCCAACGCAGGCAGCTCTCGCTAACTTTCGCGACCAGTGAGAGTCAGTGCTGGAGCACATAACACAATGATTTCTGGATCGAATCGTGGCATCTCGACTTCAACGCGACCTAGAAAGTTAGTTGGTTCCCGTTAGCTCAGGGTGGTCTCGTCTAGAAGCGAGCTTTCAACCAATAAGTGGCGAGTGGCTTCAAGCCCTCCCCTCGCCTCCGCTGGGAACGATGCTGAACAACGACACACTCCACATTACTTCCGGCTTGCGATTATAGGAGGTAGTTTGCGCACCCCATTCACGCAACCTGTGCAGAGCTCCAGTAAGCGGCACGAGTGAGCAAGCTTTGTCGTGTTGCTCTAGCGCTGGGTGCTAGTCACCTCACTTCATCATCAACGATGCAATCTTTTGCGCTCTTTACTCGCCCTACATTCCGGCAGTTTGAAAGGTCACCGCGAATGAGCTGTCGATTTTTCTGTCGAAATGTCTATGCAGATCACGTAGACATGAAAAAAATGTGTATATATATATATATAAAAAATATATATATATATATTTATATATGTAATGCAACCGTATTCTTCAGATTTATTTAAATTTTACAACATTTATATATATATATATATATATATATATATACATAAATATATACGCACAATTCAAATTCGGAGTCAAATATATCTTTAGAGATCACACACACGCCTTCTAAGTACTGCAACAATGCTCAAGTCCACAATTCCTCGTACAGGTGGTTCAACGTTTGCTCTACAAGTTCGAACGTGATCGAATGGAATGTTCAAGTGTAACTTTGTACCAATATAGCTAGAACTTATGCTATTAACGCAAATTATTATGCAAAAGATGCGCAAACTGTGCTAATTGGTTACCAATTGCCCGAATTGCCGAACTACTAAGATTAGAGAAGAAAAAGTGAGTTCAATAGGATGAGAAACCTTCCTAGGACGGCCTATATCGAATTCGTCCGAGACCACAAGCCTTACAGATAAATAAAGATTCTCCAATATGCTCCGGACGTCAATCCAGATGAGTCGAGCCTTATAAATGATTATGGGTGCATTGAGGCCCCTTAGAGGCATGGCCGATCCCACACCTTCGAGACATTACGGGCCTAGCATTCTAGAACTACAACAAAATGTTTGATTGGTAACCTTGAAGAAACAACTAACATTAATAGAAAAGGCTAAATAACCAAACTTGTTTTTAATAAGAATGACCTATTAGTCGATAGGGCCATCCTGGCACATTCGCTGCAGTAATAGATTCTCAGGTACCTCCTTGACTTGTTTTTTAGAGTCTTTCCTTACTGCGAAGGCTTGAAAAACGTATCGTAGAAAAATGAAGGACATTGGAAAGCAGGCAAATTATCTGACCTAGCAATACAGAGTTTGTCTAGCAGTAGATTAGACGCTAGTGGTACACAAGCGCCTGCATGCTAGTGTGATTTATAAAGCTGAATATAAGGAAGACGTTGCTAAACGTATTGTAGATTACACCCATATCCAATCCTTTTTTTGCGGACAACCTTTGCATCCGTCCTCGTATATGAGCGGATACGATCCATTACAATGTCCTCCAAGTATTGTAACAGATCTGCCAGTTCTGCAATAGTGAGACGGAAATGCTTATATTTATTTGATAAACGAGTGATTGATGTTGTGCTAACAGGACATTGTCGTAATACCACATAGCTAATGAAAGCCCCTTAACACTGTTTATCTGTGATGTGGCTTTCGCATTTACCGGCAGCAACGATGAAAGCGTATACGTGTGTGTATGTGCGACTGTCGCCTTTTGCAGTTTTGGGGGTCGATTTTCCAGAAAATATGAGACGGATGTTAAGCATATATATATACATCATTTTATCATTTCAAGTAAATTCAAATGGAAGTCCCCGATCAGTTTCCTTGCAAACATTGGCACCTTCCGAGCCGTTATCCGATTGGTCGCAATCTGTGCTACCTCGGCATATATATTTATATAAAGAGTGGCCGGGAATTTTTTTTAGATCGATATCGAGAATTGTATTTCTCGTTAAAGAAAATATTTTTTTTAATAGAACATGGTCTCATAGAAGTCTTGTTTCGCATTGAGACTGAAATTACTAAAATCGGTGACACTGGTGTTACTCCCACAATGGTGCACATAGGTGCACAAAATGTGCAATCACGAGACAACCAGTCCATCCATACAGAAACTAAGCACACCATCGTGTTCGTGAGAACGGTCTGCTTCTTCTGAGCCTAAAGCTTTATGGCGATCATTTTGTTACCAAATGTATTGCAATGCGAGCCGTGGTTGAGCAGTAATTAAGATTTTTTGGCGGCCATGTCGAGATTAAATACATGCATATTTAATCTCGTAGGGGAACGGTTTTGAGGTGTTAACTGTGCGGGCCAATAAGATAACTTTATTTTTGCGAATTCTCTTCTTAACGACCATGTCGCATCTTCTGGCATTTCTGTATAGGACTGAGAGAGAGGTGCATTAGGTTGTCTCGCAATTACGCATTTTGAGCTCATATGTCGGACAATACCAGCAGTGTCACGGATTAGTAATATAACTCTCACTCCGAAACAAGACGTTCAATTGGAAAAATATTTACTTTAATGAGCTCTACAGTTCTATTTATCAATTTTCAAATACTTAATCGGACACCCTGTATACATATAATGTCGGGAAACCTAGAGGGCGGGTTTACATTAAGAAAAACTGCCATCGTTTATGTGAAGCGTGCTAATTTCCTACAGGTGTCCCTTGAAAGCGTCCTGTTACGGCGTAAGCCACTTACCATTATGCAATTTTACTGCTTGCTTCCGCGCGGTTTGTTAATAGCCCATATAAGGAGACTATAATAACACAGAATAGACTTATTATCAGACAGGTGATTACTGGCACCGACGATTTCAGGTACTTTGACCGCATTGTGTGTCCCTATGTTTAGAAGTTTTTGTAGCAGATCAGGTGATAATACGTACTCGGAAAATGTTCAGGGATTATCGTAGCATACTGGCCACTTAATGATGCGCCTGGGTGTCGTCTTTATGAGTCTTTTAGAATGTTCTGTTTGCCTCTGGGGGGTTAACATTTGGCATACAGAGAAATCGAAGAGTAGCTCTCGCCTTGGCTATAATGTGTGCGACTTAATTTTAATAGTGATAGTGGTAGAGATGGTAAGAACGCTGCGGAGCCAACGTTACCTAGAAACTTCAGTCAACGCCATCGAAGTCGATAACAATTTCTAAACAATTGCCAAAGGCGTTTTGTTACTTTACTAATTCAGTCACCAACGGGCACACGGGTGGTTTTTCGTTTGTAGGCAACTTACGGTTTCGTAAGCCTGTGCCCGTCAAGCCGTGGATGCGCGAGCTAAAGGCGATGTTTTTGCCGCCGTCCTGTGCGCAGCCCGACGTGGTCGTCAATCAAGTGTTCAACTTCACTGAGGAGGAACGCAGCGAGGACTGTCTCTACCTCAACATCTGGGCTCCCCTCGCAAGTCGGTGTATAAACATGTTATCAACCCGTTTCTCTTATAAACGGCCTCAAATATACACAAGAAGACAACTAATTCATATTTTGATAATAATAATAATGTTTATATATATATATATATATATATATATATATATATATATATATATATATATATATATATATATATATATATACATAGTGTGTTCAAAACGTATCGCGACCTTTTGTGTTTTTTCAAAAATATTCATTTATTCATGAATATCTATTTTGTCCCCTTCAAGTAATCCCCATGAGATATTATACACTTGTGGCCAACGGTTTTTCCAATCTTCGAAGCACTTCAAAAACAATTTTTTTTTATCTTGTTCAGCTCCTCCTTCGATGCCGTCTTTATCTCGTCAAGCGTAGCGTAACGTCGTCCTTTCATGGGCCTCTTCAGTTTAGGGAACAAGAAAAAGTCACAGGGGGCCAGATCTGGGGAATACGGTGGCTGCGGCATCATTAGTGTGTTGTTTTTGGCCAAAAACTCGCGCACAAGCAACGATGTGTGAGCAGGGGCGTTATCGTGGTGCAAAAGCCAATTTTTGTTCTTCCACAAATCCGGGCGTTTCTGGTGGATTGCTTCGCCCAAATTGCGCATAACTTGCAGGTAATATTCCTTATTGACCGTTCTACCCTGTGGCAAGAACTCATGATGCACCACGCCCCTGCAATCGAAGAAAACTGTCAGCAAAACTTTCACATTCGACCGAACTTGGCGCGCTTTTTTCGGTCTTGGTTCGTGCGGCAGCTTCCATTGAGATGATTGAGCTTTGGTTTCCACGTCATAACCATAAACCCACGATTCGTCACCAGTTATGACCCTCTGGAGCAAATTTGGGTCGTCGCGGACAGAGTCCAACATCTCATTAGCAATGTTCATGCGATGCTGTTTTTGGTCGCAATTGAGCAATTTTGGTACGAATTTCGCGGCGACCCGTCTCATGCCCAAATCATTGATAAAAATCGAATGGCACGAGTCAATCGATATGTTTAGGTCCTCAGCAACTTCTCTAACGGTGATTCGACGATTGGCCAATACCATTTTCTCCACTTCATTAATTTTTTCGTCTGTTGTTGAAGTGCTCGGGCGTCCGGCACGCTCTTCGTCGTTCACATCTTCTCGGCCTTCTGAGAACATTTTGTACCACCGATAAACGTTGCTTCGGTCCAAGGTAGCTTCTCCGTATGCCACAGTCAACATTCGGAATGCATCCGCGCACTTAATTTCGTTTTTCACACAAAATTTGATACAGGTACTTTGATCCATTTTTTTGAATAGGTAAAAATCGAAGACGATCCAAAACACGTGCAAGCAAAGCAGCTGTCAACAATTAAGTGAACATTCAAAATGGCCGAGCTTGTCGGCATAAGTGAGAGACATGAGTACCAACATAACGCCACAAAAAATCGAAATTCGAATATACGTAACCCGCGAAAATTCAAAAGTCGCGATACGTTTTGAACACACCTCGTATATATATATATATATATATATATATATATGCCAGCCAGGACTTCGATTAGTACTTGTAGTACCATCTTGTATGAGCTCTAGATCTCTATAAATGACTCCCATTTGGCAAATATTTTTTAAACAACATTTTTGTAACGCTAGTAAAACTTTTTTTGATTGAGCAACTTGACTAAGCGAGACATATATAGACAAACAGAGTGACAAGTCAAAGAAGCGCTGACAAAATTGACGTACGCAAGCGTGCGAAAGGAACGTAGATGACCTTTATATTAAGCTTTAATTACGCATACGTAGACACCATGTAAAATTGACAGCGTTAGGTTTAAATAGAGAACCTATTAATCACATGACAGACTGTTGTCGACCATTGCTCTGCAGATACAGTAGGTAGATTTATTCTTCAAGATCATTGCTTCATATGTGCCACGTATGCAGAGGTGCACCAACAGACTGGCGCTGTGTCGTTTTTTTGGTGTTGTCCACAAAAATGTCTAGACAATACAGGCGACAGCCGTCCGAAGACCGTCATGGTCTTTCTATACGGTGGTGCGTTCTTCTTTGGAAGTACCAACTACCGGTTCTACAACGGAGCGACGTTAGCTGCGCTTACCGATGTGATCATTGTCACCGTGAATTACCGCCTCGGACCCCTTGGGCTTCATGAACGCACGTATTCCTGAGATACCCGGAAATCAAGGTCTCTGGGATCAGCATCTCGCTTTCAGGTACTTGCCCGAAACCTGCTTCAATAACTAACTGCAGGCAGTTTGCAGGACGTACGGTACACCAAAAGCCTTAAATGACATCAACCAGGAACCTTCGCGGGTTTAGGCTTCATTTTACTTAGTTGCGTTTCTTTGTAGTCTTAAGAGACCTTTCTTTAGAAACTTTGTATATTTCTCGTCACGTTGAGATTTAACAAGTACCTCGAATCGTCTACAAATACAGCACGTTTTCATAGAACATATGACTAACCGATCGCTGAATTCTAGAGCGCTGCGTCGGATTTATCCAGCAGCATATGTTTTTACCATTGTTACCCAGACGGCAATTTGCCCAGCCTTTTCTCTGTTCCCGAAATGATCCATCATCGTTGAGTAGCGGTCGACGGCCTGCAAAGGCATTTAGGCCACCTATGCATGATAGACATTCCGGGCAAAACAATGTCTACTGATGCTCACTACTTTTATATATTTATCGTTTGTTTGTAGTTGAAAGTTAAAATAAATCGTAGTCTGGCAATGTATTTTTTTTCTACCAAAAAAACCATGTCTAAGCAGTGTGCGTGGAATTAGTGTCAGATTTTCTCACGGTGTTCACTATGACTCTGCTTGCATATATATATATATATATATATATATGTGTGTGTGTACTCTCGTCAAATAAATGTGTGCCGGCAGCACAAATTTTAACGCGAAATCATAGTTCAACGCCAAACACTGCTCGTACATACGGATTCATAAAGGTGGATACGGGAAAACATCGCGTACTTCAACGGCGACCCCGAGTCCATTACAGTCTTCGGACATAGCGCTGGTGGAATCTCGCTGGGTTACCATCTGGTGTCGCCGCTCTCCAAGGGCCTCTTCAAGCGTGCCATCATCCAGAGTGGAGCGCCGTACTACAAAATCACCGACAACCCGGACGAGGCGCGGGAGCAGTTCGAAGCGGCAGCCTCCGGAATGGGATGCGCCACGGTCGAAGACCTTGAGCCCAACCGGCCGATGGCGCACGTCGTCAATTGTATGCTTGCCAAGAACACGACCGAGATTCTCGACGCCCTTGAGTACTTCAACGATCGTGTGAAGACCACCTATATTCCGTGGCCTGGAGATGATCTCGTGCCGCAGGATCTGCCGGACGCAATCAGGTCGGTGTGCCGTAGTTGTTTTCTTTCGTCAGCTTTTTTCGCTCCGTTTTCGTCGCCCGTTTTTTTTGTTGTTGGTTATGGTTGTCCTTCCTGTCGTACTGTGGTGTCATCTGCGCCATTTCATACACAACCCTGACAATTTGTGTCGGCACTTCATGAGTAGTCTACACAATGGAGGTCAACCTGGCGAATTTAAAGGCCATTCGTTGAGTATACTATAAGCTGATCCTGACACATTGATTTGACATTGATTTTGCCTTTTTAGTACAATATTCCTTGTACTACATGCCTACATAAATATATATATAGACTATAAAAAAATATGTATATATTAGCTAGACAGACAAAAATAGCAATGCAATATTTTTTTATGTTGAACATTTGCCTCTTAAAAACGTTTGTAAGTACAGTATCTTATAGACCTGGAAAAAATGCATAGTTTTTTTCTGACAAATATTTGAAACTGGTTAACAAGGTTGCTTGTAAAAGCGTATTTAATTACCGTTTACATCGAAAAAATAGAGCGAGTTTTTTAAATTGTATAATTAATGTATAATAAATGTATAAAATATATAATAAATGTATAATAAATAAAAAATATTTTGTCACGAGCTATTTGCACAGTGGTTTACTGTTATAGTGACCAAAGGAACATGGAACTATGGAACAACACGTTTGATCTGTATTTTGAGAATACTTCACCTGTATGCTTGTTTTACCTGTATAATACTTTTCTCTTTTTATCGAAGATTTCCTAATAACTGAGCGGAAGTAGCGCATTAGCCTCTTGACTCTACTACAGTGTCAAAGATAGTATAGGCGCTTTGCATGAGCTGTCTTCCCCTCCTGCTGACGGGCGGTTCTACCTCACTGGGTCCCGTGGCAATAACCTTCAGAGTGCCCATGCAGATTTGCTAACAGTTCTTGTAGAAAAACAACAGAGCTATTACCTCTATTTTCTGTGGTTATAACATTTTGGCGTGAGCCCGCTTTTCCGTTTATCTATCTGTGTATATATATATATATATGTCTTGTACATTGTAGTGTCCACCACCCCCACGACTGGCCGGCGACCGCTACTAGTTCGCCATGCTCTCGCTCAAGCAACACACGTCCTCTGCCTGGCTTACATCAACGACTACTGATTCATTTATTCTCATGTCTCCTTATATATAACAGATTTGCCCGCGCATTTAGTAACTTCCCGCGTTTTTGCTTGTGGTGTGGCGGCATCCTCTATTTGGCGGCCTGTATCTAGTTTGTTTCAGCATTGCCGCCAACAGACGATATATGTATATGCCCGCGCTGCTTAACGGGCGCTGCTATCCTACATATATATATATATATATATATATATATATATATATATAAAATGGTGGAATAAAATGCATGTTTAATGGACTCATCGGGCCGTTGGGTTGTCTGGCGTGTGGTTTGCAGAGACGGGAATGTCAACGATATGGACCTGTTGGTGGGGGCGACAGAGGACGAGGGTTCGCTCTTCATTCAGTACTATCTGTCGTCGGTGCTGGACTTCAATCGGCCCGAGTCGATCACGAAGCGCGGCCTCAAAGTCTATCTGAGTTTTCTGTTCCGGCTGATCCGCCAGCAGGTGCCACAGGAGATCGCCGACCAGTACGTGAGCTCCGACCCTGAGGAGAGCAACGCCGACTACCTCGGCGGGCGGGGCACTCTCTCGGCGACTTCGGCTTCATCTGTCCGCTGGTGAAGTTCGCCGCCGACTTCGCCGCTCGAAACAACAGCGTGCACTACTACGAGTTTGGTTATCGTCCCGGCTACTCCTGGAACGAGCCGTGGCAGGGTGTGGCGCATTTCGAAGAGATCCCGTTCATTTTTGGCACGAACCTCGACACGGCCGAGTTCAACGTGACACGCGAGGAGCGCATCTTTACGCTGTTCATGATGCATACGTGGTCGCACTTTGCCAAAACCGGGTACGTGCAAAACGTGACCGAGTAGATCGGTCCGCCGAAATACGTTTGCCGCAGTATAGCAGCTAGCAGTCGAAATAACAAACAACGTGACACAAATGAATTTAACCAATACTTCTATAAATATATATATATATATATATATATATATAGAGAGAGAGAGAGATAAATTATTGTGCTGATTTATTAATCATTTGCAATACGTTTGCACACTCGGCACTGCTCGCCTTGATGTATATATATATATATATATATATATATATTTCATTGAGGATTTGAATGCATTCTAGTGCTTTTTATGATTATTGAGTATGGGCGAATTCGATCGCGATACACTGAGCAATAATCGTAATGCCGTGAATGGATAAATTGTATAATTGTATACATTTAGTATATCCTTAAATGCTTTTATCAATAGGCACCTTAAGCGTACAGTTTTATTTTCTATTTTATTAAGTTTTTAGAAGTCATTGAGGTGTACCCATGTCAGGATGGTTGGAATGCTCTACGAGCTCAGGTCAAACGAGATTGTCGGCATCAAAGCACGACGTACGCGACGAAACCTCTACCACAATGGCAGCTGTTAACATTGCCTACTAGTCCATCGATCTGAAACTAATCATTGTTTAGGAGCAACTAAGCTAACAAATATGATACATACAATAAACATGGTAACAATAATGATCGAGATGTACGCATTTGTATTGCAATTTTTCTATTTTCATCATCTTCTTCTCCTTCTTCTGGAAAAACAGACAAGTACCGCATATCTTTGGCAAGCCGTGGCCGCAGTTTAACGGCGTGACACGACCGTACGTCCACCTGAATGGGCGACACACGGAAATTCGCGAGGGAGTCGGACACCGATGCAGCTTTTGGGAGCCGCGGACTTACAAATTTGTCACCTCGCCGCGACCCGACCTCGACCTGCTCTGGAATAAACCAACTCCCAGCTACAGCGAGCTGGCTGAAGAGCTCCGATGAAGAAAACGAGTGGAGAGACTGCTGTTGCAGTACCTCAGGTTTGTCGAGAGACATGCATGCACGCATCTACCTAGCTACTCACTGCCATCAAGGCTCGCGACTTAACTACTGTACTGACACTATTTACTACATAATTATAAACTATATTTTTGTTAACATTAAAGGTGAGATACCTTTGATGTTGGATGTTGCAGTGTTTTTCTTATTATTGCTTTAATTTTCAGTTTTTGCATTTGTGAGGTATGGACGTTTGAACCAGGTTCATCAAGCTGTGCTCGCTTCCTGTCAATTCATTTACAGGAAGCAACACCTTCATGGCGCATAGAAGGTGTTGTTCTGTTCTAAGAAAATTGTTGTTTCATATCGTCACGTAGATTTACCCTTTGGCTGCCTGGAAATCAACTATTTTACTTTTAAGCGAGTTGCGAGAATACCTAATACTTCTTCTTATTCGAAATGTCGCCACTTGGATACTGTTTCTAATCGAATTTGTTTTGAGCGAAAGCTCATCGAAAATTGATGGTGGGTCCATACCGCAGAGAGTGAGCGACTAGCCTGCCAGGGGCTGGGGCTGTTGTGAAAAGGCCCTCATCGGTAATCTCATCGATCGTGACCTACCTAAGCCGCAAAACAAAAAATATAATCGAACCCACTCAAGGTAAACGTACGGATGACGACGATCGTTGATCTTCGAATCGATTGCGAGACGCCCAAAAACGATCCGATCATGTGCCACTTGTTCCAACGTGGTGGACTTCGAAGTCCCAATACAACCCTGACATGTCCACAAAAGGTTGCCAGCAGCTTGAGTGCGTACTTCATATTAGCCTTTCCATGTAAGTAAAGACGAAGGAGCCATTAGAGCATGTTGGCCGCCATCAAATGTCCCTAACTTTCAGCCTCCAGAAAGTGGACAAAGCTGGCGTTAGCCGCCTTCTTGCTACCATAGGCTCGCTATATATCGTGTTATAAATATTTCATGACCTAAAGAAATTCCGGCACTCATGCCAATGGCTTCTTGATTGCACCCTCCCCTGGCATACTGTATCAACCTGCCATTTCACAGCTAACTTATTTTTATGCTTTTAAGCGAGTCCGGACGGTGCCTATCTATATATCAGGCTGCTGGGAGGTTGTCTCGACCCACAAGCATAGGCCCGCACTTGATCATGTCTTAATAGGGTAATTGATAAGTGCAGTGCATAGCGAATGGCGTCATTTCTGGAAAGAGATAGATTCCCTCCGTGTTTGAATGTGGCTTCAGAAAAAAAAATAGGAACCAACCTTTTCCGAAAACGCCTTCGGTTTTCTTAACTAGGACTTATCCTGTCGCTCTTAGTGCGTTGACGGCTAGGCGACATAATCAAACGATTGCGTTTACTTAGCTCCTGTGTGCTAATCAATGTATCGTCAGCCCCTGTGTGCTAATCAATGTATCGTGCACTATGGAATACGCTTCCAGAACACCTAAGGACGGCAGAAAATCTTAATACATACTTCTAAATAACAACTCAAAGTCGCTTGTCAAACTCCTGAACTGAGCTATCAGGTTTATGCTTATCTTGATAATGTGTGTCTTCATGTAATATTTATCCGAGTGGCATAAGTCGTTGCTAAGCTGTAAATACGAATAGTGCAAACTGGCATATAAATGATTTGCTGAACACAGACTAAAATATCATAACACATCATTAGATCGGTTGATTGCTCACGACATCACTTAATCTATCTGCTGTCACATACATGCAATGTAAAAAATGCAAACTATGTAAAAACAAAAAACCTACAAATTACAATGAGAACGTGAGTCTAGTGGCATTAATATGGTAGTGTGCGCATAATGCTCAACAGAATGCAGATTGACATATACCGGGTACACATTTTGCTGGCATGCAGAAAGAACTTACGAGTCACATAAACATTTGATGACTGGACCTGCAAACTGTCGTTACAGATCCTTGGCAGGAACTGGTCATCTAGGGCGACCATTATATTTTGTATTTATTTTACCGCCTCTTACAGGTTCCCTGGCAACTCAAGGAGGGCTTATTATTAAGGCAAGATGATCTGCCGATCGGCATCGACGCGTCTATGCGATGGCCAAGTGAAAGAACCGCGCCATAAATGAACCGGTGCCAGTCCGAGGCAAGTGGCGCCATGGTAGCGGTTACCAATGGCCTAGATCTGTACAAATAATGTATATTTATTACTGACACCACAACATCATCACGCTGCAAGGCCAAATAAATTACTGTAATGTCGTGTTCACTTGTCAAACCGTATGTGTACTTTCTGTCTTTGTCCTGTCCGTTGTTTTGTCATAAAACGAGCACGTCTTGGTAAACTGAAAAACGTTTTTTTCTGTTTTTATAATGAGGACGGTGCTAATGTACAATACAATATATATTACTAGAGCTTTTGTGCAGTTTGTATTTTGCTTTGTTTCGGATATGAAAGCATACCATATTCAGTAAATAGATAAAATAGTCTAGATATTTACGGCCACAGTGAACTTGGAGAAAAATGAATTTACGCGTAGGTTCCTACATTGTGTTTATTGGCAGGCGTTGTTGAATTGCTTCAGTCGACGCTTGGGTTTCCTACATAAGTAAAGTGCCTTCTAAAGGACGTATGCATCGCTTGTACGTAGACGGTTTGCAAAATTTAGTCTTGTTCACATTTCTAAACCTTTTGGTTGATTCTCTAAGTCTAAAAGAATGAGCAGTTGACTGTTAGTTTAACGTGTGAGCACACATCAGTGTTTCCGTAGAGACCAAGCAATTAACCACTATATATATATATATATATATATATATATATATATATATATATATATATATATATACATATATATAGTAGGGCATCATGGTTAAACTCGACGATAGCTCTTACTGATTTTTCTAATTTTGATTTGCCCGTGTTCTAAGGTGAGCCATTAATGCTCGTTCATATATATATATATATATATATATATATATTATATATATTAATGAAATAAAAACTATATATATATATATATATTATATATCTATATATATATTTATATATATATAGTTGTTCTTATTAACACATGTCCTACTTAGCGACATCTAAATTACCTCAATGTGGTTAGTAGTGCTGGTAGTTTGAGCTAAAAACTCAGCATTATGATTTTGCATTCGCTGAGCTAAACGATTCAAATATATAGTGACTAATTTAAGTATTTGGTGGCTAAAACTTGCCAAAAGCTAGTAAATTAAAATATAAGGTAGGCCGCGCCTTTCTATATAAAGTAGATGTAAAAATGTTTATAAAATTATTTTTACAAATAAAAATATATATGTTAGTTCTAGTAGGTTTACGCAAAATGTATATCCACATATTTAAGTGGTCAAACAGGCTACAAAGTGTGTGACTTTCAGATATGTCCGGTTGAATTACCTATAAAGCGATCTATCACAATTTCACATCGACTAGCATCCATAGTCCGAATCTCGCGGTAACCGTTGGTGTTACTTCTAAACAACGCGTGTACTCTTACCTCTTCATATGCAGTCTACTCGGTAAACATCTCTCCGAATTCTACTAACAGGATTACGAGGACCTCCTTGAGGAACTCGACTTCAGTATGACCACTCTCGTTTGCCGAAGGGCAATCGTAGGTAGTCGCAAATTACATTTTAATACGGCCCACCTGCCCATCGCAAATTATATTTCAATACGGTTCCTGGGAAAGCAAGTCCTCATAAGGAAAAGGAAACACTCATCTAGAAAACGTTTAAAAGAAAAGCATCTCAGCTCATTGGTAACTCGGCAGTCCTAGGATAGCCAGTCGCCTCCGTTCTATTGGCGGAGTAGTCAAAAAGAGCCGAAAAGCGAACGTATCCCTATTAGTGAGAGGAGTACCAAAATGCAAGAAGAGCCCTACATAGAGCAATAATGCACAGCAAGCAGACCACTTGAGCTCACTGTGCGAGAAGTTGGAAAAACTTCTAGAGCAAAGGATACAAGATCGTGCATTACAAATGCGCCATAGAGAGCCGCTACTACTAGTAGAAGTAGCCCGTTCGACCATGATTGCGGTGTTTTTTTAGATTTGTACAGACTTTACCTTCGAGCAGTACGCAGGTTCTTACAGAATAATCTGAAGGAATTCTTTAAGCATAATTTCTCTTAAAATTGCTGACTAGCAGAGGCTATTCTGAGCCGCAGAAAGTGGCTCGCCTGACCCTCATTCCGAAACCCGGAAAACCTCAAGTATACCACCTAGCATATAGCGCTATAAGTATGATGTCCTGTTCTTTCAGAGCAGCCGAGAACCCTATCAACAAAGGATTAGTAACGAAGCAGAAGGTGACGCTGCCAGAAAACCAGCACGATTTCGGAGCCCAACACTCTGCCATTAGCAAAGTACTAAATATAGCTGATGTGCGGGAGAAATGCTCTAAGACCAAAACCGGGTGCATTGCCTGGTCATCTTTGTAGACGCCAAAAACGCCCTTAGCACGCTTTCGGGTGATTGGTGGGACTCCATGAACAAAACACTTGTGAACAAGGACATATATTCAATATCTATAACGTTTTTCTACGTACCTAGAATTATACACTTGTGCCAACGGTTTTTCCAATCTTCGAAGCACTTCAAAAAACCATTTTTTTTTATCTTGTTCAGCTCCTCCTTCGATGCCGTCTTTATCTCGTCAAGCGTAGCGTAACGTCGTCCTTTCATGGGCCTTTTCAGTTTAGGGAACAAGAAAAAGTCACAGGGGGCCAGATCTGGGGAATACGGTGGCTGCGGCATCATTAGTGTGTTGTTTTTGGCCAAAAACTCGCGCACAAGCAACGATGTGTGAGCAGGGGCGTTATCGTGGTGCAAAAGCCAATTTTTGTTCTTCCACAAATCCGGGCGTTTCTGGCGGATTGCTTTGCGCAAATTGCGCATAACTTGCAGGTAATATTCCTTATTGACCGTTCTACCCTGTGGCAAGAACTCATGATGCACCACGCCCCTGCAATCGAAGAAAACTGTCAGTAAAACTTTCACATTCGACCGAACTTGCCGCTTTTTTCGGTCTTGGTTCGTGCGGCAGCTTCCATTGAGATGATTGAGCTTTGGTTTCCACGTCATAACCATAAACCCACGATTCGTCACCAGTTATGACCCTCTGGAGCAAATTTGGGTCGTCGCGGACAGAGTCCAACATCTCATTAGCAATGTTCATGCGATGCTGTTTTTGGTCGCAGTTGAGCAATTTTGGTACGAATTTCGCGGCGACCCGTCTCATGCCCAAATCATTGATAAAAATCGAATGGCACGAGCCAATCGATATGTTTAGGTCCTCAGCAACTTCTCTAACGGTGATTCGACGATTGGCCAATACCATTTTCTCCACTTCATTAATTTTTTCGTCTGTTGTTGAAGTGCTCGGGCGTCCGGCACGCTCTTCGTCGTTCACATCTTCTCGGCCTTCTGAGAACATTTTGTACCACCGATAAACGTTGCTTCGGTCCAAGGTAGCTTCTCCGTATGCCACAGTCAACATTCGGAATGCATCCGCGCACTTAATTTCGTTCACTCACAATTGAGATTTAGTATAGATCTGTATGTGGTATGCGCCCCAGCCCCTTGAATTCGACAAATCTGCCAGGTGCGCCGCCCCGGATTAGAGGGGAGGCGCGTGATTGGGGGGACCGCTGTAAACGTAATGCAATGGCAGTCGCTGAGCGACTCTTCGTCAACCTCAACAGACCAGTCCGATGCAGCGGAAAGCTGGACTCAGCGGCGAAGACAAAATCTAGATAAGAGTATTGAAGTCCTGGGGCGAACGAAGGCGCACCATCGCGGTGGACAATCCAGTCCCCGAAAACCTGCCCTCTGCCTGTTCTGTGAGCTCCGCCTAACGTGATATGGGATACGTTAAAATCTACGGTCACCACCATTAAGCGGCCAGTGCGGCTGCGAATCGACAAGTTTAAGATCGAGATACCCATATCTGCAGATCGACTCGTTTAAGAATGCTTTGTAGTTTCCCCACTGGCTTGTTGGGTGAGAAGTAACAGCTATAACGTTCGAGAGAGATACCTGGAAGGTAGACACAAGTGTACGCCGGTCCAGAGAGGCTGTCAGTAGACGGCGATATGCGTTCCACCGCGCGATAGCAATGTTTGGCTCCGAGAAAGCAAGGCTATCCGTTTCGACCGCGTCGAGTATGCGTCGAGCGTCGAAGTCATTGGCTGTACGACACCGGTTTAAGTTTGCCCGGAGGTCACTAATCATCTAGTGGTTGCCCCGCCCGCCACTTGCCAGTTTGGTCCAGCACCGTCAGCCCGAACGGTTTCTTCTACCGCTGAGGCCTGACGATGGTTGGTTGCTCCGCGGGTAGGGCCGCCATCGGAGCCGCGTCCGGATCTGGACGGAGCCGGGCACGCCGGGGTCGCGGGTGTAACGTTGGGGTTGTGGTCATCGCTCTTTTTTCAGCGTGTCGATTTGCTGCCGGTGAACCATGAACTTGGCACAGTGTCCTTCGGTGTGATAAATATGGCCATGAGGCTTTAGCGCAGAGCATCCCAATAGTCAGTCTCATCCCAATTTTAATGAACGCATCGCTAGCCGGGGGTTCTGTCCTCACGGCGCCATGACCCCCTGGGCAGTGCTTTCGCGACGGTCGACCTCGCAGCCAGTGGCTGTCCTGATCGCTTGGGTCATGTGATTGCTGGCTTCAGAAGTCGACTCATTGAGTCGGATGATTACATCGTCTTAAACGTTTTTTTGGTGACTCCGCGTACCAGGCAGGCAGGTGGAGATACTGGACGGGATTAATACTTTCTGACACATCAAGCCCTCCTCACGAACTATAAGGTGTGGATCAATAATTTGCATAATAATAGTTCCCAAATCGTTTAGCCTGCGTATGTTTGTTAATTGTATTCAGCTGACATATAAGGCTGTGTTTTTATTTTTGATTTATTTTGCAAGTATTTTGCGTTTACAATATTGTTATAGGTAGCAGTATGCTTGTAATATATATTCAACAAATTATGTTCGAAATGCTGCAGCCAGAGACCGAGAGAGTTTAGGAAGTTCGGACGGAAGTTCGTTTGGGCCTGAAACACACGGGGTGATATTCTATAAGGAGTCACACCAGTGCTACCGATGCTACAGCTTAGCCCGCGTCAAGGCGGATTTATCCGCATTGATTTTGCTGTATGGAGCAGCTTAAGATGTCAGCAATACGCGTCCTACAGAGAAAGCCCAAGGGCATGCCAATCAAAATCTGCGCACCTGTTGCCCATATTCAGCCGTCATTCTCGTTTCTGAAATGGTCCTCTCAGAGCGGTATGAAGGTACCCGTGGCAACACCCAAGACTCAGCTTCCCTGCTGCCACTTTGATCAAATAGCAAAAGCAGATCACTAATGATGTACCCCAAATAAACAGCATTGACAAGATGGTGCAATGTGGGATCGCGGAGAAGATACTACCAATTTTAATCGAGGTTATAGTCGTGTAAATCGGAATAGCATTTCAAACAGCGCTTTCGACTGCTCCCAGCTTGTCTATTCAAGCGACGACGTCTATGGCCTCTGCCGGTGTCTCCAAGGTGTCTTCGGACGGTTTTCGCGGACAGCTAGAACTGGCTCCGTTGCTCGCCGAGTCGTTCATCTAAGGATGCTCTTGATCGTTTCGCATGATGTGAAAGCCACAGTCGCTGCCGAACAGACCAACACGATCAAGTGGACTTGCTCAGCGAAGGACCTGGACTTGTGATCCCGTCTGGCTCATTTTGCAACAACTGTCATTATCCCTCAGTAGAAGGCGAAAAGAAAGCCTCTGTGTTCACGTGTTCGGGACAACCTCAGTCAATATAGGAGCCGTGCCCTACTCAATGCTGCCAACAATTGCGCGGCACCAGAGACTAACAGAAACGATAATAGACAAAGAGCTCGGGTGGCAGAGGCAAAGTTGGCTTAGGAGGATGTTTCTGCAGCAGCCCGCATTCTTATTTCGGATTCCATGGCGCCGCAAGATTCCAGCACGCATCGCATACTTAGCGAAAAACACCCGGATAAGCCCGAAACTTCGGCATATCCGCCACCGCCTCGACACGCTCAATCAGCTGATGAAATCATAATTAACCCCAGTAAAGTCCGAGCAGCAATCCAGAATTTCCCAAATAGTTCAAATGAACCCTCTGACGGCCTCAAGCCCAGACACCTAAGAAATTGTATTGGGAAGGGTAATCAGATCTGCTTTCTTCTCCTTGCTCTGAAAAACTGCTAGAACTGTGTTATAATGGCCTCCTACCAGGGTTCGCACTTAGTGATTTCTATGAAACTAACCTTATAGCTTTAAAAAATACGGTCTCCGCCCGATAGCAGTCGAGAATATATGCGGCGACTAGCTTGCAAGGTGCTAATCCGCAGATTACATAGCGCCAATTGTCGACAAAATTGCTCCTGTTCAAGTGAGTTGTGGAGTTAAAGGAAGCTGCGAGGTCGCTGTCCACGCAGCAAGTGCCTTTGTAAATATTAACTCGATATCAAATAAGGTGGTGGTAAAACTCGATTTTAAAAATATCTTTAAGTCCCTGAGAAGAAATGTGATTCTTGACGCTGTCAGATCAAACCTTCTTTAAATGTTCCTCAATCCCACAGTTCCCACAAAGTGATGTCAAAGACATTGCAATCCGCTACCGCAGAAGGGAGCCAGTCGGACTGGCAGCGGACTCACCCTTAAGCCCAGACGGGATGACCTTAGTTCCGTGGTCCTTCGGGAAGGCCCGGAAAGGTGTTAGTCACAACCGTGTGGGACACGCTGGCACCGTCTTACATGAGTAGAGCCTTGAGATCAGCAGGTGATGTTGCCAATTTTAGCAGAGCAGCGAAGAAGTCTGAAGTATCGCGAGTTGGAGGCAGTTATATAATGCAGCCAGTTGCTATAGAAACATTGAGAGTCATAGGCGAGTCTACAGTACGAATTCTGAGAGAAATTGGGAAGCAGGCGGCAAATGAGAACGATGAGAAGAGGGCGGATGAATTTTGCTGTAGAGGATATGAACTGAAGTGCAACGTGAAAATGCGGCCGCAGTGCTAGGCAATTCACCTTATTGTGTTAATCTTATTATGTATTAAAACTATATTGTGTATCTTGTATAAATAAAAATAATTATTCAATGAAACGGTATCTTCTTCTCAATCCCTAGGGAAATTCGGAAAAGTTGTACCTGGCGTACAAATTACGGCTAGTGCATGCTATTCCGTTCTATAGATTGGACATGATCAACCTCCTCTACAGCTTCCTTCTCAACTTTTTCTTGCTATTTCCGCACAAAAGGCTCAGTGACTAGAGAGTTCAGCCTCACTCGAATTGTTCGCACTGCTGGCCTGAGGTTTATCAGCAGGTACTCGAATGGGTTCGATACTAAATGCGATGCCCTGAAGCCGATTCCTGCTCGAATGTATATTGAAAAATTTTCGCGTTTTGCAAAGTTTGCCACTAAAATATATATCCAGACCTTTCCCACGCTATAGGTAAACATTGACACAATTGTAAGATAAAAGTGTCGCTCTACAATACCCAGCGATGGCCTTTGACCATCTCTCACCTCCGTGCACAATGATGCAATTGATGCCAGGCACGTGTCCGCAATGTGTAGTGGAAAAAAGGTCGCTCCTATGTAGTAGATCCTGCGGCCCACATACAGAAGGGAGTTGATAAACTCCAGCGATTGTCTACTGTGTGTTTATTGCGTACTGTAGAGGACATGTCTATTTCATACCCACTAGCTAACTGCGCCAGCGTCTTTTCAATATCTGTTTAATGATTTATTCGCTTTATTGGGTATGTTGGCAGTTTTTATTTGTGATCCTATCTAGATAAGCACATTCGAAATGATCAAGTATGTCCCATGCGATATAAACTATTGCCAAACAAAGACAAAATGCATTCCATACCGTAAAATGCCTGAATGTGACTATAGTCTTATATATCTCGGGATCTTGATAAAAAAAACAGACAACTTACCTAATTTTGTTATGTTAAATAAAAAATAAAGCGAGAGAGAAGGCGTCGTACTTTACACTACAATTACAACACTGTATCTTTATTTTAACACCTACACAACTGCATTGCCCTCTAGGTACTGTTGGCTTATACTTATTTTATTAACACTACACAAAAATAGTAATCACAAGAATAAACGCCTGTCTTCTATGTTGGCATAGGCCATGGCTGCGTTAATTCCTATATACATATACATGTGTTATAACTGCTTAGCTCTAACAGTGCTACGATATGATGCCCTTGTGTTTTTGCCGCGATGACCCGCCATCGTCAAATGAACCAAAGATGGTTGGGCCTCATTATTCAAAAATATAAATGCATCTCCAGCGGCAGGGGCCCAGTGAGTCTGTAACCAAATTACAATGGTACCGTTTCTTGGTCGCGTTGCTGCGTTAGCACTGTAATAAAATAAAAATAAAAAACTGAACAATAATACTGATAAGGAAAGCAAGTATGTATAAAAGTACAATGTGTGACAGCAAGGATTCATAGGAATCATTATATAAAGTAATCGTTAATAAAGAACAGTCGATGACACAAGACTGTAATAAATAAGCCATCACATGACGACGTTGACATACTAGGTAGCTTCACAAGCACTGACATGCTGAAGTGAAGTTTAGCAGAGACGAAGGACACGAATGTCGAAGGAGCTCGCCAACCAAAGACGATTTATCCTTGACGAGGTCGTCGATTTCTACGGATGAGGAAACGCAGCCCGTTTTCGGTCGCATGTTTCGTTCAGCCTCCTGAAACGTTTGGTCAAACAACGCCAATTTGTAACAGTTGGATATCAGACAAAACTCAAGGTTTTAGCCGCGCAGGATATGTACGTATTGAGACAAACGTTTTATGCGCATTTTATTTTACGAGAACTCGTGGCAAGTTGATGAGAAAAAGCTCGGCAGATTAGACTAGCTGAGGTGTATTTCTTGCTATGATGACACTGCCTACTGGAAGCAACATAGCCGATGGACGCATACATTCGCGTGTTATGATGTTCGTACACTCTCTGACCAGGGAGCGAAACTAACTCCCTGCTGTCAAGTCTAACTGTATCGATTGCGTCAGGGTGCTTGAAAGTAGGCTGCACGGATACCTTCTGTCTCTTTAAGTGCGGGTGAAAGTAGTTCAAGCAATGAATCATTAAACGATCAAGCTTTGTGCGTGATACAGGTGGCCGGGCGTGTCTCGTCTGTACGACTTCTGATTATGCATTATTTTCCTCGTCTGTACGACTTCTGATTATGCATTATTTTCTGGATACTATGGGGTTAAAATTAAAGCCTCAGACTAAAGCCTCAGAGTGTAGCGTTGCACACGAGTCAGCTTTTAAGCTAACTTTCTTACTACTGGATCGCTATTTGAAGAACATTTTGCAGACGCCACTGGTTTTAGACACATGATGCTAGCTTTAAAACGTTCGGCAACCGGAAGATTGGAAATGGGGCTTTTACTGCATGGCTAGTCTGATTAAAGCTCCGTATCACTCTTTTAAGGTTTGTACATCTTTATATAGGTTCAAGCAGTTTCTACGAGCCTACAAGGAGAAACCTGGGAAAAATCAGCCTTATCGGCTTTTCGGCACTGAGGTGTTTGGGTAACTGCGGGTTCCTGGTAGCTCTCAACAACTTAATGACAGGACTAACAGCGTGCGTTTTTAGAACGACGTAGCCCTTGTTGAGACAGAAGGAAAGTGCGCTGTACTTAGGTGACGTGGAATGGCAGGTTTAGGCTACGCTAGCAGCTCCGATTTCAGATAACTTTTAGGCGTATAAATGGTACGTGGTAAGAGAGAAAGAAAATCACAATATTGCTGACTAACCGATGATATTAATTCTACTTTACGGCAAGTTGGCTAATCTTTCAGTGCTATAATGCTGCCCGTACTAGGATTGATGCATAGTATTCGATCTGTGTAAAATTCTTTGTTGACCGCACATCTGCAGCAGTGTGTACATTTTGAGAGGCGTTTTCCAGTTGTCCAAAAATAGTTCGTCTTCAGTTTTAATTCTCTTTGGTTGCATTTTACTGACATTGACTGAGATTGTTGCCGTGGTTTACTAAATTTGACTGGGTACGATTTCTCGTTTTGGCATAATCTACTGCAACAGTACACGCTTAACATGGCGTGATGAAGTGGTAACTAAAAAACTTTAGTACTCTTACGCATACTACAGCAGCACGCGTTTGCTACGGCAAATGGCTCATAATAGTACTTGCTATGACTATGGCGATGATAAGTGAGTAATAGTAACTGCTACCGATGTTTAGTACTACTTGATTCGTATTCAGGGTGATGGGTAGCCTATCAACTCAAGGCGGTTTGAATCTAGGTTGAGACATGCCGGTATTCGGTGGGTGTTGGCCAGCGTGATCGTGGACCGTGTCGAATATCGACTAGCAGTATCCGAAATCTCGTGTCTGCTAGGCCAGGACCAGGGCCAGGACCAGATGCAACCAAGCTACAGATGTTCTCTACTTACGTTCGCTTCGGTCTAGGCAAAACGCACTCTACGGGTGTCTACGGCTAAACTTCAGCATGGGCGTCAGTCAGCTTTGCATCGTCGTAGCAAATCGACTGTCTGTGCGGTTCGGTGCGCCACTCCGCAAAGTGAGGCCCATAACTGTATCTGCGAAAAGTAATAAATAGGTTGCCGTACCTTGTTGCTGTGACATCCCCTTCAGGTCTTCGCGCGCGCCTATGTCTTCGTCTTGTCTTTCGTTGTTTCTGTTTGTCTCTCTCTCTCTCTCTTTTTCTCTCTGTCTGCCTTGCCTCGATGCTTTGTTTCACGTTGGTTGGTCGTCGTAGTTGTTGACTGGACCGACAATACTTCGTCCCCCGCAGAGTATCGCGTCCTCTGCTCTCTGGCTTCACGATCATCCGCGTGTGTCTACGATTTGCAGTCTAAGTCTGCATCCTTTTGAGTTTTACTTTACTCGCTAGGAATGCGACACACAATGGCGCGTTCGTCATTGTGCTTTTGTTGTTATGTTCGTCCGATCCTTGATCCTAATAATTATCCTCCTCTCCTACGTACTATGACACACTCAAGCAACGTTTTTAGAGCAGCGTTAATCCTTAGTATGGAGTGGCTGTGTCGAGAAGGCAGTAGTAGTCGTAGTAGAAGGAATCGCAACAACGTTACTTGTTGTTGCTGCCTCTGTCATGGTTGCTGTTGTTGTTGCTGCTGTTATTGTTGCTGTTACTGTTGCTGTTGTTTGTTGCTGTTGTTATGTTGCTGTTGTTGTTGTTGTTGTTGTAATTGCTGTTGTTGTACTTGTAACGAGCAGTAGTAATACTAATAACGAACGGACTTAGTCGTTCTACGAAGAAGACGAAGAATACTTAATGGAAATAGTGAAAGTCTGTTCTGCATTTGATTCGGTCAATCGTACGAGGCTTACGTGGGCACGGCCTTAGCCGAGCTCGGTGACTTCGGTCGCCGTACTCGCGCGCAGTTCATCTTCCTACGGCCCGACGGCCGCCTCATCGTGTGCCCCGTATCGTGCCCGAGTCATTTGCCGACGTTTGCAGGCTTTCTTTTATTTCGGCAGGGGAAATAGGTAGGCAAAACGTAGATAAAAATGTTCATATACTAAAAGTAGGGCTGGTAGTCTAGGTTTAAAAAAGCGGTAGATTTTGCGGCAATCAGCCGCGGTCAGCAATATTTGTTGTTTTTCTTCGGATTTGTTTCGAGTTCCACTAGTGAAATAGATACGCCCATGTCGCTCACAAACGAATAGATACGACAATGTCTGAGAATCTTATAGTAGACTGACGGGTAGATCGACCCACCAACCAGCCAGCCAGCCAGCCAACAACCAACCAACCAATCAACCGATTGATTAATTGATTAAAGCCAAACTAAGTCGAAGTGGGTGGCTTCTTGGAGAGAGCTTGCTTAAGTCGTAGGTCGCAACCAGTGGAC
>QVRM01003739.1:0-109600 GCA_003439945.1 Dermanyssus gallinae | reverse complement strand
TGCCCATTATTATTATTATTATTGCTGTCTATCTGTTTGTAAACGTACACTAACCACACTGTGTACGTCGGTCGCTGGGCTCATCCATGCCGGGCCCTCACCTAGCAACAGCAGCAGCAGTAGGATTTTGGGCAGCCGCCGTTAGCTCATCTACCATTACTACGATTCTCATAACCATGATCAACAACAGCAGTAGATACGAAGGCAGCAGCTGATACAACCAGCGCAGTAGTGGTACGGCAATATCGTTTTTAACTACTATGCATGTTGTTGTTGTTGTTACGAACAGCGCTATTCAATTAGAACCAGGGCGACATGCGTGGCAGGACTATTCAACCGGAACCAAAGGTGGCGGTATACGGCTAGCGCCAGGGGTGGCAGCAGCGGTGTGGGCGACGGCGTGGTACTATTCGAACTGAACCCCCAAACGGCCATGGTATTCCAGCACCTTGACCGGAATCAAACCCGGGTGCAGCGATAGCGGTTCCGTCAACGACGTCCGTTGTCGGGCTACGCCGCCCCGCGCGCGCCCGCGCTCGAGGCCCTGTTCAGTGCCCTGAATCCACCTTCTCACAGCTACTGTGGTCGCCACACAGCTGCCGAGGAAGCCGTGTCTTGAGGACCACCAACAACAACAGACCGACACAAAGCTTCAAATGCAGGCAAGCTTGGAGGAAAAGGGCAAAGCTTGCACCCGAGCTCTCCTCTCCTCCTGCTGGTGGCCGTCACCACGATCAGTTCCCGCTGCTACCATTCACTAGCCACTACGAGCAAACGACCAAGTCGCCCTCTAGAATAGCAGCCATAGGGTTGAGCGACGGAACGCCAAAACGAATCACGACGCCGACAAAAACAATGACGACAATTACGGCAACGACATCGTAAACAACAAACAACGACACTAGCCACAACGCCAGCTAGGTGATAATGTCATCAGTATTTCCAAGGTGGCATGTCAGGGCAACAACGATATCAACAATAACACCAACAACAATAGCAACAACAACCATCAACCACCAGCACAATAAACAACTGCAACATTACCATAGCAACAACAACAACAACAACAAAGACAAACAATAATCAACAGCAAAAATTACAGCACTGTGACGACTAATCGTGACGATCGTAGCAGCAGCGCACAACAAAACTGCGAAAACAACGTCGACAACAACAGCACAACTGGAACAACAACAACAACACAATCACACGCGCGTTCGGCTGTTGTCCACAGCTGTTTCTATAGCATGGACTGTTTTTCACGCATCATTGCGGGAATAACTGCGGGAAACAGCTGATACCGCCCTCACTAATGCCAGCACTTGCACGCATGTCATTGACATCTTGTTTAGTTTTCGCTGTCCTTGTCCCCGTTGTCATTGTTGCCGCTGCTGCTGTTGCAGCTGCTGTTGTTGTTGATGTTCAAGTTATTTGTTCTGTTTGACCACAATCACAAAATGTGTGATTGTCGTCGTCGCTGTGTTGCTGCCATGCTTTTTGCTGTTTATTCGTGATTGCCACGTTTGGTCGCCACTACGCTGGTGGACGCATTATTGTTGTTATATATTTTGTACATATACGAAAGCTGTTGTCGTTCTTGTTGTCGTTGCTGGCTATGCGGGTTTTGCAGCTTCGCATATGTGTAAAAAAACTGGAAACTTAGAATAGGTAATCGATTGCCTCGTTGTAGCGTTTCTTCATTCAATACGACGACTGTTCTTATATACGGTAGTAGCGCGGCAACTTGTCGGCGACAGATACAACTCGACTCGATTAGCAAGAAACTACAGTTTCAGGAAGACGCAGTTATCGTTGTATACTGGTAGTGATATTAGTTAGAGTTCGAAGCAGCAGTAGTAGTAATGTATTAACAGCAGCAGCAAATTTAGCTTTCAAATTCAACAGCTGGAGCAGCAGCAGCTATAACGACCAATATGGCAATTTGACAGCAACTTGGCCGGAAAGCAGTTCTGCGCTGCCAATCCCCCAATGCTCTGGTCAGTCTGCATCACCCCTTCTCCATGGTCGAGGGCAAAGCGAGCAGGGTTCGCATATACGTACTACTAATAGAACACATAGTTGACGTATGGCGAATAGAACATCTAGTTGCGGCATGCCGATAGTTTTGTCCCTTGCATTGACGGTTCGGGCCCCACCTGGACGCGCCTGTCGGCCATAGCTCGGTGTACAGCGTGCGGGCGGGAGTTCACCTGCCTTCCTTCCGCCAGCGCCGAAGGAACAACAAGGGCATGAGTGGAAGCCCTACAAGCGTCATTCGCCGCCGCGGCCAACGACAACGATGACGACGACGATCAAATAGGCGCCCAGATGGGGTTGGGGGCAGCGTAGCAGCAACGGCAGCATCAACCCGCGTTCAGCTGGCGCCGCAGTATCAGTAAAAGCTGGTTTATCGTTTGTGTGTGGGGCATCTAGGGGCAACGCTAGTTAGGCCGTGGCTTTATGCCATGTGAACCGGGTGTCCCTGAAGGACCCCTCGTTACAGCGGCGAACAGTGTTCGGTGATGACGCGCATGGCGGCGGCGTCGACAACGGCTAACATTAGAACAACGACGACGACGACGGCAACAGCAACAACAACAACAACTGCAATAACGTCATTATCGTCATTTACGTTTTTGTCGTCAGCATCGTTAAGTTGTTGTTATTGTCTTTGTTGTTGTCGTCGTTGTTGTTGTTGTTGTTGCTGTTGTTGTTGTTGCTGCTGCTGTTGTTGCTGTTGTTGCTGTTGTTGTTGTTGTTGCTGCTGCTGTTGTTGTTGTTGTTGTTGTTGTTGCTGTTGTTGTTGTTGTTGTTGTTGTTGTTGTTGTTGTTGTTGTTGTTGTTGTTGTTGTTGTTGTTGTTGTTGTTGTTGTTGTTGCTGCTGTTGTTGCTGTTGTTGTTGTTACTGATGTTGTTGCTGTTGTTGTTGTTGCTGTTGTTGTCATTGTTGTTGTTGCCCGCCGCTGCCGGTATCGGCCATCGTCAGTTCATCGTCGTCACCGTCAGGCATTGTCGGCGTGTTGCCGTTCCGTCTAGGAACCGGTCGGCCCATCTTTGTGTTGTCTCATTGCTTTGTCTTCCTGATCGATTGCCGAATTCGCCGGATGCCCACCACCCGTTGGCCCGCCCGGCTTAGCAGGTGGTGGTCGATAGGCAGGTAGGCGATTTTTGGTCGAGCGAGTCGCGTTTTTTTTCGCCCTTTACGATGCTTCAGTCAACTTTACGACTCGGGCGCTCGTATCGCTCGGGTTTACGATACGAGCACATCATTCATCCATTCCTCAATTCCTTATCCCGTCTAGCATTGTGCCAATTGTTTAGTACCAATAATGAAACGGACGCTGCTTGTGCTGTTGCTGCTACCGCGGTTAGTAGCGGTTAGATCCTGCGACATCCTGCTACTAACACTGCGTTGAGTTATATGGTTATAGTGTAATTCTTGTTACGCAAACTTTAAAAACCCTGCAGAAGCCCACAACTCTGCAAGACTCTGGAGCCGGAACCAAAGCCCATCACCCTGCTGCAGGACTCTGGCCCGATATGAAAGCTCACAACCGTGCAGGACTCTGGCCTGGAACCAAAGTCCACAACCCTGCACAACTCTGGCACGGAACCAAAGTCCACAGCCCTGCACGTCTCTGGCCATGAACCTCTACGTATGTCGACAGTCTACGACACCCTGCTCCGACACCCTGGGAGGCCATGTTGACATCCTTGTGAGGACGGAAACATGGACAAGTTTGACACCATTTGATTTTCTGGGTTTCTACGCCGTGCCGTTCTCACTGCCCGGCCTAAAGAATTGCCCTCGAAAACCCTGAAATATATCGTATTCTAATCATGATGTATGCGGCCTGCCTCCACGTTTAGAAGAAAATTACGTCATTGCTCTATGAGACACTAGTATACATTAATTAGGACATTGTTCGGCCTACGTTAGTTCAGAGTCCGCGCATACTCTCGTCGAGAATCCTATCAATGGTTTGCAATTAGTGGTTTTTGTAGTGGTTGTCAATTTCAATGCTCATATAAACCAGCCTGATTAAAATCGTGCGGTAGAACTTTGAGACCTACTCGCCGATTATAGTAATTGGCTTATTAGCTTCGACATGATACTGACGTAACTGACAGCTCGCTTATTGACATACTTGCAATCACCGGCAATACCAAGGCTCTTAGGATTGAACATGCCCCACAAGCTTGTTAGCCCTGGTTGATCGTTCGGGACACATTACTCAGAGCATCGACACTACGCCTTACTGCTTGGATATTTCAATAACGTACGAACGTGTACAACTCGGGTGGAACTTCACTATGCAAGTAGTCATGCATGTTGTAGTCATATGCTATCGAAAGCTTCATATGCTATCGAAAGAGGAAAAGTGGATGGATTAGGCAATAGAAGAGAACATAAGAACGAGTCGACGAACTGGTAACACGTCATCGCGCAGTGTACACTCCTTCAACTGCATGTGCAGCCAAAGGTAACAGGCACAAATCGTAACGAATGTGATAGGATATGTCGACTTAGCATGGACCTTTTGTCGAGCTCGGTGTCGTGGTGCATTCGCCTGCGCCTCACGACCGGAGGAGACATATAGCAGGTGATGCACAGATTCAAGTCCCACCATTGCACATTTGTATTTATGGGATCCGTCTTACGAGGCAGTGAAAAAGCAGTCCCGTGGACGTTCAATGTCGACTGAGGGTTAGCTCGAAAAAAACATGGACCTTTTGAATGATGCACCTGTATTCGTACTTCTACTACGATACGTATATCATCTTCTTCTTCTTTTCTTCTACGGCCAGTACTGCGATTCTACTAGGTTACGAACACTAATGACATCCTACGATTGCCAGAAGCTAGAGTTACAATCTATTAAATAGTTCGATATAACGTCTACAACTAAAACCCGTACCGCTACTAATTCCAGCGGCACGATAAAGGGCGACTGATGCTACAGGTAGCGGCGTGTGGCTATCGAACATGCGGAGCCGTAGCCCTTGTCTTGCCGGAGTTGTTGTTGTTGTTGTCGTTGTTGTTTCTGTTGTTGTTGTCGTTGTTGTTTCTGTTGTTGTTGTTGTTGTCGTCGTCGTCGACTTCTTCTTCGTTGATTCTGCTTTTGATTTTGTTGCTTTCGTCTAATAGTCGTAACAGTGCTAGTAGAAAGTCGCAGGAGTGGCAGTCGATTGGATGCTCCGAAAAATCTGTCATGCGACTGATTTCGTTACGTGGCGATTGCGGTAATGTAAGGCGAGAACATCGACGGCAACAACGGAGGCAACAACAGGAGCAGCAGCAACGACAACAACAACAACCACAAACACAGCAACAACAACAACAACAACAGCAACAACAACAACAGCAACAACATCAACAACAACAACAACAACAGCAACAACAACACGCACACAAACACCAGGTGAACAAACACTAACGCTATCCTGGTACTATCATGGAAGTGCCAGCAACAGCGAGTAGCGGCATACGCAGCCACCGCCGCCGCTATCACCATGCTAAACAAGCTCTACACATATTGGATGAAGTTTCTTAAAGCTTCGGACTCGAGGACTTAATGGCTGTGTGTGTCGTTGTTGGCTGTTGTGGTCGTGGTCAACATGGCTGTCTGCTGGACAACAAACGCACTGCGTACAACAGCAGCTGCAGAACGCTATGGTGTCTGCTGAACGTACGAACGATGTCGACCAAATGACACGTAATGCCGAGCCGGGTGGTGTTTGTGAGGGGGCGGCAGGGGGGGGGGGGGGGTGGGAGGGGGGTTGAGCAATACAGGCTTAGTAGGTTTGTGAGTCCGACACCACTTGCTGGGAAGACAGCTGCCAGCTACAGCGCGCAGGTGTATTGTGCATTCCCGAAATCTCCTATGATGAAATCTCCTAAATGATACAAAACAAAACTTGGAAACGAATTAGTGATGGCAGCCTAAGGCCTCGCTCTCGAGCCAGCCAGCCACCCAGAGAGAGAGAGACAGATTTCAACACAATCAGTGAGGCGCACAACCACAAATGCAGTTCGATTCGATTGTGCCATACTAGACCACACAGCCTATGGATTATGGTAGACCGTAGTTCACCGTAATATACCTTATATACTAGACGCGGGGTCGTGGGTTCGATGCCCCGCTACGACATACGACCTTTCGAAGCGAGCTTCTATCTCGAAGCCACAATCAGCAGCAGCATCTTTTTCGTCCTCATCATCATCATCGTCGCCATCAACAAGCGCAACAACACTTGCGCCCTCATTTTGACTTCGAACAAAAAAAAACAATGCGGCCGTAATACGACGGCAAATCATTGACAGTACAAGGAGTGAGAGAAAGAGAGAAAAGAAAAAACGTGATGAAAAATATGTAGGAATGAGATAAATAAACGATCTGCTCTAAAACAAGCGATCCTATGTGAACGGGCCATGGATACACGTTGGTACTGGCACCTGTTTCATTTCCATTTAACTCACTGGATCAGAAACGCGTATATATATATATATATAAATCCAAGCATACATAAGTATGCATACTCAAGTGCATACTTAAGACCAACTTCATTAGGCATACTTTGTTTTTCGGGGGTGCCACAGGAAGGGTATGTACATTCTTCGGGTTACGATGTCCGCTTTAAAGGGAAATAAAAATTTGCCCGCCCGTGGATATCTTGGATCTTGAACATGTAGATGACTTTCCCGTCTTCTCAATGGCGTCGCCCACTGGTGCTCTGAAAATTGCATGTTTCTTTCATCGAGCTAACGTGTCATATTAAAACCCGGTGCCCCGCGATGCGACTTTGACTACAAACTAAATGACAATATATATACGCTACCGACTCAACTAGCTGAATAAACTGGTATCTGAAATGCGAAAACTCGAGTTCCTCGAGCGCCTCAGGCCAAGGTTCCCCTAAACGCTGATGTTCCACCTAGGATAGACGTCCTGTTTGAACAGTGAGTCTTAATCGCGATACGGCGAATGTTTACGTGCCAATTGCAACCTACGGAGCCACCGGTATATTGCATCGGAAGCAGTAAGCATAATGACATAGACGATTGCTTAGCACACTACTAAATGAACACACGCACGCTCATCATCATGGCGCGCAAGATACAAAATTCTCTCCGCAACTTTCCAATATGCAACACACGCCGTATTGCACCCAGTTATTTGAAATAAATCAATGCCCCTACCCGAGTTTCACAGTGCTCGATGACTTGACTTGCTTGTATTACATACCCCTCTATAAACGGCGACATAGTCTACAGGGCTATTGCGATAGTCACATATTATACATATATATATATATATATATATATATATATGACAAATGTGACAAAAAAACTATATATATATATATATATATATTTTTGGGGGTTTTCCGTAAGGCTAATGCCCGTGTACGGTTTTTTCATGTCATGGTAATTTTTTTCATCCGCTCCGGCATTTACCTTGTCTAAATTGGAAACCATGCAAACCAATTTAAGAGTGTCCGGTCTGGGTCTCGAACCCAGGCTTCCCGAATGCAAGGCGAAGGCTTTGCCAGTAAGCCATCTTGCTCGTTTAATATATGTATATATATATATATATATATATATATGTTTATATTTATATATATATATATACAAAGTTGGTCATTGAACTTGACATGGAGGAAACGTTGACTTATGTATGCTTGCATATATATATATATATATATATATATATATATATATATATATATATATACACGTATATATATATATATATATATATATACGTGTGTGTATAAATCTATTTGGCATCAACCTCCAGGCTAGCCAATGCCCGACCGTTGTGTACCGTATGTCGACCGTATCCGTCCATCCATTTGTCGTGTGTTGAAGCTTCTTCCGCTAGGACGCGGACGCCGCCGCCTCTGCCGTCACTGCCGAAGCCGCCTCTGCCACCGACGACGACGACGACGACTGCCTTCGATATGTCTTCGGCTCAATCGTTGGTCAGTTGGTGCCGCCGCCGCCGCCCCCGGCTCTGCACTTTGTCAGCAGTTAACCAACCACAACCACAACGGCAGCGGTGGCCGTAGCAGCAGCAGCGGCAGCAGCAGCAGCAACGACCACAGTCAGTCAGTCAGTTGGTCAGTCAGTCAGTTGATCGGCAGCCATAGACAGCAGCAAGGCCGACCGACCGATCCAACTGGCCGACGATCTGCTCGCTCCAACAACAAGAACAAAACGAGCTAGAACAAAACCGAGAAGAACGAAGAGGAGAGAGCAACAAACACGCACTGCTGGCGCTGCTGTGGTAATCTTTGTCGGCGGCGGTGTTGCCGTTGTTGGTTTTTTGCCATCGGGGGTAGCTTGGCCGCGGCCGCACCTGTCATTGCTGTTGTTGTTGTTGCTGTTGTTGTTGCTGTTGCTGTTGTTGTTGCTGTTGCTGTTGTTGTTGTTGCTGTTGCTGTTGTTGTTGGTAGTGGTGGTGGTTCTGTTGTTGTTTTTGTTGTTGTCGTCGTCGTCGTCGCGTGATTTCTCATTGGTGACAGCTCTGTCTCGTGTGGTTGCTGTTGTTGATTTTGCTATTGCCGCCAGCTTAGCTGTTGTTGTTGTTGTTGCTGCTGCCGGTTTTGTCACTGGCGGACGACTCGCTGTGCTTTGCTTTGTTGTTGTTGTTGTTTTTGTTGTTGCTGCTGCTGCTGCAGCTGGTTTTGTCATTGCTGAACGACTTTGCTCGGCCGTTGTTGCGGTTATTGTTGGCTTTGCTATCGTCCATAGCTTTGTCGTCGTCGGTGTTGTTATTATTGTCATTGTCGTTGTTGTTGTCGTTGTTGTTGTTGTTGTTGCTACCATCAAATTCTATTCGTGTTGTCGGCCTGCAGACGACAGGGATGACGGCCGCATAGCGGTAGTAGTGGTTCGGATGTAGCCAGCCGAAGTTATCGACGTCGACGACCGTAACCGCATCAACTATTGGTTATGCAAGCGCGCATTTGACGACGCTTAAGATAGCAACGACGGCACAGACCATAAGAATAACAACAGCAAAAACAGCAGCAACAACAACAACAGCTACAAGAGCAACAACAACAACAACAGCAACAACAACAACAACAACAACAACAACAACAACAATAACGACTGGGCGTCGAAAGCCGCCGTCCATCAGATATGGTGATTGCGGCTGCCAACCACTGGCTTATGTTGCGCTAGGCCCGATGACGACAACAAAAAGCCAACAAAAGCAGCAGCAACAACGACAACAATACTAGCAACATCAGCACTTTCTACCACTGCTGTGACACGGTTATGATCGGTCCGCGATAACGTTCGGCACAGTGCAAGCGTGCAATCTGTTTGGGCCTTACGTTGTGCTACAACAGCTTAGCGTAGACAAAGCCAACCCCTGGGCAAACGCTCGTTACCGGCAAGCTATATATATATATATATATATATATATTATGCCCTTAATTGTTACAATTGTTAAAAATGTGTAATTAAGGATTATGATTATTATGGATTGTAATGAAGGCCATGTAAGCTCAACAATTGCCAATAGCGCGACTCAATGTACGTTTTACATCGGCGCGGCACATCAACTCTAATAGAATGGAACGTCATTTTGTAAATTCCAAGCGCTTTAAATATAGCCTGCAATAGTGGGTAGATAGCGCGATGCGATTGATAGTAGGTTAGTTGGCAACACCAAAATTATTGCTAGAAATGCTAATCAAACAAGAGAGCGACGGCGTGGAGCTGCATGATTGGTGATGGTATCTGAAACACATCGGTCGACAGTGGGCGCACACACACTTGGGATTGAGCTCTGGGAACCTACCTAGCAGCATAGTTCATGGGGAAGCTTGTGCACCGGATAGCTATTGATGTGGTCCACGCCATAAATGGTGTCGATTGGTCAGACAGTGAGTAAAACGCATCTCGGCAGTTTTCGAAAGTCCAAAAGTCCGTTTAGGAAAATTTGCCTTTTCTTTACTTCCAGGCTACCCAGTTGCGTTGCAAAAGATATTTCCATATGAGTGTGATGCCATATGAAGCTCCCGGCGCGACAAGAGTCTTCGGGGACGTACGATGGATGTCATAGCGGCCATGCTACTACTAGCCAGACGGGACACGTGGACTGCGAAGGAGATGCCACTAGGCGTGAATGGTACGCAAAGGTAGACAAATTTGAAGACAAATTCTGCTAGGGACCCGTCGAATATTTTTTTTTGATCAATGCAGTCGGCCACCGGAGCAGAATTTCATGGCTTTCGTCTTGCTGACGTTGATGGTGCCAGACCGTTCTGTATGCTGAACGCAAACTGATTTTCTTTCAGTCAACGCATACGCGGCTAAAAATGACAAGGTCCAGCGCGGTCAGCGCAAAAATACGTGGTGCCTGCTCACACCACCATCGAGCGTGATTGGGTTCGCCCGAAGGTTAGACGCGAAAAAACAAAGGTTTCGTTGCTCCACTCCAGCAGCGGCTAGCTGTGTGCAAGTGTGAGGTGTTAGAACGTGCATAAAGCGTTTAAAGTTTTTTCAGTAGTTCTCAGCAACTCGTAGCGCCAGTGATAAAGGCAGCGTTGCCCCTACAGACGGGATGCTATTTTGAATGTCTAACATATCCTTGTGCCGGTAATCTGTTACAGTTTCCACTGTTCTCACTAGATCACGAACAAAGTTTGCAGTGCCATGGCTCATAGGCCCGGGAGTATCTGGAGATATTGCCACAATGACAGGGCCTTAAACCAGTACCTACTAAACGTACATTGGGCAGCTATAAACACCGCATGACATCTCGGAGACGGTTGGGTATTCTGGATCACTTCTTGCTATACTTGTGGTCGTGCATGTGTCCAGCATTTGTTTTCTGAGGTGTTCCTTTAATGAACCAGGGTCGATAGCTACCCTCACTGCTTCCTATGCCTTATTTATCATCCATAAAATCACAGGTTGTATGTCATCAGGCACTGTTTTAGTGACGCCGCGTAAGAAACTGGGGCCAAATCGACAGCACTTCCAAATCCGAGACCACCTGCAGCTACAGAAAGGCACGCCCTTTTCTATAAATGTTCTTCTAGTTTGACATTTAGAACTTTCTTCTTCCCGCACGCATCACAAGAAAGGGGTTCGCATATTTTGAGTGATCGATATATTTAATTTGGTGACTTCTCCACACGTAGTGGTCCGGGTCCTAATATATATATATATATATATATATATATATATTGGACGGAAAGGAATACTCTTTACATCCGAATGAGACAAAAAACGAAAGAGTTAACCGATTTTAATCATTCAAAAAGTGCTCTCTATTGTTCGCCCCCACCACCCCCATCTCCAGACGAAACTATTGATTCTCAAGGCATAGAATTCTGATTTCTGCATCTCGAAGAATGTCTTTACGTGTGTTTTTACTGCCTCTGGTAAAGTGAATTTCTTTCCCTTTAGCTAGCCTTGCAGACATCGGAATAGGTGGTAGCACGACAGCGCCAGTGAAATCTAGTGAGTACGGTGAATGCGACTAAATTTTCCAATTGAAGCTTGCTACCTTGCGAAGGCTGGGCAAATTAACATTAATAACGAATTGTCATGCTAAATCACATGCGGCCTCGCGTTGTCCTGATAGACTCTAACGCCTTTTCTATTAATAAGACTGTGCCTCCTCCCTTAGAAGGCGGCAAACACTCAGTCAACCTATTCACAGCAGACAACCATGTCTATCGTTTGGCTATTTAAATGAAACTCGTAGTGGAGGACATTATACGTAGCCCAGACAGAAACAGGGCAAAAGCTTGCGTAAATAGGTAAATCTATTTAGCATTTTCTAGGCAGTTGGCCGGGCGCATCAGGATTTTCCACGTTTGCATTGGCGTAATATACCCACTTTTAGTCAGAGGTCACAATTCGATCCAAGAACGGGCTCGCTGCTGTGTCTGGTGAGTCAAGAAGGGCATTTTGCTAGAGGCTCTATTGTGTTGCGCTATTTTAAATCATGGGGTACTCATTGGTTCAACTTTGATACGTAACCATGAGCGGCAAAGACGAGTGACGATGGTTGAGTGAGACACACCGAAATCCACTTCTAATTCACGCATCTATTTCACAGTTGCGGGCGGGCGGTCTTTTTCGATCGTAATAGGGCGCGTTCATCACGGAGTTTATCTAGAAGGCTTAAGTTGCCCGAACGGAACTTGCCAAACCAATTATAACACAAAGTCGACGTCCAATTCGACAAAATCCATACAGCAACTGACGACTGAGATCGCCTTACAAAGCTCTTGAAGTCAGTCGTTTGGACTCACATAGAGATCAATTTTGTAAGCATAGCAGATTTCAAAACACATGATAAATGTTTTTTCCAGCCTAATATGTGTGAGGTTAGACAGATATTTATTTATAATTGCATTTTGATTCATTATAGCATTGCCTCCATAGTAATAGTCAAACTGTGAACTGTAAGTTTTTGTATATGTATATATATATATATATATATATATATAAGCGGCAAGAAATAGCGATCCTCATTGATAAAAAAAAGTTTACACATATAATGGTTATCTTTGTTTGGTATTGCTGAAAGTTGCAGGGCACTTGGTCTATTGTAGACTGTTATTGTGCGCCATTGCATTATAACTATTATTAGTATTGTCTTCGGCTGTCATTTGACGCAGCCTGGCGTGCTGGCAGTGGCCTCTGTTAGCGAATGTTGCTGGATGATTCGGTGTTGCACAACGATTCATTCGCAACTAGACCAACGTATCAGCGCTCGATGTCTGCTGGTCCCTTATCTGACCGCTCGAAGCTCCGTCGATGGCGCACGCGTAACACCGACAACAATAACAACAACAACAAAAGGAACAACAAAATCAATAACAACAACAACAGTAGCAACAACACAACAACGCCAACAACAGCAAGACAGCACGGCAAGCCGGTGCAGGAGTCAACAACAAAACGAATTTGAAGCGGATCGAATAAATTGAGAAGCAAGATTAAGAGTACGTAAGTGAGACAATCAAAGAAATAGAGATAGAGCGAGAAGGGAGATGAAACAGAGAGAGACGAGGAGGAATAAAAGGGCAGAAATTACGGAATAAGATTGGGTCTTACGTCCGTAAAGGTCAGAAATAGATTGCTGTTTGGAGCTGCTGTGCACGCGAGCCCCCCAGCCACCACCACGATACGCATGGGTATTTGATTCGTGCATGCGGGCGTTAATAATGGATTGTTCGCATGAACATACACACGTGCATACGTATGTAAATACTGACAAATGGATACGTGTAGGGAATGCAAATGGATACGTGTAGGGGACGGTCGAGAATTAAAGACAACGCCTTTAAAAGATATTCAATTCAATTCTAGACATCCGAATAGATGCAGACACACATGCACGTACACGTAGAGGTGTGAGCAAATCTGCGTACAAGTGTTCAGTGTCAACATGATTGAAACCACGGTGATGATCGTGGTAAGCGGCGAACAGAGAGGACTTTGACTCGCGCACCATTGGCGTCCCGAAGCGCACGGCTAGCATCGGCATCCGGTACTCTGTGTTGACGCCAAAAGAGCGTCTAAAAAGGTCCTGCCGCTTTAGTACAAGCTTCGCCATTACGCTGAAATCGTTGTAGTTTTTTTGATAGACATCGCCCTCACGGCGTGACTATTGTTCTCCTTTCGATCAACGTCGTCCTCATGGCGTGATCGTTGTCGTTCTTATCGTCGACGTCGTCCTCATGGCGTGATCGTTGTCGACCTTCCGATCAGCGTCGCTTTCATGGCGTGATCTTTCGTCCTTCTGATCGATGTCGCCCTCATGGCGTGATTGTTGTTCTCCTTTCGATCAACGTCGTCCTCATGGCGTGATCGTTGTCTTCTTTCTGATTGACGTCGTTCTCATAGCGTGATCGTTGTCTTCTTTCTGATCGACGTCGTCCTCATAGCGTGATCGTTGTCTTCTTTCTGAACGATGTCGCCCTCATGGCGTGATCGTTGCCTCCCTGGCGTGATCGTTGTCGATCTTATCATCGACGGTACCCTCACGGCGTGATCGGCGTCGTCCTTCTGATCGAGGTTGCCTTCCTGGCGTATTCGTTGTCGTCCTTCTGATCGACGTCGCCCACACGGCGTGATTGTTGGTCTCCTTTTGATCAAAGTCGTCGTCACGACGTGATTGTTGTTCTCCTTTTGATCAATGTCGCCTATACGATGTGGCCGTTGTCTTCTTTATAATCGACGTCGCCTTTACGGCATAATCGTTGTCGTCCTTCTGATCGACGTCGTCTTCACAGCATGATCGTTGCCCTCCTTCTGATCGACGTCGCCTTAACGCCATGATCGATACCGTCCTTCTGATCGGCGTTGCCTCCCTGGCGTGATCGTTGTCTTCTTTCTGATCGACGTCGTCCTCATAGCGTAATCGTTGTCTTCTTTCTGATCGATGTCGCCCTCATGGCGTGATCGTTGTCATCCTTCTGATTAACGTCGTCCTCATGGCGTGATCGTTGTCGTCCTTCTGATCGACGTTGCCTCCCTGGCGTGATCGTTGTCTTCTTTCTGATCGACGTCGTCCTTATAGCGTAATCGTTGTCTTCTTTCTAATCGATGTCGCCCTCATGGCGTGATCGTTGTCGTCCTTCTGATTGACGTCGTCCTCATGGCGTGATCGGCGTCGTCCTTCTGACCGAGGTTGCCTTCCTGGCGTATTCGTTGTCGTCCTTCTGATCGACGTCACCCACACGACGTGATTGTTGTTCTCCTTTTGATCAATGTCGCCTATACGACCTGGCCGTTGCCTTCTTTCGGCATGATCGTTATCGTCTAAACGAGTGACGTCGCCCTCATGGCGTGATTGTTCTTCTCCTTCCGATCAACGTCGCCCTCAACAATCAAAGTTCTCCCCTCAAACTAACGTTGACATCAGTCGTCGTAGGAAAGCGCCCATTGCAACATGGGCGCTGCATGCAACATGCGCGTGGGCGCACCATCACAATGTAGGTGGTTGATGTTGATGTCACTTGCTACAACAACTGCTTTCGCCGGCCGAGGAATGTGTCGAACGTCTTGGTTACAATCCGCTACTTCTTTGTCATGAACGAGAACAACAACAACAACAACAACATTAACAACAACAAGACGAAGAAGCGAAAAACGATCACGAAGAACGAAGAGAAAATGAAGCACAAAAACGTCGAGCGGAAAAACAATGAGAGAAATAGGAAGACGAAGAAGAAAAGCTGGTAGTAAACACTTACGACGCTTGCACTCGCACCTACGCCTACGCAATTTTTCCTTTGAACATTACGGTGGTTGGGCTGTTATTGGCACAACGGTGTTGCTCTCGTTGTCGTGGCGGCCATGGGACTCTAAACAGCAGAACTGCATCGGCTCCCCGTCCGTCGGCAAGGAAGTTGCATGACCAGCGAGGACGAAACGACGCTGCATGACCAGCCAGCCAGGACGAACAGGCACTGCAGAACTGCAGAAATCGTGCCAGTCGTAAGAGAGTTTAGTAGTATACACCATAAGATCGAGGTCCTCGAACCTCATGACATTTGTCTTCGGCGTCGCGTGTCTGTGCCGCGGATGATGATAATCGAACATCGAGCGACAACAAACAGGCACGACGCCGACCGCGGGCAGATATCGCGGCCAAGCGCGTCAACAGTGGCCGGAACAAGAAGAAGAAGGCTGGACCAGCTGGATCAGGGCGCGGCGACCGGGGTCGGCAGGTCTGGCGTGCATGTCTGCCTGCAGGTCACCGAACAGGTGACGTCGAAGGAAGCGCATCATGATTGTCACCATCAGCATCTTTGTCGCTGCCATTGTGCTTGCCGCTCTTACCATCATCATCGCCACCACCACTACCACCACCATCACCATTACCATCATCACCACCATCATCATTATCATCATCATCATCATCACGACGATGATGATGATGATCGATCCGTTATCTGGCGAATGACCGGCGTTCCGCGTATTTCGCTTCCCGCTTCCGCCACAGCGGCCGCCCACGCCACGTCATGCAGGTCATCGTCAGTCGGTTACTCGTCGTCGTCGTCGTCGTCGTCGTCTTCGTCGTAGTTGCAGTTGTTGGTTTTGTTGTTGTTGTTGTTGTTGTTCCTGTAATTGTTGTTCTTGCAGCCGTAGTTTTTGTTGCCGGTGTCGTTTTTGCTGTCGTCTGTCACTAACGGCCATCGAGATGTTGGTAAAACGAGCATCATCGACACGAAGAATTTATAGAAAATATTGTGTTGATTTATTAATCATTTACAATAAGTTTGCACACTCGGCAGTGCTCGCCTTATATATATATATATATATATATATATATATATACATTCATACATATATATATATATATATATATATATATATATATATATATATATATATATATACATATATATATATATATATATATATATATACATTCATACATATGCATGACCCTGCAGGGCCCTCTATCGGTGTTGTTGTTGTTATCGTCATCATCTGTCATCGGAGCATGGAGTAGACGCACGCCACAGTTTCTCCATCCAACCGGTAGACGATACGGGTAGATGGACACCATGGTGTAAAACGACAACCGCGTCGACACTCACTTTACTCGACTCTCTGTTTTCTAATCTGTATACCCTCCCTCGCTCTCTCTCTCTCTCTCTCTCTGTATATATATATATAGATAAATGTATACATTCACTATCGCTATTCTCTTTCTTCTTGGTTCCTTCCTGTCTCTCTATAGCTGTATATCTGTCTGTCTGCCGCGTGTAATTGAAGCACCGTCAGTGATTAGAGACGGGTGACGAGGGCATCTTCGGCGGCAGTGACACCACGCGCGCACGATATGAACAAGCGGCGACCGCTGGCGTCTATATATAGTATCACTCACACTTAACGCTTTTCTTTCCGGCCACGATTTATCTATCAATCCATGGTTTCTTTCTTTCCCCTTGACAAAATCTATTGGCCACTCTTCTACCCTTCCCTATCTATCTTGCTATCTATTATACCTATCGCGATTTTCTAACTATCCCCCCCCCCCATTGTTTACCTCTCTGCCCCAGACACACGCTACTGCATGTCCTGCACAATTCACTATACCTCTCTCTCTCCCTCTTTCTCACGTGCCCTCAGTCCCTCTCTCTTTCTCCCTCAGTCTGGAGGTCCCTTAGCGTCACTTGCATTAGATTCCATTCCAGCATCTGACCCAATAATGTCCCAACGCTTGATCTGGCAAACACCATCCGAGTCCAATCTATGATCTACGTCACACAGACAAACTGTACAAAGATCGAAAGCAGGTTTTGGCAAATATATATATGTATATACACTACTTACTTCCATATCCATCCACGTATCAATTTGCACATCTATATAACATTATTAGTATTTATTAAGAATACTGATGGAGCTACAATTGAGCACATCTTGTATTTAAAATGATTATGAACATGTTTTTAATTTTCCGAATTATGTTGTATTGATGCTTGCGGTAACGCAGCCCTTAGTCGTCCGTTATTACATAAAGACGCGTGTTAGACACCATTCATCTTATGGCTAAGTATTATTTGTTAATTTCAATAGGAAATGCACAACAAAACATTCATATAAATATATATATATATATATATATATATATATATATATATATATATATATATATATATATATATATATATATATATATATATATACTTTACACTTACACACTGCAGTCTAGATCCCAATGGGTCAACCACACAATAACATGTTTTATAGATATGAAAATTTTAATAAAGCAGGGACCACAAGCATGTTTTGGTAATATAACAGCCACAACAAGAACAACAACAATACTGCATTTACCTTCGCCACTGGTGGCCTCAACACCACGAACATCTAATAATAATAATTCTAATAAAACTACGTGCACGATCATAGCAAAACTTCCACCGACGCTCTCAACGATAGCGCTACATGTTATGAAGACGTTACACATATTATAGCAGCAACGACGTCATGGGCTGACAAAGATAGCGGTAACAACAACGTGATGATAATGATGATTATTATGATGAGATAAATCAACAGCAATAACACTACAGTGCCGGATTTTTGCAACGAATTGTTGCCACACAAATGCTGCCATAGATCGCGTCGCGTGCTGACGCCGCTGCCAGTAAGCCGTCAGTGATCAGAGCAGCGCTATGATCAAAGTCAAATCGCCCGATTTGCAGTTCTGCAAACGTTCATTATTTGGCGGACGTTACTGTAATCGATAAATGGTCTCGGGTGCTATTCGTTCAGGGTGATAATAATAATAATAATAATAATAATAATAATAATAATAATAATAATAATAATAATAATAATAATAATTATTATTATTATTATTATTATTATTATTATTATTATTAATGTTGACGTTACCCCTCCTGCGTCTGCTGGCTTTTCGTGGCTTTGTTCGTTGTAATTAGTTCATTCTTAATATGATGTCAATCAATGAACTGTCTCATGAGGAGAAGAATTCTCTCTCTCTTTCTCTCTCGTTTTCTCTCAGGACTCCTGAACGACTTCTTTACTGAAAACTCGTGGACGCCGATGTGCTGCCGAGCGTCACCATCCCCACGTTCATTATCACCATTATCCTCATGGACGCCATCATCATCATCATCATCACCATCATCGCTATAATCCTCACCATCACCATTATTCAGTATTCACTCCATGGGGAGAGCGAGAGGGCAAAGAAGAGAGAGAGAGCGCGATTGAGAGATAAACAGACGCTTAGCTAGCTGTATAATGGCGAACGAAGGAAGAAATGAATACATGAAGGAGCAATCCCGGCAGAACGACGCGCATATTGCTTATTATCCCGCTTATCTATCTGGCACTTGGACGGCGGACCGTTAGATACCGACTAACAATGCAAACGCTTTCAAGCCCACGGTTTTCCCCGCGCCCCAAGTGGGGTGGTCGTCCCGGTGGGGTTGGGGCAAGCAGCGAAAAGAGAAAGTCTGCCCATACAATGACTACTGCATCAAGCACTGCCGTATGGGTTATCACTGATACGTACTTATATGTATGTATGTATGTATGTATATATATATATGTATATATATATATATATATATATATATATATATAAGTGTGTGTGTGTACACATAGTCATAGAGATAAAAGCTTGCTTTGCGCACGCAGGTTGTTGCATTGTTCTACGAATTGACGTTGTTCGCAATGGCTTCGCCAGCCCGCGTTGTTTCAGTAGAGATTCAGCGCGCTGGCTAGCTGGCTGGCTGGCCAGGTCTGCAACGAAGTAAGTGGTCACCTTACCTACTACTGACTATGCCCGTCATGTGCTGCTATGAATGCCTGCTATGAATACGCGTGTTATGCAGCACCCAGGCAGCCAGCCAGCCACCTGTTATAGTCTACTGCCACGGCAAACTACGTATTATTAATGCACTAGTCGACGAACTGCAAAGGCAGCAGCAGCAGTAGGCATGCACGCATGGGGGTGAGCTAGGCGACGAACAAAAATCGAAAACAGCAACTTTGATAGAGGCGACAGCTCAACGACGACAACAACAACAATAATAGCATGAAACACAGCAACAACAACAATAACAACATAAAACACAAGAACAACAACAACAGCAACAACATAAAACACAAGGACAACAACAACAGCAACAACATAAAACACAATGACAACGACCACGACAACGATAACAACAACAATAAAAAAACAAGCTTACCAATAATACAGGGCATAACAACGGCAAGAACAACAACAACAACAATGGTTGATTCGTGTGCTTGCTTAATCTGAACAATGCAAAAATGGAACAACGACAACGTTAACGAATTGACCAACGTCACTGAAAACATCCACTCAAGGAAAACCAACTGCGAGATCAACATCGACGATTCGCCAGCATAGCCATAAGAATAGTATGCATAATAATGAAAATAATCGCCATTATCATCATCATCATCGGCATTATCATCATCATCATTTTCGTTATTATAGTACATGTATGAGTAAAGAAACAATAAAAACGACGATATAGCTGCAGCAATGCAAGTCAGCCAACAACACAGCGACGCGCAAGGCAAAACGGAACAGTCCGGATAACAGTCCGGATACAAGCAAGAGCAGGCCTGTTAGGGATACTGCCTCTGTCCTGATCGCAGTAGCAGATCCGAAATAATCGACGATCACAGCAGCCCCACCGGCAGCAACAACAACAACAACAACAAGAAAAACAAGAGCAAAACTAGTCCGTATAGCTACTGATAATGTAGTTAATGCTACTAACTGCCACTACTGCTACATGAAATCGAATTGCGGCTATTTCCACTATTGGAACCATCCACGACGCATTCAGTGGCTGTATCGGATCCAACAACAAAACCAACAACAACATCAACGCCATCAACAACAACAACATAAGCAACGACAATAACTAAACCAACGTCAATAAGATAAAAAAGTAATCGACATCAACAATAACTACATCAACATCAACGACAACAATAACTACATCAACATCAACGACAACAATAACTACATCAACATCAACGACAACAATAACTACATCAACATCAACGACAACAATAACTACATCAACCTCAACGACAACAATAACTACATCAACAACAACGACAACAATAACTACATCAATATAAACGATATCATCCACAACAACAACAATAACTACATCAACATAAACGATATCATCCACAACAACAACAATAACTACATCAATATAAACGATAGTATCCACAACAACAACAACAGCAACTACATCAATATAAACGATAGTATCCACAACAACAATACCTACATCAATATAAAGATAGCATCCACAACACAACAACAATAACAGCAGCAACAACAACAACAACAACAATAAAAACGGCACTGGCAATGACGACAACTGCACAATGCATCGCTGCAGGATGACAGGATTTGTCAAAACAGCAACAACAACAACAACAACGTCGAAACAACATTGAAACAACGTCTGCGCGTCTTCGTTGTCGGCAATAGTAGCAGCAGACCTCAGTCAGTACGTCGTCTTCGGTCTCGTCATTGCAGTCGACAATATCCGAATCGGACCGAATCGTCGACCCTGCGCTGTCGCCCCGCCCAGGCCAGCGGGGGCGGCAGCTGTCGACGACGCCCGCTAATGCGTAACGCCCACGCCCACGTGCAGATCGCCATGGGCGGCCGTCTGGTCGATCGCCCGGCGAATTAGCCCACTGAGTCAGGACGAATTGTCGACGCCTGAGGATGTCGTGCAACGATACCAACCTCCACTGCTAGATAATTACTAACTAAATGACTCAAACTAAGCGAATAAGATTGTGTGTCAGTTACGTAAAACGACAGATTCATAGGGAGAAAGAGATAGATAGAAATAGAGACATATTATAGATGAAGAAGAATAAAGTGCAATCGCTGGGTCGCCCGGGTCACCAGCGCTATGAAAAAGGGTTCATGACAATTCACGTAAAACGCGTTACTACTAGTAGTATGAGCCCAGTATATGATAACGTAATAAAATGTGTGTATCAGACAATGCGAAACAGTCGATGCGGGTGCTATCTTCGGTCTTACGCGAAATATATATATATATATATATATATATATATATTAAGCGGGATCAGTGTCTGTGTCCGAGATGTGCAAACACTATTAACACATTGCTGCAGCGCCTAAAAACGATGTCGGTACATACAACATACATGCAACGCCGTACCTAACATTAGCGCTTGGTATAACCGGTATTAAAGTAGCCAACAGTCCGTCAAAGATGATTTGATCTTAATAGGACTTTAGGGCCAGGGAGGCTCAGAACAACATGCGTTACTTGGCCAGGACGATTTATATAAACAAACGTATGTGAGCACGCACAGGTTTCCTCTTAAATTATGGACATACAACAGGTGAAGTGCGTCGTATTCAATTCAATTCAAATGCACCCTTATTTTGTCAAGGGGGGGGGGAGATGTATGTACGCATTAAAAAGCTGGCTAGGAAGAATGACTGCAAAATCATTATGCCCCAGCACTCCCCATATAGGGAGACTAGCGCATTCGACTTTATGATTGCAAAATTGAAACGCGACAAGCAGAGAAAGACTGTGTGATTTTGCTTAAGCCTGAGCGTAGCGTCAGTCGACACTTACGCCATAAATGTAGGGTGAGGTACAGACATTTTTAAGAAGATCGGTTTTAATTCTAGACCATACTTCGCCCTCTACGAGCTTGGAATCGCCGTGCGTCGTAGTATTTTCAATGCACCGAGAGCCGGACATATTGATATATGTAGGGTTTCTCCCAACTGGGTCGTTGCGCCAGCATGGCCGCTGACTCTCAGCGGCATATGGTTGATCATCTATTCTCAATGAGCATTGCTCAAAGAGAATTCGATCAACGTCGGAGATAGAACCGGGAATACCACGGTAGATAACAGTCATGTTTAGCGCACTAGTCCCCTGAACCACGCCGCCTACTCACAGGAGCACAAAAACGCTCTTGGAGCGTTTCTGCATACACACGTTTGTGTAGGAATACTAACGTTAAGGTTTCGGGCTGACCCTCAGCCAAGATTTAACGTCAACGGGACTGCTTTTCGCATTGCTTCATCGACGGACCCCTATGAACACCAATGTGCAACAGTGGGGCTCGAACCCGCGCACCTATGTGTCTCCTCCGGTTGCAAGGCGCAGACGAATGCACCACGCCACAGGGCTTGACTGTGTAGGAATACTATAAGCCCAAAAATACCAGGCTCGGCTTCTGGCCGAAACGAGATCCCGCTTGCGTTAGGTGCTCAAAAGACCACCTCTTAGCGCCCGTACAACTGCAGGCTTCAGCCATGAGCCAAGCTATGAAAAAAAACATATATATATATATATATATATATATATATATGTGCAACGGTTAGCACCAAATCGCTAGCATTTCCCTTTCGGAAATGTCCCGCTACGACGCCGCTGTTCCTCTCGCAAGGGAAAGTGTAGATGTCGACATCGAAATCGAGTCGAAAACACGAAATGGCAAGCATTACGTATTTCGACACACTCAACCCACACATACAAACAGCCACGCTTAAACAGACACACACACACATACAAACAGCGATGCATAAGGCGTGCAGGCATGCGTGCATGCACATAGGGTACCAGGACACACAGATAGATAGACAGATAGATATATAGGTAGACATCCGGACCGGATCGCTGGTGGTTGCCGTTAGCCCGTTGACAAGAGTTCTCTTTTTTTTTCAGTCACACCGGCTCGGCTCTTTCAGTCATTGTCGAGAACAAAGTCATTGCTGCTGAATCCGTCGCATTCGCTGTCGAACGGACCTTTAGCCGTCAAAGTTGGCGGCGAAGTGAAGAAGAAAAAACGGCGGCTTTCGACGACGTCGTTCCGACATCGTCTGCCGTCAGGTGGTTGGCTCAATACATGGAGTGCCGTTTGGGCTGTAGCAGCGCGAGAGGTGGCCGCTCTGCCCGACTAGGCCTCGACCACTACCCCAACAGGAACAGGGGTGTAGTGTCTGCCGGGTGGGGTAACGGCTGCTGCTGCTGCTGCTGTTGATGATGCAGTGGTGGTAGGGAACGACGCCAGCGTCATCAAATTTCGAATTGGCCCGCTATTGCCACGGCCTCTGTTGTTTGTCGCTGTTATCGCCGTTTCCACCGCCGCAAGAATGGCTGTCCAGCTAGCGGATCAACCGCGTTCTTTCACTCTCACAACCATCACCCCCGAACCCCTTCCCCCTTCTTGCTCCGTTTACCCGGGGCGAGGTTTGGTTGCAACGTTGGCGTTACGACGACGACAGCTACAACCTCAGCAACAACAACACCACCACTGACACCACCAACAACAACAAACAATAAGAATAACAACAATAACAATAAACAAGTTGCGAAGCGCAACCTACGACATAGACGGTGATGACAGTGACGTTAACGAAGCCCACCCACGTAGATAGGCCCACAAGCCGTCACGTGGTTGTTGTTGCTGTCGCTGTTGTTATCGTTGTTGTTGTTGTTGTTGTTGTTGCTGCTCTCGTTGTTGTTGTTGTTGTTCTTGCTGTTGTTGTTGTTGTTGTTCTTGCTGTTATTGTTATTGTTGCTTTTGTTGTTACCGTCGACATTATCGGTCGCGCTTCGGTGAAAACTAAGTCACAAATAGAAGCAACCACACTACTTAGGCTAACCTCTTGGCATCCATCAGCCAGCCAGCGCGACACGAACCGACCCGACAAAGGTAGACGGACGAATAGTCAACAATCGACAAAGTCGACAAACCTTTTTCCATGCCCGAAGTTTCAGCTCCGAACCGTTGTGAGAAAGAGGAAAACGAAGACGAAGAGAAAGAATAAGGTAAGGGAGAAGAGAAGGAGCCGTGGCGTGGAGTAGACTTCCGCTTGCCCAATAGCTGATTGATCGTGCCGAGAGCAGTTGAACGTTTTCGCTCGGCAAACCTACCTACCTACCTGCCTAACTGTATGTACGCAGTTGCTTCAGCCCCACTGCGGCACGTGGGCCAAAACTCGGGCAAACCAAGCACACTCGACTAACTAAATAAGCCAAACGCTGCAGCAGCAGCAGCAACAACAGCAGCAGCAGAAGCGGCAAGTCACATGAACGACTAGTGCAATAAATCGACGATGGAGGAACCAACAACCGGTTCAACCGAAACGAGATCAGCAAACGTCTCAGGTACACCCAGACGTGCGGATGCAGAAATCTACCGCCACCGAAACTTTTGACACTCGAAGCCCTCAAAAGGCAAAACTCAAAGCGATAAAAGTGTAATTATATATATATATATATATATATATATATATTATGAAATAAAAAATGCTTATTTTTTAGACATGTCTATATATAGCAAACTGCAACAATATTCATACCTTAATAATAAACAAAAAGTAATAAACAAAATAAGTTATCCGTTTATTATTACTTTTCAAACAGCGGCAATATTAGCATACTTTATCAGTTGTATTAGCAGTTGTGATCATTGGTGTAGAATAATAATAATAATAATAATAATAATAATAATAATAATAATAATAATATTGTTGTTGTGAGTGCGTATACGCCTGGAGGAGAGGAGACCAACAGTTAGCGAACACCGATGATTCGCGGTGGCGGTTGACTTGAGCAGTGAGTGACCAGACCGTGAATTCCCGACACAACAACAGCAGTAGGCCAAGTTAGTGCGGCCGGATCGGTCCGAGCCATCGATTGCGTCGTCATTCAGCGTCTAAATATTCTATGCGTTTGATAAGTGACTGGTGGCCTCTCTCTCCTGCGTTCTGCGTGCTGTTTCGCCGGTTCATTTTGGCGGGGGGAGGCATTTTTTTTGGCCTCTATAGCAGAGCCAGCAGTTGCTGCAGTTCGAGCAGTTGGTTTGCAAGGTTGAACGTTCTATACGCATATATCATCTACCTATCTATATAGCTGTCTATCTATTTGTCCATGTGCCTATGTGTCTATCCGTCCGTCTGTCCGTCTGTCCGGTTGTCTATCTGACTGACAAGCGGCTGGCTAGCTGGCTGTGCAAAACTCAACGTGAACGCCAGGAGTGGTACCGCCAAAAGCGGCAGCGGCAGGGGCGATCGCCGCACGACAATGGGAAGAAGTCCACACCGGCCGGCATGGTAACGGGACGGACGGGGGGGGGGTGACAAGGCGTGGTCGTCGTTTCGTGAAGCCACGTTGATCAACACTGCCTCTCTGTGCCATCTGTCTCATCAACATCACCGTCATCATTATCATCAGCACCACCACCATGATTATCACCGGCACCAGCAGCAGCATTATCACCAATACCACGACCATCATCGTCTTCATCACCATCATGATCATCAGCAGCAGCACCAGCACCAGCAGCGTGACCATCGTGGCAGCGGCAGCAGCAGCAATGTTGGCTGGCCGTGATGACGCAACGAGAGCCGGCTCCGGGCGCCGTTGCCGGGCCGGGGGTCCGGCGCTGAAACGCTGCTTCCGAATCGCCGATTACCGGGTCTGCGGCCGCTGGCCATAGTAGAACGTATTTGCCCCGGCTGCCGGTTTTCGCCTTAATTGTCGTCGTCGTCGTCGTTGTCGTCGCCGTCGTCGTCTCGTAACAGGCTACTATATAGCTATACTGCGAACACCTCCGCCTTTGTTGTTGTTGCTGTTGTTGTTGCTGCTGCTGCTGCTGCTGTTGTTGCTGTTGTTGTTGTTGTTGTTGTTGTTGTTGTTGTTGTTGTTCTTGTTGTTGTTGTTGTTGTTGTTGTTGTTGTTGTTGTCGTTGTTGTTGTTGTTGTTGTTGTTGTTGCTGTTGCTGTTGTTGTTGTTGTTGTTGCTGCTGCTGTTTCAAACCAACGGCGACTGGTGCTTTGGTGCCGTTGACACTGGCGGACTGTGGGAGAACTATGGGGTATCGCGTGAAGCCGCAATTCCGGCTCTACAAGCGTCAGCGACGGTAGCGGCGGCGGATACCAACGGCACACGCAGATGATCACCGATGACATTGTGCTCGTGTGCTATTATCGCATACAGCAACAGCAACAACCACAGCGGATCGCACTAATGCCTGGGCAAACACGTTTACAATTACATCCATACGTTCGGACACATAGATGCTTACATGTACAGACACGATGCGAAGACTTGCAGACTTGGTGTGGGGGGGGGGCGCTTACGTAAAATATACGTTGGCAGACCGTTTCTATGTAAATCTAAATAAAGGAACAGAGAGTTTTCCTCCTGTTATCATGATTCTCGTAACCAGCACACTGGAGGAAAGATGTTAGATAAAATTAGGCAGTTGCTTTTATTTATATAATTTCACTATGTTAGCACTTTGGAGTGGACAATTGTCTCCGCGCAAACGAATAAAATTAATATTATTTTTAAGATTCTTTGTCCCAATATTTTAGTATTACTATTATGATCTAAAGAACACTGCAATTGCGAGCCAGTGAACGCATACCCCCATTAACATCCCTTAATACTCTAGCCTAGCAGGATTGGATCCATTCGCTGATGTTTCGGTTACATGTTTTCATCGAAGGCAACACGACAAATTTATTTAAAATCCGTAATTATTCATTAAGCTTGAAATGTATATATATATATATATATAGATATATATATATTAATATATATGTATATATATATATATATATATATATATATATATATATATATATATATATATATATATATATATATATATATATATATATATATGTATATATATATATATATAATTCACTTAGGGATCCGCCAATACCCGTAGACGTTAGCCAATGTATATACAATCGTGATGCGTTCGACGAAAATTTGTAACCGGAACTTCAGCGAATGGATCGTATCCTGTAAGATGGCGCGCAGTCACCTGATTGATATTGCTTGCTGTCGGCCAAGGGTGTTGTGATTTCGCATGGCTGTTTACGTAAGCCAGGGCTCGAGGGCAAGGTTCGACTGAGCCGAGCAAGCTCTGGTTAATTGTTGACGTAGTTTCCGTTGTTGTTGTAGCTGCCGCCGTCAACGTGGGCGCTAGTTCGTCGTCGTCGTAAGTCTGCATGTTGAAGAATAAGGGTGTTACTGTCACCTAGCCTGTATTCTCAATATTTAATGACCATCGGTCATTGCAGTTGCAATGTTTTGCTATTGTCTTTCGTGTCACTGGCGTCTTGGGGTATGGGTCGTTTATGGAAAAAAGTGGCATAGCCTACCCGCCTCATCGTTATCACCTGTAATTGTGCGGTGTCTTACTTAGCCAATTATCTTTATTTGTCGTGTCGTCCGACCCTACCAGGCTAACTTTTTTACTCTTTTTTTTGCGGGACGCACAGACATAATCCATCAGGTTAATCATATATTTTTTGTGCCGCGCCGGAGTCAAAGCCACAACCTATGACTCTAGCGACAATCATGACACAAACGCAGGCCATCTTTGGTAGTTCGTTGCATTCACTCTGGCAAGTTTAGTCAGTCCTCGGAGAGTAGTACGAGTCGAACTTCCTAAGGAAGTCGAGAGTTTCCAAAACATGTTCAACTTGAATCTGTTGTGTAACAAATTGTGTCGCGAGTATCTACCGTATTGCACGTTAGAAGAAAACAAGCCAGCAATCTGTATCGTGAGCTGCGAGACGGCTCATCATTTATTAGATAGTTCGCACCAACCAAGAAAGTACTTGTCCAGCAGTATTTGCTTAAACTTAGGTATCGCGGAAAAGCTTCTATTCTCCGAAACGACCGCCTTGCTGCACTGTGGTTACGTTGTCTGTTAAACGAGCCTCTTTTACGCAGCGCAAACTCATGACCATGAGCCATGACCTGCTAGGCTTATTCGCTTATACAAGCAAGCACAAACCGGCGAAGTGGAAATGATTCTCTCGGTCAAATATAATAGGATCGTACTGTAATAGGATCGTGGTTGGCAATGGCATGTGGCATTCGTGCTGCGTTTCGACTGTTTCCTAAAACCAATTTCGTCGCCGTTACGTCGCTACTACTAAGTACGATTACCTAAGAACGCTATCTGGAAGACCAGCTTGCAAAAAATAGCGTGCGTATAAGACGCAGCAAAATAATACGCTATCGCTTGCCTGTACATTTTTTTTACAATAAGATGTACGCATACAGCATGTCTATAAAAGTTCTAGTCATACATGAGGGAGCTTATAAGGCTTATGAGAGCAAGCATTTTTCTCATGGAAAGGGGGATCAGAAATGCCTTGTCAAGAAGTGATAGCGAAACTTCTAAAATTTACCGATGTGGCTTCCGGTGCACACATAATGCACAGTTTTTGGGGACAGTCTTGTACTAAATCGATGTTAGTTCAATTCGTGATATGACAACCCTAAGCTGTTTTTCCCACTCCAGTAGAGTCCAATGTTGACAGAGAAGGAATGAAAGGACCGCTAGATATAGCCCGTACACCAGCGGCCAACGCCCACTCTCTGTTAACATGGGACTCTACGGGGAATCGGGCATCGTTAAGGCGGGGAACACAGCTAACGGTAATCATATCACGAATCGAACCGCCATCGATATGGTACCAAAAGTGTTCTCAAAAGGGCACTGCATACTAAATATGTATATTCTGTAAATGTAATGGCGAACTGCTTAGACATTATCATTGAGTGCTTAGAAAGTGAAACATCATGAAACCTTCATTATAAACGTATTCAATACGACTTCAGAACGCAAGTATGTTCGGTTTTTCTATGGAACAACTAGATGTCTCGTAATCGCACATTTTGTACAGCTGCGTCTAGTCAGCCATATAATAAAACAAATTTTAGTAATTAAAAAAAAACTTTTAAACAAGACATTTTAGTCTCTTCAGTCCACCGAGAACATGCTTAATCTAACAAGTTCCATAATCCTGACTCTCTCGGGTACGATCGGAACCGTCATAGACATTTCTTTCGCTCTCTCAATATAAGTATTTCCGTGTGATGATGACCGCGGTAAAGTCCTTGATGGAGCTCCAGCTTTGAGTGTCGATCAAGAGTGTCAGCGCCATCTGATTGCATGTCACAGGGAGCTCGTATTCAAAGAGCCGCGCCAGCTGTACTGTATCCACGAAACACGATGTGTATATTTTGTATATTTGATTTCATTCATATTCTTCTCCTAAGTCACAGAGAATGCATACTGGCGGCAGAGTCTGTTTGATACAATGCACATAACATGTGTGATTCATCCAACTTTTTAAATCACACCCTCACAAAATCTGGGGTAATGGAGCGGGTCCAGAAATGTTGTTGTTGTTCTGTATGTATTACGTCATGAGTACACTTAAAATTAGAAACATTTTTAAGAAGGTTGTTTTTAGTTCTAGACCATCCTCCGTCCCCTACGGACTTGAAACTCACCGTGTTCATGAGTCCACCTGAAAAGTCGGAAGTCGTCTTGATCGATTGCAGTCTCCAGAACCCGATCTGCCGGGCTAATACTTGTAGTTCAGCGGTGGCCGCAGTTTCGTTGGCCACAAGCCACCGCCATGCATCTCATGTAGCCATACGGTGTCGCGGTGCGGCTGGGCTATTGCATGGCTATCTCCTACCGTTCGTATTCCAGAAGGTTGTCAGAAGTGTCCCATGTGCGCGATAGCAATCTACAGATATCTGTAAGAGCTTTGGTGACCTTCCAAGCCGCGTAGTGCATATGTAGGGTGCCCGTCAGGCCGATATATAGGGCTACTCCAGATATTTTGCTTCACTAGAGGGAGTGCAATGTAACTTCCTCTTTAGGTTGAGGTCGAATTACGGGGGACGTTTCTGCCCGTTCAGAAATATGCAACAGTCCTGTGTGGGACTAGTGAAGCCCACACTGAGCGAGTCAAATGGCGGTGTTTCACAGGATGCCGTTATCTGTCCTTTCCAGCTCACTGGTGTCAAGGGACGTAATAGTAATAGCTGTATTTTTTGCGTAGGCTCTGTTTTTTGACAATGGAGGGATAAGGAAGACGTGAAGGCCTCGTCGTACGCAATGTACCATTGAGCTTGCGCTGGAATGGAGCCCTTGGGGACGCCTCCGGTACATGCCGAGGCGGACGACAGTACATTTCCACAGGTGAGATGCTAAACCTTTCTGAGATAGGGCGATATGGAAAGGCGTATTGCCAAGCAATGCGATCTTGTTTCTGAACGAGTACCTCTCCGGGTTTCGCTTAAGGTTGCAATACCTTAAATTGCGTCATATGCTGCGTGGTCCGACTAAAAGCTATGTTGATTCCCCGAGATCTCTCGTTTTCTTTTTATCCAGTTTCTTTGTTAGTCGTATATGGACAACATGTTCGACCGCCTTGGAGAGACTCGGCAAGATGGTAATAACCGCGAAAAGCGGAGGAGTCATTTTGAGGGGATCCGGTTTTTGGGGCACGAGGACCGGGTAGGCCTTCTTCCGGCTGTCGGGGAAAGCGTCCGAGCGAAGAATTGCCTCGATCACTTTCCTAAAATCAGTAGGGTGAATCTAAATTACCATTTTAACAGCTTCTCCTAGGATAGCGTTTGTGCCCGTTGCCTTTCGCGACCTGGTTTCCCTGATGACCTTCCAGACTTCATCCATCCATGATGGAAGGGTAATCTAGTTCTCTGGCGTCGAGCGTAGGTTTCGCTAGAGGCAGTGATGGCTGTGAATGCTTCTTCGTTTGCAGCGGGCTACTTCCATAACCTGGCGACAGTTTTGCTATCACTACCTACTACTACAGTTGCTAATAATAATACCAGGAGGTATATCGTCGTTGTTGCGGTAGTAAATATAGTAGTGATTACGATTTCATTCATCAACAAGGCAGCAAGTTGCGCGAAGCAGATAGCGGTTCAAGGAAGCGCACGATACGAGCTGGGGACGGCTGAGGAGGAGCAGGAAGTAGCTTTGCGATCGATCCATATGAAGCCCATAGAGAGGCCAGTGAAAAGGCCATAGATGGACTGCATAGAGAGCGAGGGAAGGATAGAAAAGGGGAGTTGTTGTTGTTGCTGGGGCTACACGAGAACACACGAGTTCGTGATAGTTAGGGTAAATTAGAGAAATAGGCGCAGTGCCAGTTAAGAGAATATAAATGGAGGATAGTTGTTATTGGCGTTATCCAAGGACCCTGATAGTTAGGGTTGAACAGAGATCTAGGGGAGGAGTAGTGACAGTTGAAGAAGTACATTGATGAACAACAGAGAGTGAAAGGGAGAGAGACGGCGGTAGTTGTCGTTAGAGCAAAACTAGGCGTAGCTTGGAGGGGTGCTCTGAAATTGGTTGAATGTAGGTAGAGGGGGTTTACTAACAACGTGCGCACAAATGTTGAATATGTGGAATTATATTAATGATAGTGATAATGATGATGCTGATGAGGAAGATAACGATGTTGATATTGTAGTTGCAATCGTTGTTGCTGTCCATTTGTTGTCGTTGTCTTTGTTGCCGTTGTTGTTGTTGTTGCTGTCGTGGTTAATCATAACTGCATCGACCGGCATATACGTAACCGGTATCGGACAGCGGTGAGCCGTGCTTGTGATCGTGTGTCGTCGCCACCGTTGTTGTTGTTGTTGTTGTTGTTGCTGTTGTTGTTGTTGTTGTTACTGTTGTCGTTGTTGTATTTAGTACTGTTGCTGTTGTTGTTGCGGGTGAAATTGGCGTTGTTTTGTTATCGTTGTTGTTGTTGTTGTTACTGTTGTCGTTGTTGTATTTATTACTGTTGCTGTTGTTGTTGCGGGTGAAATTGGCGTTGTTTTGTTATCGTTGTTGTTGTTGCTGCTGCTGCTGCTGCCGCCGTTCATGTTATTGTTCGGGTTAACGCCATCATGTTCATCATCATCATCAGCATTATCGATGTCGATTGTAGACGACTCTACGCCAAAAGCAGCTGCAGCGTATCCGAAACAGCGGCCACGAACGCAGACACCCGCTACGCCCGTCGTAAGCCGTATGATGTCGTGGTAGGGCCGAACGTTGGGGGGCCGAACGTCGGGGAACCGAACGTCCATTGCTTGTCGAACTGCTGCATCCGTAGCTATCCGCTACTGTCGCAAAGACGCTTTATGCAACGTTGTTGTTCTTTGCTCGTTTCGCCCGATAGCATAAGCGATATTACACGCGTACGCCTGGTTCTATATATATTTATCGTCACAAGGGCGAATCAAAAAGTGCTCATACATATTTATAATTAAAAAACCTTTATCTCCTCTATAGTCTTAAAACGCTGTCCCTTCAATGTTTTATTCGTTGGAACAAGAAAACAAAGCACGGAGCCAGATCCGGCAAATAGGGAGTTTGCGGAAATATAGAATTTTTTTTTTCTATCAAATGATACGAAATCTGTAACAACGTGTAGTAGTTAGAAGCACTACTTGCAGGATTGGGCTTTAGTTCTTGAATTCGCTCTACTCTCCCGTAATTACTCTCTGAAGCAATTCAGGCTCTTCTGCTGTATTTGAAAAACTCAAGGCACTACAACAAGAGGGCCAGTCCGTCCTTGTTTATATATATATATGCGTACAGATATATTTATGCTAATGGATAAATTCAAACTTGTTTGGATTGTCCGATGCGATTTTTCTATTGCAGAAAGCTCTGACAGGCTCCCTCCACAAGTCTATGCGACATGCTAGAGCCCTTTACGGTGCCGTCACCCCACAGACCTAGAAGCTCCGGTCAAGCCGCCGTAGAGCAGATGCTTTTTGCGGCCACGAGCTCGGCAAAGCTGGGCGCCAGCAAGAATGATGGGCGACTATATACGAGCACAAGATCGACGACCTGATTTCGAGATGCGCCGCGCCCGCTGACAAGACTAGGATGCGCGCCGACTCCTTCAAATGAGCGGTGACGATTAGCTCTACGCTCCACCTTGTGCTCGGATCGGAACACTGTTAGATGATGAGTCGGTAAGGAGTCGCGGTCGGACTTTGATTGAAGGCAGAACCTGCTGCAAGCTCACATCTTTATCTGTAGAGACTTCGTCCGGCCGGATAGACGCCACGGACTGTGCTGTATCGTCGGCGTAGGCAGTTGAACGAGGCAACTAGGCCTTGAACAACACCTTTAGCAAAGTTTTATGAGATAGTGGCCTACCGTGCGTTCTGGAAGCCGTAGGGCTCCACAAGGAGGACAGGAAGGTGCCTAACGATCGAACCGTAACCCCGTTTGCAAGAGTTTTGCATGCTAGTTTGGGACGCGGCAGTTATTTACTTTTCCCTTCTATGGTCAGTGCTTCACACGAAATAGGGACTTTCAGAGCTTCCTCTTTTGAAGTGGAAAGGCTCCCTCGGCGAGCTGTGTTCACTGCTAGGAAAGAGCGGAGGAATGGCTCGATTTCGCACTCTTCTAACGTGGCAGGTACCAGAACAGACTAGAACCACACTAATTGCAAAACGCAAGACAAATAGACTATGATGAGAAAAGTAGGAAGAGGAACATATACACCAGACTTCAGGGTGATGAGCTGGGAGCAGGTACGGCTACGGAGGTACTGCAGAAGAAAGGACATTGGCAAGACTCAGGGAAGCCTAGATCTCCGCCTGCTTCACTAGGAGATCACGTGAACTTGAATGATGCGGATTCGCAGGTATCGGGGTAACGCACATCGAACATTGGGGAAACCCACTTTTTCTGATGGGCCCATAATACTTTTCCATCGAAATCTCGGTAAACAGAAGTGAAGCTTAATGGGTAAGGTGCATTCAGGGGTTTGGGCCTCAGCGGACTAACATCTATCCGTGCAGTGGGGTAGAGTCCGACACTGCTTGGACTTTCTTATTCTACACTCGCAGAAATAGTACGTGACGTTATTTAACCCTTTTCAATTATATATATATATATATATATATATACTGTGTTGTTTTTCATCTTTATCATACAAGGTTTGAATCACTACAGTATTCAAGTTTATTTTAAATATAATACATTATGTATATAATGTGCTTAATGCTCCAAAATGTCGAATAAAATACTCATGAATGTTATTGTTATGTCATGCGGTGGTCCCGTCTACAACTGACGAAGAGTAGATAAGCGTTTTTCTAACTGAATACGACCTTGATACAATGGATGTGGCCGGATTGGAGGCAAAACTGCGATATCAGCGTATTATCAGTAACGGAAGGTAAACTTGCACTGCCTCTATGTCCTTTTTAGCCTTCGACCTAAACCGCCTTCAAGGGCTTGTCCAACCCCGGCATTACTTAATGGCATGCCGGGTAGTTGCAGGAAGCGACAACTGTGCATAACATTTTGTGTTAAAAATTAAATCACATAGTCTCAAGTGGTGGAAATGCTACGAACTGCTCATGGTCGTGATCAAGAAGTGTCCCGAAACACTGTGTATACGTGGTCACACCGTCGACTTTGCGACGCACGTGAAGAGATCGGAGATGGCTCCCAATCGGGAAGACCGTCGACGTCAATAACAGAAGAAAAGGTTGAAAAATCGTGGTATGCACTCAACAATCGCCGAATTGCTATCAGGAAGATAACCGAAGAGTTTAAGATATCTTATGGATCAGTCGTAGCCGTCTCTCCGGAATTTTTGCGTCAGAGGACTGGCAGCAAAGCTCGTTCTATGAAAGTTAAACTTCGTCGTTCTATGAAAGTTAAACTCACATTGTCACAAAGTAATTAAAGTGTTTCATATTCAAGGTCAATAAATAATACTAACGCGAACTTTTCAGAACATTACGCAAGAACGCCCGGCGCAAGAGGGCCGGATTTAATGAGACATTTGCAGAAAACACTTAACTCGATTCCAAATAGCGTGTTAAAATTTGAAGAGTGAGAAAGAAGGCGGCACACGTGCATTTTAACGGACGAAAGATACTTGAAGGGACAAAAACATATTGGAAAACTAACTTTATAAATGTGTTACAGAACTTTTCGATTGGCTTTCGTATATGTATATATATATATATATATATATATATATATATATATATATATATATATATATATATATATATAAATATATATATATATATATATATATATATATATATATATATTATATATATATATATCGTCTTACCCAATACGTAATACACACACTACGTAGTATCTAGCATATATTTATTATACATTTAATCTCGTCCAAAGGGATAACCGAAATGAAATATTGTGGGTAGCCGCTGTTGCAAAAAAAAAGAACGTCCCTTAAAATGCAAACGATTAGAGAAGGAAACCCTAAAAATCTCAGCGTCGCCAATCGCCGTTTCGTCGATTGGAGCGAATGCACTATTATTAGTCCGCTATTCGAAGGCACACATATGAGATCACATATAAAATAGCCATTGCTTGAAAACGGTTTTAACTCCTATTACGGAATTGTATGTATGTACAGACATATAGAGACATATGCGGTTTACGTCTCGTAAAATAATAATAATAATAATAATACATATATCACCGAGTACAACTAATTGCGTAATTGCGGCGCTATTTCTTATAGCAATAGCGATACGTGGAGAAGCATCGGCATGTAATCTCCCCATAGTTTGTTGCGCAATGCACGCCGGTACTCGCCTTTACTAATAAGATCTACTGGCGTTCCACATGGCGGCAGGCCTCAACGGGACTCAGCCCGTTCTCGTAGCCGGAACGGTGATGTAACGCATTCTAAGGCTGTAATACTTGACAAGCTTGCGGCTCGGGGCCTTCTGATGCTGCCGCTGCAGAGCAAGATGCGCGGACATGGTAAGATATAGGTGAGTTCATCACGTTTACTCGAAATTGCCTCATGACCCCCAATTCTAGGGAGCTATCTAGAAACAGCTAGCGGAAGGGGGAGGAGGAGAGGGAAATAGCAGAATCTTGGGGTAAAGCCCGATTCCGTGAGGAGATGATGCTGTCTGCTGCAATCCTGAGGCGGTTTGTGCACAGCGTCCATAGCAATGTTGTTTTGGACTGGCACTGTGATGAGCCTAAAGATGCCCTGACTTTAAACGTTATCATAAAAAAAAGGTTAAACGTTTTCGTGTTCGACATGCCTCGACAGTATATGGCCAAGCGGCAATGTGCGTTGTTGTTATTGTTGCTGCTATTTCAGTATTTACTTTTGCTGCCGTTGTTGTTCATCGTTGTCCAATCTTAGGGAATGACGAACCAGTTTTCGTCACACTATCCATCGTCTTGTTAATAGTAGAGCGAGGGCATGCGACTGTTTGATTTTGTATATTGCGTCAGCTTTAGTCGGGTGTCCGCTTTTCTTTCATTGGCACTCTGACGCTATAATAGGGTTCAGAACGCACTGCTAATACTGCTAGAATCTAATACTATATAAGTAATAATGCATCATTTAAGTTAGATAGTTTCGTGTGAGTAAAATGTACCAAGTGTCATACGAGAAGTTAATATGTGCATATATAATGCACTTTAAGCGATCTGACTCCGTTGCCAAGTTGCATGTCCGTACTCAGTTAATACATAATGTATTCGCTTTGTATAACAACCCGTGGAGTTCTTAAAGGCATTAACCCTTAATGTTGTGAATATTCGACATAAACTTTTCAGACTTTATGATTTGGTTAAGTGCTCAACAGGTGCGGTACGGCACAACATAGCTAGAAGTCCTAAAAACTAGACGGATTATTATGATCGGCAACCTGTTAACAACTGTGCCTCGTGCGCGCTACATAGATAGATGTATAATTTCAGCACCGCACGTACTTTTGCGTGTCATCATTTGGACATACTATCCCAAAGCTGCAGGGTTAGCCACGTATGAGGTTAGACAAGATCCAAACATTTGGCTCTTTAAAGTTTCAGTTGGCCGGCCATCTTTGATTATCGCACACGAGGATAATTGTTAAGTACTATTGTTATAATAATGAGCTAACGCGTTCTGAACAGTCTAGTTGCCCATATCGATTGCTTACACTTGAAGAGCGCCGTTCTGCCACTTTGTCTTCAAAGGAGCGTATCCTGCTCCAGAGACACCGACGGATCTGCTAGGCGAGACGGATCACTATACAATATAGTGCACTTACGGGTCAAGACCAGACAACTAATATCATATATACCGTTCGTTCAAAAAGTATCGCGGGGGGAAACATTTTCGCGGGTTACGTATATTCGAATTTCGATTTTTTTGTGGCGTTAGGTTGTTACTCATGTCTCTCACTTATGCCGACAAGCTCGGCCATTTTGAATGTTCACTTAATTGTTGACAGCTGCTTTGCTTGCACGTGTTTTGGATCGTCTTCGATTTTTACCTATTCAAAAAAATGGATCAAAGAACCTGTATCAAATTTTGTGTGAAAAACGAAATTAAGTGCGCGGATGCATTCCGAATGTTGACTGTGGCATACGGAGAAGCTACCTTGGACCGAAGCAACGTTTATCGGTGGTACAAAATGTTCTCAGAAGGCCGAGAAGATGTGAACGACGAAGAGCGTGCCGGACGCCCGAGCACTTCAACAACAGACGAAAAAATTAATGAAGTGGAGAAAATGGTATTGGCCAATCGTCGAATCACCGTTAGAGAAGTTGCTGAGGACCTAAACATATCGATTGGCTCGTGCCATTCGATTTTTATGAATGATTTGGGCATGAGACGGGTCGCCGCGAAATTCGTACCAAAATTGCTCAATTGCGACCAAAAACAGCATCGCATGAACATTGCTAATGAGATGTTGGACTCTGTCCGCGACGACCCAAATTTGCTCCAGAGGGTCATAACTGGTGACGAATCGTGGGTTTATGGTTATGACGTGGAAACCAAAGCTCAATCATCTCAATGGAAGCTGCCGCACGAACCAAGACCGAAAAAAGCGCGCCAAGTTCGGTCGAATGTGAAAGTTTTGCTGACAGTTTTCTTCGATTGCAGGGGCGTGGTGCATCATGAGTTCTTGCCACAGGGTAGAACGGTCAATAAGGAATATTACCTGCAAGTTATGCGCAATTTGCGCGAAGCAATCCGCCAGAAACGCCCGGATTTGTGGAAGAACAAAAATTGGTTTTTGCACCACGATAACGCCCCTGCTCACACATCGTTGCTTGTGCGCGAGTTTTTGGCCAAAAACAACACACTAATGATGCCGCAGCCACCGTATTCCCCAGATCTGGCCCCCTGTGACTTTTTCTTGTTCCCTAAACTGAAGAGGCCCATGAAAGGACGACGTTACGCTACGCTTGACGAGATAAAGACGGCATCGAAGGAGGAGCTGAACAAGGTTAAAAAAAATGGTTTTTTGAACTGCTTCGAAGATTGGAAAAACCGTTGGCACAAGTGTATAATATCTCATGGGGATTACTTTAAAGGGGACAAAATAGATATTCATGAATAAATTAATAATTTTTGAAAAAAACACAACAGTCGCGATACGGTTTGAACAGCATATGTATATATATATATATATATATATATATATATATATATATATATATATATATATATATATATATATATATATGTATATTGGTTCTTTCATACGAAGAACGAAAAAGCTGCCACTGAAGCCATAACAATGCCTGAAGCCATAACAGTGACCTAGCGATCTAACCCATATACACGGATAACTCGGCAGCATAGGGATGTTATGTCAGAATTATGACATGTACACGTTTGTGCACTGCGCACGTATGCTTCAATAGTGTATCGCGGACTTCAGCCTCTATCCCGTTACGCAATAGGTGCTTACTAAGGAAGCTACAGTCAGTCCGAGCATACGACAGAAAACTGGCATAAGAAGCCGATGTGGCTGTTCATAGTATTCCTGCTGCTGTTGTTGTTGCAGTTTGCATCGGTGTGTTGTTATTGTTGTCATCCGCCGTTGTCTATGTTGCCAAGTTGTGACTAAGTCTGGCTTAGCTGCAATGCGGACAACTTTGCATGCCCGGCCGCCCGGCTGGAACCGACTATGTATGTCTACATTCCAGAAACACTCAGAGGTCGGCCAGACAAACAACAGATAGTTCGTTCTGTTTCGTTCTGTACTTCTTTCTATTCGGTCTCATGTCTTAAGACAAGGCGCAGGCTGTTTCTGTACAACGCCACGTTCTGTTTTGCAGCAGACCGTCCGGAGCTGTGCGTGTCGCAAGTTAACGCGCGACGATAAGGCGCAAATTATAACGATCTACGTTTAGCAACTTTGAATGGTCAACTTACAACTTAGCTACAAGTTACGCTGTTGCAATCCCGGTGGCCAGATACGCCATTTCATCAGCTGATGCCGCCGACTTCGGGCCCACGAATCATGCCATACCGGTAGACGCTCCATACAAACTCTTGTCGAGAAAATTAGAAAATTAGCTCTTAGCATCTCTTAAAGGCTGTACACGTCTCTCTGCCAACTAGATGTTATCTAGCACTATACTAGACCAGAATTTGCTCCAGGTCTGCCAATGGCATCACTTCTAAATTGTTTAATATTTCTGTGTAGACACTTCAAAGCAAAGCGTTTACGAAGATGCGACATACTCTATTCCACTACTTAGTACGCGGCCCGGTATAGTTGTTTAAATTTCTAGAATACAAATAGCATGTATGTCTTATTTTTTATATGTACTGTCTTTATATAGATTAGGACGTATTTTTCATCAATTTATATACATTGAAGGGGTGAATCCACGTGTCAAAGCAGACGCTCAAAACGCCTTTGTCGATGTTTTCTAGGAACACCTCGACAGCTTTAAGCACAAATTTGCGTCAGTCGAAACGTCTTTCTCACTTAACTTCGCCACTTAATTTTACTTACTCTCACTAAACTTAACTTCCTCACTGTCGAAGAGAGGAAGGATTGAGACAGTGTCAAGTGGAGTGATTTAGCTGGCTGCTTTACTAGCGGGATAGCAGATGCGGGGAGAAAGCCTCAGTGTTTTCAGCCCAACGGCAGTGACGCATTGTCGTGGTGTAGGATCACACGTGCATTGCACCCTGCGGCTGCTGATGTCACCGTAACTTGAACAAAACGTTTGCCAAGCGTAAGCTAGTATAACCAAGATATGTGATCAATAAGGTCCAACAGAAAGAGAAAAATAACTGATGTTGTATTATTTCAGCACAGAGTATGCAGTTTTGAGCAGAAAATGCTGTACATGTGGCTAGAAAGTAAAGGGAAACGATAATAATAATAATAATAATAATAATAATAATAATAATAATAATAATAATAATAATAATAATCATAATAATAATAATAATAATAATAATGAAGATGTACATGTTCGTAGAGCTTTAATCGTCATGTTCCCACCGTTAATGATTGATTACATTGCTTTATTAAATAGTTTTATATATTTTTAACAAACAAATGCATAATAATGAAGCCACCGCCGTTACATACTGCATAAAGCATAAGCAAATCGTTGTAGAGTCAAATTTATATATATATATACATATCGCTACGTAAAGACCTACAAAAACCTGCCCAACCCGAAACAAATCTAAACCAAAGTATGAATCACTTTTACAGATGATTTCCCTGAGAGCGCTTTCTCTCGCCCTATTTTTCTTTGCCGATTGCTTTCTTATACTCTATTTTACTCTGTATTGGTAGATGAGGAGTAATAAATGAAATGGAACAACAGCAGCAGCTGCAGAAGTAGTAAAAGAGTGCATAGAACTAAAGAGAATGATCACAGAGGTAAGGTGCCAGAATCTGACCCTAAACCCTGCAAAGTGCGAGGTCCATGTTGTAGGAGGTTTTACTGGCTCTGCGGTGCTAGAGGCTCTCCCAGAGTGCAAACAAAATCTTGAGTTGCTAGGCGTTCCCCTATTCCCTCAGGGACTTCCGGCTCCCATTGAAAGATGGATGGCCGCAGCTAGAACATGCAATTCCATGCATTCTTTTGGTAGGTGTTTATTGAGGCTTGTTTTTTCTGTAATCGTCAATTTCGACTCTATGCCTTAATCACCTTTTTCGAGACAGAACAAACTGCTCGCTTCCTCCGGGACTAATTAAAGGATCAAGAAAAACTTGCTGGCTTCAGCAGAGACGTTGTTAAACCTCAGCCTATCCGCAGACGCACGCCAGCAAGTTCTACTTCCTTTTTGTTGGGTTGGTCTAGGGTTGCTTGATGCGAGTGTTCTATCAGAGATAGCTCTGGCAGCTTCCCTCCATAGGTCTATGGATAGGCTAGAACCCTTCTTGATTATGTAGATCTTACAGATCTATAAGAGCTCTAGATGACCGAGATTGGAAACAAACCGCCGTTGTGCTATACACTCACGTATTAAATAGCGATAGCTGTCTCTATCTAAACATGAAAATCTAAACAGGAGAGTGAGAAGTCAACTAAGCTGCTTGCTTGCGGCAGACAGACCGAAAACACAATAAACGTGGAAAAAGCCCCGGGGCACTAGAGTATGTCTCCAAAAAACAGCCTATAGAAAACAACAGTTAGTGAATATGACAGAGGGTGAGAGATGATGGGAAAGTAAAACTTCGAGTCTCATCTTATCGACGGTTAGATGAACCACCGTCTGACGTCGATTGAGGTAAGGAATTTTGGCGACTCTTTCGACAGCTGGTTCCCTAGTCTATACTCAATAGATCTGTCCTTGAACACGATCGCGGTAATTGCTCTGATCTAGCTCGCAACGCCAATTGTCCCATAGATTACACAATCGCAGTGAGAAGGAAAGGGTATATATATATATATATATATATATATATATATATATACAGAGAAAGGGAGAGAGTGAGAGAGAGACGTTTAGTTCTGCGGGCATTGCTTGCGGCTTCACACAGCTGTAGCTAAGCTTAGCCACTAAATAATGCTTGTAATGTATTACGCTGAACATACATTAAGGATATCAGTCAATGTTGTCAAATGCTAATAGTTGTATGCGGGTATATCGTATGATAGATTCGAATAATAAAATAAGATTAGCACAGTAAACAAATAACAATAGGTAACGCTCGAACATGACAATTAAACGTGCAGTGGCAGACGGGTGTATGCCGTGTCGACAATAACATTATGAACAAAATCAAGGGTCATTTATAAACGTTATGATCTCTGCGTAATTTCAGCAAACGCTCTGGTCGCTGCTGCTGCCGCTGCTCGTATTCGAATACCTCTGGACAAACGCTATCCGTTACGGCCTAAAGTTCAGAAGAAAGAGCACTCACGTCACGCTCGGACGTCATAGTTTCGATTCGGCCGACGCTGAATCGTATAGTATGTATAACAACAATTGTAATGGATGCCATTGATGGGCCCACTTCGCTGATCTGAATGTGTGCTTTCTCTATAAGCGCAATATTGTAAACCAATCATCGGTAAATAAAGCTATTATGTATATACTTCACTGATCTGATACAGGTTTGGTATGATCGTCATAGACTATCGTTTGCAGTTCCCCTTCAGGCGTACAAAAGGCTCAATCATATGTACAGCTGTTCGGGTAGCCTTCCATGACTTAGGTCTGACGTTTTTTTGTATTAGTATTAGAAAACATACCTAGTTTTATTATTACAAATTAAAGTGCAGTGTCCTGGTCCCCGATGGTCACTAACGCTACAACATCGCAGTTGTAGCTAGTGTCAGATCCGTGCATCCATGTGTACACAATCATTTTCACAGTATTTACCCGTTTCGTTTTCTACCGTGCGCTAAAGCTGCCACATTGTAGCAAAATACCATGGTGTGTTTGGCTACATCACTGCTGCGTTAGAATATTAACATTGCAGGACGCGTTTGCAATTGTACTCTCCTACATTTAGAAAAAAGTATTTTTGTATCAATTGACAAAGAAGTTGTTCACTCTCGCATCCGATTACGGCTCATCATTACGCCGTGTTGCGTCCGCGTACATATATATATATATATATATATATATATATCGTTCATTAAGCAGCTATTGCAAGTAATAAATTAACTTCACTCCCGTCTTCATGAACATAGCTACTTTGGAGCTCTGCACAATCAGTTCAGCGGTATTCCAACTTTTTGATCTTTTCCCAAAAAAAGGAGGTCCTGAGAACTTCAAAATATGCATTTACGTAGCGATGACCTCTTCGTCAGACGAACTAATTTTCCTGCAAGTTACATATTGAAATTTTGGAATGGGAAAACGTCATAAGGAAGAACCAAAATAATAAAGTGGAAGGGTTAGCATTGAAAACCCTAATTATTGCAGTTTCGCCACAGCGACTATGGAGGTGTGAGGCGGAGCATTGCCATGGTGAAAGACGACCATCAATCTTGACCGTTTCGTTTGCAGTTTTCCGTTCAAACGGTTCAGAAGTGTAAAACAATAATAGGCTACTAAAACTACTTGGTCTTTTTGTAAAAAGCCAATGCAGAGACGTTCTTGAGAATTTTAAATACAATGATCATTACTTTCCCGGCCGATAAAACAGTCTTTGGGTTTTTCGACGCGCATCTACAAACAAACACTCTACAGCGCTTTAGTTATTGTGTTGACTCGGGTGTATCCTGGCAGATGCTTAGCGTAGCAATCTCAGTTGGAGTACGCTCCATCTTTGGTCGATGTCCTGTCCACGTTTGAATGCATTCGTCCTGAAATAAATGGTGGTGGCCTACGCCGATGCAGAATTCCCATAAGCTTTGCCAACTCGGCTTTAAGTCGGGCAGCTGCTCACGTGTTAAAATAAAAATGCTTAGTCACGGACGACATTCGTACTTCTCTATGTCCACGACAAATGCTAGCAAGCCCAGTTCGTATGTATTCCACACGTAGTCAAAACGCCTTTGCTTGACGCTTGAAATGTGATAGTGTGTTACATCCCGTCATATACTGGAAACATCATTTTCGGTAAAAAATGGTTACGTATTGAACGAGCTTCGTGTATATATATATATATATATATATATATATAAACGTGTATACAGCCTCCGTTTGGGGTACACTTCTGAAGTTGTCTCGGCTAACCTAAACGAAACGGACACGTAATAGTCACAATACACGCCCGCTTGGCACATTGGCTTAGCTAATCCTTGATTATGTGTCCCACATACATAACGTAATGAACAGAAAATCAATAAGCTTTAATATATATATATATATTCCATGGCCTTCAACGTGTGCTGGCTTGCTTTATTGCTGCTATTGTTGACGTTGTAATTGTTTTTGTTTTGTTGTTGTTGTAATTGCTTTAGGCGTTCGGTTATTGACATTGCTGCTACCGGTTCCCGCCTCAGTCGTGATATCCATATTGTAACCTATGATCGTAGTAATTAGATGTTGTTGTTCTTGTCCTTGCTCAGCCTGTTAGTAGTATATGTACAAAATGGTACCTACGATATTACGTGGTAAAAAAGATAGCGACTACAAAACTCGCGTAATGCCTCCAGGGTAGGTACCTAAGAAGGCTCGTGTATGGGGTACGGTAAATGTAGTCCGTACAAGTCAACCCGATAGAAAGCAAATAACACTTCCTATCGAGAAAAAGATCAGACGTTATCAGGTGACGCCTCGTGCGCAAAGCGACGCAATCAATCACAGGTTTGTGAAAGCAATGTACAACAAAAGCAAACTGCTGCTAGCTTTTCATGTCAGCATGCAAATGTGCTAAACCGAGATAATGTGCAGGTAACGTATAGTAATTTTAATAATGTTATAAGGTGAACCTATAAACACCTGTCAATCTAATCGCGCCCCGTATATATATATAAATCTCCGCGTAACCATATGTTATTAATAGAAGCCTGCCATAAAATAAGTTGTGTTTATATATATATATATATATATATATATATATTTATATGTGCATTATTTATTGAATACATCGTAAGGTATATACGTGTGTTTGTATACAAAGACGTTAATACATAAAATGAAAGGGATACCCATGACATGCAGCCCAGTAATGTACATTGTTGGGTGTTAGAGCCTGCTTGTATATATACACACACACTACATCGGTAAAGAGACAACCATAACATGAAGCCCAGTAGTGGTAGTACAGTCTTAAATATTGAAGCCCGCAATATATACATATATATATATTTTTTATGGGAATGTCTTTTTCGGACGGCAAATTCATTTAAGTTCAATAATTCTTCATCGACCTTGAAATTTTCACATTATATATATATATATATATATATATATATACACACAATCGAAGCAATATGCCTGCGTATTCAAGCTGGAACTCCTTTCTGCCTTCTTTTATTTTTTGTTGGTTTTGTCGTAGTTGTGCAGTTATCCTGCACCGTTGGAAGAGCACTATAATGTAATAGCCATGTATTTGTAGCTTATTGGCGCGACATGCGACTTGCCCATCCTTACGCCTTGAGTCCGAGAAACTTATTACTGAGGATAACTAATAATAAAACTAAACAGAGATATACTTTATAAAAAGTAAAAGTAATTACCATTACGTACAGACATCATCAAGTCAATCTTAGCGCCTTCTCCGTAAACTTGTATATTTACACGAGTTTTAAAAATAACTATAGCACGAATCCGCAAACATAAAATCCTCTGTTATTGACCCTTTGTTGCAAAAATATGGCAAAGTTGTTTAAACAAGTCAGTACATAATTTTTTTTTAACTTAACAAATTTCTACATTAAAGGTCAACAACACTGGACCTTTTGTTTCGTATATATATATATATATATATTTTTTTACCATCGAACAACGTTGTCATGCTGCACAGTTTCGTAGGTCTACAAACTGCTGTACAGTTAGATTGGGAGCAGCACGACTCAACACTGGCTTTACAACGAGTGTCTGCCTGCTCTCCAGCTATAGGAGTTCACTGCTCACACTACCTTGGCAGTTAACCCATGTTCAATATTGTTCCCCTGTGGCCTTTAGAGTTTTGTTCTTCATTCGAGGTACGGCAGCCGTTTGAAGCACCCGCCACAAGCACCTACCTCATTTCCCTCTGTATGTGGCAAGAATGGGCTGCTAACTTTGACCTCATTTGGCGCAAGGCATTTTGGGTATATATATATATATATGGTTAAACACAGCTAGACAACACCCTTGTCGCACTCGTCTGCCGAGAAACAATTGCCCGTTCCGAATGTTTCGTCTTAGTAGGAAAACTTCTTCTCCTTCGTAGAGACTCGTATGTTCTTTAGATATATTACATGTTATAATTACACCGGACCTTGTTTGTCATTCATGTAGCGCAATGTAGCGTGGATTACTATGGATCTCAAGTCTATGCCGGGTCTATGCCCGAAAAGCCGCTATAGCGTTAGAGCATGAACAGTATTGCTGGTTGCTCAGTTATGGTCGCTATTCAATAAAGAATGCAAGCTTGGAGGCGACTAGTCCGGCTGCTCATGGGAGACGTCTCCACCAACGGCACGCTCACCAACACTTAAATATGGGTCATTTATCTCTCGTCAAGCGTATGTGACTTGGTAATTTTTACTGTGGTCATTGTTATTGTTGTTGCTGTTCTTGCAGTCGTTGTCGTTGTGATTGTTGTTTCTGCTGCTGCTGTTGTTGTTGTTGCTGCTACTGTTGTTGTTGTTGTTGTTGCTGTAGTCGCTGCTGCTGCCGTTGCTGCTGTTTACTTGCTTGTTGTCATGTTTATTGCTTTCGCAGCGCCCGTGACAGTATTTGATGTTACTGTTGTTGCATAGTTAGCAGTTGTAGTTTTTAGCATCGCAGCGGGTCGTCTTGCTCCGTAAACTTCATCATAAGCATCATGCCAAATGTATGTGTGCGTGTCCTAACGTTTATGTACGACGGGGACGCATGTGCGTATGCTTGTGCGGTTTTGTCATTTGGGACCTTTGATCGTATCGTCGCGACGACGACGACGAGAACTCCTGGATCTCGACGCATAGGTCGACGGTGTTTAAACGATATGACGTTGATGATGATGATGATGGCGGCGATGACGTTGTTGTTGGTTATGGTGCTGACGATGAAGATGGAGATGGAGATGATGATGATGATGAAGGCGGTAGATGATGGCCAACACACAGCATTCTCACAACCGAGAGCCGCGACACGACAGTGAGCTGGTGAGGCGTATGTGAGATGCGGTATCGCATCGTTTCCCATGATGTCAATGCAGCAGAGCGAGTGAGTGAATATACAACATGAACTCGACGCACACCGTACGCCGATCGGCTGACTTACGATTGGCTGGCTGCTAACCAACAGCTAGCAGGCAAGCAAGCAGGCTTGCTCGACCGAAACGTCAGCTGATTGGTTAGGAGGTGCATTTCGTGGTTAGTTAATGAGTCCTGGCGTAGGACTAGTCAAAGGCCCACTAGTCCTAGTCGACGTAGTGAAGACTAACGACGAAGATGAATTGTAATTGTCGGCCGTTTGGCTAGTGTCTCGTGATTAGTAAATGTGCATCTACACGTGGTTTTCAGTTGGAGTTCTGGCGCCACGTTTTGTCTTGCTGGCACTACTACTAGCCCACTTTGCGGTGGGGCTCGCTGAATGGAGCCTGCGTCATCAATGGAGCCTACAATCATCTATCTCCTCCGCCTCTGCGTGCGGCCAGTTTTCCTCCTGCCCGCCGCTACACAAATGTGTCCTCTGTGGACAAGCACAAAGACCATGAGTATGCGGTATTGCCAGTAGCATAAGTATCATCAGTATCCTCAACAACAGCAGCAACAACGAGAATAGGAGTGGAATCGAAGCCAGTAGAGCGCGAGCCACCACGACGCACGCGTATAGAGGCCCAACATATTCAACACTTTGTTCCTCCCCTTAATGCTGCTCGCTGTAATTTTACTTCATCTTGCTCTATAAATCTCTCTCTCTGTTTTCCTCCGTCTCGATCTCTCTTTCGCTCTATATATATATATATATATATATATATATATATATATAAATAAAGAGATAGGGGAATACATATATATGGGAACATACATTCCGGTTCCATTTTCTTAGCCCTTCTTTGCTGTTTGAATGATTGTGCGGTCACCAGCAACGCTCCACCCAACAAAAACCGCTCGAAATGAGAGAGATAAAGAAAGAAAGAGAAGGAGATTGCGAGAGAAGGGGGAGAGCGAGGAAGCGAGATATATATATATATATATATATATATAGAGAGAGAGAGAGAGAGAGAGAGAGAGAGAGGCGTCATAGGCGACGACGGAGCCAGCAAAGGCGTCGAGGCGCGGGCGGCTTGTTTCGATCGATGCGTTGTTGTTGTTGTTGTTCATTCATAGTGAACGACCCCTGAACGACCCTTGACTTCAGTTAGTGTTCAGTGTCTGAATGTCGTGTCTCGATGGGCCGAACCGGGCCGGGTGGGCGGCGGGCTACTTGACCACCAGCCCACTCAGACAGACACACGGACGGTCAGTCGGTTGGTCGGTCGGTCTCTATGTTTGGTCGGCTTGATGGACTGTTGATTATTATTAGCAGCAGCAGCGGTATCAGAGTCAGATGGACACAGAGACAGATATAGAGTAACACAGAGAGACAGGTAGAGGAACACAGAGAGAGAGACAGATAGAGAAACACAGAGAAGAGACAGATAGAGAAACACAGAGAAAGAGACAGATAGAGAAACACAGAGAGACCGGCCGACAGTCGTCACTGTCACAGACGACAAATCGGTCACAGCTAGTAGTCTCTCGTTCGGTAGAGAACGCTCGGACGACGAGTCGACATTAATACCGTGCAGAGTGCCAAGAGTACGAAGCATACGAAGTAGACAACCGTTGTAGAGAACCGTTCGGCCTCCGTCTTTCCCTGCCTGCCTCCCTCCCTCCCTCCGTCGATATCGAGTCGGGTCGAGTTGCTTGCCGACGATCTAGTAGCGGTGTATGACGACCAACCCATACTGCTGCTGCTGCTGCTGGAGTGGGAGACGAGTTGTTTTCATAGTGAGGCGAAGATGAGAATGATGAATAAAATGATGATAATGGTAATGATGGTGGTGGTCATGGTGATAATGGTGGTGGTGGTGGCGGTGGTGGTAATCATGTTTATGAAGATGATAATGATGACGAGGATGGGGAGGGATGACTGCGTTAATCGGCCGTTTGTCGGTTTTTCTTACTCCTGCCGGTTATTGTTGTTGTTGTTGCTACTGTTGCTGCTGCTGTTGTTGTTGTTGTTGCTGTTGAGGTAGTTGTTATTATCGTTTCTGATTGGTGTTATTGTTATTGTTGTTGTTGTCGGCACCACCACCACCACCACCATTATCGCGGCCTCCACAACGCCAAGATCGCCCGAACACTGAATCCTGGATGTCCCGCGCAGAGGGGCTCGCTCTGAGAGGTGATCGGTGCGGAGACGTGCGCGTGCACCGTCACAATACAAACGGACGAACGCAAACAAGCAACGAACCGGCCGAATTACTTAGCAAATAAATGAATAAACAAATGGGGAAGATAAGCGATACTTAGCTCGTGATGCAGAGACATGGAGGAGGGAGGGAGGGAAGAGGAGATAAAGGATCGAAATGACATACATGAGGAGAAAAAGGCAAGAGGAAAACAAACCGAATGTCGCCATATGGCAAACAGTGACAGTGGAACTGAGATCGATGATGATTATGACGATGACAATGACGACGACGACGACGACAATGATGATAATGATGACGACGACTATAATTGGACTAGAAGTGGACTAGAATCGGCACCCCCATCCACGCGCCCACGACTGCATGTTTGGCAGCCCGAGCATCGGGAGTATTCTACTGAGATCGGCTTATAATCAAGTCCGACTTTGATGATACATCACACCACGAAGGCAACCGCCAACACTGTCTGTCACGGACGCTACGCAACGTTACACTAATATCAAACACACGTGCATGTCTGATCGACCGTCTAGCAAATTTTGTTCAACACACACACACTGTAATAAAACGCGATCCGTGTTGTTGTAGAATGAGACCCATATATATATATATATATATATATATATATATATATATATGAGCACAGGACGATATTTTAGATACCGCCAGTAAATACATGTGGAGCTTGATATAGAAAGCGATATTTCCTACTCGTAGCGGTAGTGCGTATCTGTTGTTAACTCTCCTCCACAAAAAAAACATACCGTTGCACCGTCGTGCGTTGCTGTGTGTTGCGCTATTTACGTAAGCTTTAAATTGTATTCCATTATTATGTTGAGATTTATTATTATTATTATTATTATTATTATTATTATTATTATTATTATTATTATCATATTATTATTATTATTACAGTTGTGAGGTATGAACGCATTATTGTAAATTCTCTAAATGATTTTCCTACATAGTTGTGCAAAATTTGCATTTGCGGGAGAACCAGTCAACGCAAGAAGAAAGTCGATATCTTGTGATGTCTTAAGTTGAAGGTTTCGCGTTCAGAACCATCCAATCTTGCCAATATGACCAAAAATGTACGCTTAATAGACTGTTCTAGGAAATAGAAAATGAAATTACTATCATTTTCGTACCAAAGCGATGGTGCTGCGTTACATAGTTGCCAAGTACCTTAGATTTTTCGACTGCCGCAGCTACTATGTTTTACGTTGAAGCTTTCAAGTTCGGAACCGTAAAATTTGCTAAGACGTTTCCGCCCCCTCTTTTCATCGAGAAAACATATTTTCTTGCCGAGTTCTACGAAACCTCAAGTGTGTACCTAACGTTCTGATACATCCTTGCTAAAGCAGGCTAAAACACTAGCAAGTATTCATGCGTTAACCTTAGATATGGCGGCAACCACGTAACGCAACACCATCACATTGACACGAAAAGTATGGGCATTAAATTTGCTATTGCCTGAGATTATTCATTTTCAGTCATAATGGCAAAATTTCACGATTCGAAACGTGAAAGCTTCAACGCATTAAGACATAACAACATATCGACTTTTTATGACGTTCCTTAACTCTGTTATTCGCCTTTCGGTAGCTTGCGTCGGGTGTCATTTGGATTATAAATAATTCTCCGCCAAACACGCCCGTCTAATGGGTTCCTTTCATGCGTTGACTTATCTCAACGCAAACGTAGATTTTGTACAACTATGTAGGAGCAAAAAAAGCAGAATAGCTACTTTTATAAATTACATCCTCACTCCTAAACAAGACGTTTCCGTCGCTCTTCCCATTAGGAAAAATTATTGTCTTACCGAGTTCTAGCAAACCTCAAAGTAAAGGCATACGATTATGGAAGGCTCTGTATATATATATTTATATATATATGTATATATTTGAGATTGGCTTGCGTGCATTTGGTGCTATTCAAAATAGTCGTTAAAACCCACATTTAGGCACATGTGTTTTTACATAGTGGTCTGCCACGTACTCGGCATAACGTTTTGAAACTCGTTTGGAAGGCGTATAGTAAATTTCTGTTTATATATCACGATGTTCAGCATACAATGTGTGCCTTTGTAAGAAAAAAACGGCAATGTTTGTTAGGCAGAACAGCCAACGTTCTATAGTGGACCGTATATGTATTGTACGTATTCGTACAGGGATTTTGTATGCTAACACGGCACAAAAGAGTAATGCTAGAATTAGAACAGCAACATCACAACTCTACAGAACTACTGCTGGAAAATATGGCTTTTTTGATGATGACATAAAGTAGCAATTAAATACACAAAGATCTGCAATTGAAATAAACATTTAGGAATTATACGTCACAGATAAAATTTGAAATTAGAACGCTTATTTGTAGGATCGCTGGCTCAAGGCGCAGCAAGATAGTAATTTATTTAGGCTCGTGATAAAAAACAAAAACCTGTAGTGAAACATGTGCATCAAAAACGCGGTGACATTAACTGATTATGTGAGGCTTATATATGTATAGAATGTAGGCGGCTCAGGCAACGTTTTCGTATATTGCCCGATATTGCAGCAAAGGCTAGAGCCAAACAATACTACTAAGCTTATAGTATCTATGCGATAAGCGTCGTGAACAACGCCACCAAAGTATTAAAATCAAACATCCTTCGACAGGCTACTGCCAGCAAGAGGGGGTATATAAACTCAGGGTACTGCTTTCCAGCGTTAGCTATGAAAAACCCGCAAAAAATGGATAGTCAAAAGTAAATATGCATATACGCAGTCAACATGGCACATCCCGCTTTGTGTGCCTTCTCGTACCACCTCATTTGTCCGTACGGGAGCCCACATCTCTCCTCACCGACCACACCCGATGCCTAAGATTAAACTTAACACTTAGAAGCATATACTTATCATGTATCATCATCCCTTGTGGACGCATAAAAAGGGAAGCTATGCTACGATTCAACAATAGTGCTCCCCCCCCCCGGTCCGCAGGGGATTGCGTTCGGTGCGCAAAAATGGAGATGTGTGTACTTAGCACAGATGGATACGCATTGGCATATCTCAGCCGCTGTTTTCACTCAAGTTGAAGAGGAAGCAGCGGGGTTTCTTCACGCTGGTTAAGATTAACTGTTAAGCTTAAGAATCTGTCGAGTTAACCACAACGAAAGGCACTACGGCATGTCCGCTTGTCTCTCTATCAGATGGTAGGCACGAGACTATAGAAGAGCCTCTGCTATATCTCTCACTCTCTCTACGCTATTTGTAGACAGAGGTAGAGTGTCGTTTCCGTACCCCGAGAGGGGTTAAAGGGCATAAAGGGCTACTTATCCCTACACTTCTATATGAATGCATGAGGGAGATTAGAGGGCATAAAGGGCTACGTATCCCTACGTTCTATATGTAGGTATGAAGATATTTAGATGCCGCGTTCGTAGGAAGCGCCGTGATGAACAGGTATACCGTCAGGCCATGCCGATTGCAGGCTGTAACCGGGCAAGACACATATATACAAATAGTTAAAGCGTTATGTCTTTAGTAGAAGTAGTTTATTTGTTGTGAACGTACCTGTAGTAAAGTAGGTATTGGGCTATACAAGCAATAGGTTCTTGGCATCTAAAGTAGCGTATTGCCAAAGAGCACAAAGATAGATCGATCGGGCGACTACCAGTAGAGAAGCAAAACGGACAGGAAAATTGTAAATTTGAAAAACTGCACTAGAAATTAATGTCAGATGCGAACAGAATTTGCTGGCGTTATGGCCAAAATCTGTTAGGGACAGATGAAAAGCAAGTAAAGCTTCGAAGAAGTAGAGCGTTTTTTATTGATAATTATGTTACAACCATTTCTTAAGGAAACCGCTTTAGTTCAATGGCAAGTAGAACGTTTATTTTTTAGAAAAATACCGCAAACGGAACGGATAGAAGGCGGCAAGAGTCATCTTATATATCATGCAAACATCGCGAGGATAATGTAGGCAGCATATTAAGTAGTACGAACTGCCTAGAAGCGAAAAAGAGATTAGCAAGAGCCTCGAAACGACCCGAACCCGAGGTACATACATGCCTACATCTATATAGACAAAGATCCGCAGCAACAAGTTGGCCAACGATGGGGGCAAAGAAGCCCAACCTACGCCAGGTACGAACGATGGCCAATCCAGGCAGGTTCAATGTCATAATATGCTGTTTTGCCACTGAACGCCGCCGCCGCCGTCGTTCTGGCTGTAGACGTCGCTTCAGTCAAACAACAACCGTCTGCTTCTTGTTGCGGTAATTCCGCTGTCGCTGTCACGCCAATTGGCTCGTTTGCACCCATCATCGTTGTCGTTATTGTTGTTGTTGTGTTGTTGTCGTTGTTGTCGTTGTTGTCGTTGTTGTCGTTGTTGTCGTTGTTGTCGTTGTTGTCGTTGTTGTCGTTGTTGTCGTTGTTGTCGTTGTTGTCGTTGTTGTCGTTGTTGTCGTTGTTGTCGTTGTTGTCGTTGTTGTCGTTGTTGTCGTTGTTGTCGTTGTTGTCGTTGTTGTCGTTGTTGTCGTTGTTGTTGTTGTTGTTGTTGTTGTTGTTGTTGTTGTTGTTGTTGTTGTTGTTGTTGCTGTTGTTGTCGTTGCTGTTGTTGTTGCTGCACCTGCTATTTGTATTGCCGCTAAGACGGTCGGCTGGACGGCCAGTTTTGCCACTACGTAGCGGCCGCCGCTAATGCAGTCGATGCCACCAAACAAAAACAATTCCAGCTAGGTTTTCTTCGGCTTCTTTTCGCCTTTCGTCGTCATTTTATGACGCTCGCTGCAAGTCTCCCTCGTTCCGGTTGGCTTCTATCTTGATCATCATGTTTTCTCTTTCTCTCTCTCTCTCTCTTATGTTTTTATATATATATATATATATATATATATATATCAGAAGCAACAATATCAGCAACAACGACAGTAAAACACCAGTAAAACAACAACACAGCAACAATAATATCGACATAAGCTAGCGGCAGCTGCAATAATAGTAATAATAATAATAATAATAATAAGCTAGCAGCAGCAACAACAACAATAACAGCCAAGTCGATTTACACACATTGGTCTGTCTGGTCGAGGCCTGGTGCGGCAGCGTCAGCCAAGCTAGCAGGCGGTAACCGCAGCTGTAGGCAAACGAACTGGCTACTGCGGCCGTTGCCGCTGGTGCTGCTGCTGCAGTTCCTCCTGCTCCTGCAGCTGTTGACCCATATAGACAGACGGCGTATTGGCGGCGGAGAGGGGGGGAGGGATTAATTTTTGACTTGACTTTGATGTGTGAACTGTCATCAGCATCATCACCATTATCATCATCATCATCATCATTGGCTTCATCATCACCATCATCATCACCACCGTCATGTTCATGTTCGTGTGTTTCCACAATCGCCGTTTCGGCTGATATATAGCCGGCGTTGCGTTGCTTCGATCACGAGCGTAACTGTAGTCGTCAGCATTCTCGTTGGGCAACGATGCTGGGAGGGGGGCGCGAAGGCATGCCGGCAGCAGCAGCTATAGTAGTAGTAGTAGTAGTAGTGTCGAGCCCGGTGTCGAGCCCGGTGGCGTGGTGGCTAAAGTCTGCGCCTCGCAACCGGAGGAGACATGTAGGTGCGCGGGTTTGAGCCCCACCGTTGCACATTCGTATTTATGGGGGTCCGTCTATGAAGCAATGTGAAAAACAGTTCCGTGGACGTTAAATCTTGGCTGGGGGTCAGCCCGAAAACTTTACTTTTTTAGTGTCGAGCACGGTGGCGTGGTGGCATGCGTCTGCGTCTCGCCACCGGAGGAGGCACATAGGTGCGCGGGTTCGAGCCCCACCGTTGCACATTTGTATTTATGGGGGGTCCGTCTATGAAGCAGTGCGAAAAGCAGTCCCGTGGACGTTAAGTCTTGGCTGAGAGTCAGCCCCGAAAGGATTTAGTAATAGTAGTAGTAGTAGTAGTGGTTCCAGTAGTATAATTGGTAATACGAGCAAAAATCATGTTAAGTCGTTCAGATTTTAAAGATCGGGCTGTTGTCATGGCAACCTCTAAGAAACGGTCCGTTGCTATGGCAACCTTAAAAACGGGCCGTTGCCCTGGCAACCTCTAACGAATAGGCAGCTACCATGGCAGCCTCTAAAGAACGGGCTGTTGCCGTGGCAACCTGGAGCTCACTAGTCAGTGTAGATCAGGACGGCATGTGTAGATCAGGGCGGTCGGATGATGTCCAGCTTCAATACGAGATGCTCGATAGAGACGCCGTTCTATTAAGGAGCAAACCATCGATTGCTGGCACAATCGTTGGATCTGCAAACCGTTCTCTGTTATGTTTTATAGGCAGCCAAACCGTTTTTCTTGGAAATAAATCGTCGTCGCCCAGCAAGCGCCAGTAACACTTTAAGACAATGTAGTTTCCCGGACTTTTCCATGGGTCAAAGGATGGGTACAAACAGGAGATTTGGGGTGGGGACAGGATGCCAGTGACGTTTGCGATCAAATCTGCACTCCCTGAAACCACCAACGTATGCGTCAATACATTTGCAGCACACACACACGCCAGTAGTAGAAGAAGTATTAGCAACAGTCCTATGCTTAATTGTTGTTATAGCGACAACCGGCATCCGTAAAGTTGTGAGCCGATACCAGCAGAGCAGGACGACGGCCACGGTTACGGAAACAACAGCCGCTTACGTAGCATTAAAAAAATCGCGTCAGCACGGTGATTGGTGTAGATCGTTAATGATGGTTCATGTTCTCGATGGTCCTTGATGACCGTTGATGATAAACGTTCTCCTGTTCGTTGAAGATCGTGGGTGCTGCTGCTCATCATCATTATGATTATCAGCACCCTGATAATAATTATATATTTTCGTAAGCGTTGATATAGGCTGATGATAATTATGGTTCAAAACGCAATGTTATACTATTTGTGTGTGTGCGGGCGTCTGTGTGTTTGCGTTAGCGTGTGTAGGCCCAGGGCTTTCTTCAGGAATGCAGGGTGACCTTGTCGAGCTTCCGGAGTTGGATTGCGCTAGTATTATTCCAAACTACATGCCGTATGAGTCCACTGGTGCAATTTTAAGGCGAATATACAGACCACTGTACTGAGGGAAAGCAGCACCGGCCTCTCTGTTCCAACACTTGCTACGAGAGTTTTACGCGCCCGTTCAGTACAATGAACTGTAAATGATTGGCCAGATGAGGACACAGAGAGAGCCCGAGGTATGAAAAGTGTTCACGTATTTAAGAGGTGTGGAGTAGCATCTCAACTCATCATACGGCTTGCCACCAACCGGCTCATTCAGGAGCGGTAAATAGTGAAAATCTAGACGGGGTGGTCCTTAGACGTTTCGAACGCGGTCACCAGGACGCGAAGCCCTGTCTGGCACGCAACGGGGGCTGATTCTCGCCCTCAGTAGTCAGTTACGGGACGGCCAGAGCAGGCCGTGTGGCTGACAAAAAACAAGAAAATTAGCAAATTGGCCGAACTAGTCGAGTCATGCAACTTTCATCGAGTGGCCTTCAATATACTCGGCACTTCAGCCTTTGACTGAACGACTACTGACGATAATGGGAAGCTAACAGCTGAAGACCATGACAGGAGACCAAGACGGGTGCTTCATTCCTTCGTATATATATATATATATATATATATATATATATATATATATATATATACATCGGGCTAACGAAATGTCCGTGTTGTGCTCGCTGAATGCAAGCTGGAGTCGGCCAAGCCCTCAATTTAGGTAAAATTAAAAGAGAGAAAAAAAAATATATATATATATATAATTCATTCGCGTCGAGAGAGAAAGAGAGGGAGTGGGGGCAAACAACGAGAAGGAGATGAGTCTTTGCACGCGCACATACAAATGTCTTACCGTCACAGAGGCAAAGCCGCAAATGCGATAGATAGCTATCTAGATAGACGGATAAACAGTGGGCGAGATGGAAGAGAATCAAATATGAGATACTACTATGGTCAGATAAGAAAGAAAGAGAAAGCGAGCTAGAGAAAGGTAGATGATGAGAGGAAATGGGAGGGAAGGGAGAAAGAGGTTCACCACAACTAGTGGCGAACGTGCTTACATCAATCGTCCTGGCTGTGCAATGCTATGTGCGTATATATATATATATATATATATATATTTGTATATGTATGTATATATATATATATATATATATATATATATATATATATATAGTATACCAACACGTGTTACCGTCTTCTATGTCTGTATAAACCTGTTGTGAATTATTATGATTCCTTTATGTCGACGGGTGAGCGTGAGCAGGCGAGCCACTGATAGTACGCCGCTGCGCGTTCGGAACAACGATGACGACAGTGGCGACACTGCCGACAACGACAGCAGCAACAACAACAATAACAACAACAGCAACAACGGCGTTGACAACAGCTACTACTACGGCTGCAGCCTCCCCTACTACAACAACTGCAGTGGCGGCGGCGACGACGACGTCTGTCGATAACAACAACAACAGTAACAACAACGACGGCGACAACTGAGAAGGAGAAGGAATTTCTCCATATGGCCGCAGAGGGCGCTGCGAGCGGTTTCACCCGTCGCCGCTATCGCTATCGCTACCGTCGCCGCGCCGCTTACCCGCCGCCCGCTCAATCATGGATCGCGCTCCTCTATCTCATCCATCCCATCGCAGCGAGCCATCCGGTCCGCTACAGCTAAACCTAAGACGGCGATGGCGCAGATAGCAGCAGCGGCGGCGCCAGTGGCGGCGGCAGTGGCGGTAGCGGCAGCCGCCGACAGAGGTCGCTGACGCTGGCGCAGGCGGCAGTATCGTCGGCGGTGGCAGCGGCCGCCAACAGAGGGCGCTGGCGGCGCGCGTTCACTTTCCAACGCGCCTGCGGGGCAGGAGGCGAGGCGAGGCACGTGCTTTTACTTGGCGCTCACGGCCGGCTGGATCGTCTTTCCCCGTCAGCCAGGCTGGCAGTGAGCGCGTCCGTCGGCCGGCTGCCCACACACAGAGAGGCTGCATGTAGCAGCAACAGCGCACTGCTCTATCACGACCACGACCAGTAAGAGTCGTCAGCAGCAGCAGCAGCAGCCGCCGACAACAACGGCCAGCGAGGCAAACAGGCAGCAAACAGGCAGACACCAGCGAGCTACGCAGATCGCACAGGCCGCCGCCAGAGGCAGCAACCCACTAGTCGAACGCAACGAACTAACTAACTAACTAAGTAAGCACGACACGGCACGGCTATTTCGATTACAACCACCATCTCAGGCAACCGACGGCAACATCAGACCTCAAACAACGCACCAGCAACGGCCAGAGGCAAACGCTGACGTGAACGTTGCCCCCAGTCACCACCGCCACTACCGCAGCAGCAGCAGCAGCAACAGCTGCTGGATCATTGTCGCATCCCTGATCGTTGCCCCGGTGGGTCATCGTTGTGTCCTGATTCCGGCCCTGGTCCGTCATCGTTCTGTCCTGATCCTCACCCTGGTGGGTCATCGTTCTGTCCTGATCCTCACCCTGGTGGGTCATCGTTCTGTCGTGATCCGCGCCCTGGTGGGTCATCGCTCAAGACAGATCGTTGTCACTTCAGTGGTCCTGGTTCGTGATCCTGCCAGCCAGTCCTGGTCGCCCCCGTCGTCGTCGTCGTTGTTCTGCCCCTGCAATTTGCCCCCGCCGCGCCGATCCGTTCCAGTCGTGGATTCCTCGTCGCGTCTCTAGGACTAGGAACTGCTGTCTGTTGTATTTATTGGCACGACGAAGCCGCTGGTACCACCACCACAATCCCTATCACCACCACCACCACCACCACCACAGTCAGAGCCAGAACCAGCATCGCTACCCCCGCCGCGCTTCATCATATGTAAATGATGCATCATCACAAGTAACGCGCAAACAGACAGACCGACAGACAGACCGACGTTCGCATACACGCATACGCGTAGATATAGACGCATGCGTGTTAGACGTTGCGTTCGTAGTAACGTTCGACGCTCATAGATGCATCATTTATCTATTTATTTGGCTGGCTGGCTAGCAATGCGTACGCCGAGCCGCATCGACTTGTACGCGACGACGACGACGATGTCGGCATTATCCCGATAGTGCAAGTACAGAAGTAGAAGTCGGCAACCATATGCAGACGTGGTGTGAGATGATATTGCCACTGGCGCGCCAATTGTGATCGTAGACGTAGTTCTAGGAGAATAAGAAGAACAAGAAGAAGTGTCCGTCCGCGTCGTGCTCGCGTACTTGTGACGGCTTCAACGGGAATCATCACTTCAGCAGCAGCAGTAGCCGTTGTTGCCACGACAGAGGAATAACACGCGCAACACCGGAAACGAGTCAACGTTAAGCTGAGTAAAAAGCGACCCAGGCGAGATTACGATTCGTCCTAGTCGTCGTTGTATCATTTTCACAATTACTACTACTACTACTCTTGTCCCTTTTGTCAGCATTGTTGTTGACGTGTTCAGTGTCCATCGCATCATCATCATCGGCGATATTGTTGTTGTTCATAGTGTTCGTATTGTTGTTGTTGATGTCGTCGTCATCTTCGTCGGTGGTGTGACGAAACACGTGCGACAGTGTGCAAAAAGCTGTGAGTTGTGGAATTGTGACACCCAGGAGTACAGTGATCGAATCTTCCTTCATCAATTTCAACTCAGCCACTTCGGATAATTAATCGTCATCATCATCATCATCAGCAGCAGCTGCATATTGATCGTAATTGTAACTACCATACCATTGGCGTACGGATTCGGGTGGTACTTTGCGCGGCACATCGAGAGCGCCGCTCCAGAACGAGAAGACCTTGAAACAAGAGGTAAAGGGCAAGTGAAAGAAAAGACCACAACAACGACGACGACGAACACAAGTCTCAGTACGAAAGAGAAACCGAAACGGTGTATTGTGTCATCGCTATGCTATGGTACCTAAGCTAAAATATAGCAAGACATAGTTGTCTGCGTTTGGAAAGTGCCACTTACGCTACGCGAGTACCCGCTTCGCCGCCATCAGCATAATCCTCATACCGACCGACCGACCAATCGACCGTTCGATACGCACGCACGGATACGTTTACTCGCGCTCCCTTAAGGATACATATATGTATATTGGAACATCGACCCTCTCGGAGTGCTAGATAGAGTTCATCTCTGTACGTGCCCAAGTGAACAGCTCCGGACTTTGGATTTGGACTACTATTACTAGGACAACAACAACTACTACTACTGCTGCTACTACCACGGTGAACTAGAACTGCTAATGCGATACGATTAGTCAACAAGCCGTCATCTACCGTTTGCAGACCGTTCGACGTTGTTGCTTAACACGACTACTACGCTGTCCGTTTGTCCGCTCCAGGCCGTTGGTCGTGCGAGCATAGCTAACGAGACAACGCAACCTACCCGAGTAGGAGCCGCTGCCACGCGAGCGTCTACATCAGCTGTAGCAGGCGGCGGATCGCACTCTAGCGGCAACCGTCGTCCATCGTCCATTGTCGGTCGTAACGACAGCAGCAACGGAAACAGCAGCAACATCAGCAACAACGGCATCGGGAGCAACACGAACAACTACGGAAACGTCCGCCTCCTCCCCCTTGACAACGGTCCACCTACGTAGCGTTTCATCATGACTGTGCAGCGATACCTTCAGACGCAGAGTGGCGGACCACAACATCATCAACAACAGCAGCAGCAGCAATCCAACACCGTTATTGGCGGTCATAACAGTAGCAACAATAGCAACAGCACTAGCAACAACAGCAACAACAACAATAACAACAGCTCAAACAATAGTACTAGTAGCAGTAACAGCAGCAACAACAACAACAACAACAACAGTAACCATCATCACCACAACCATAACAATCATAGCAACAACAACAACAACAACAACCACCACAATAGCAACCACCATTCCAACAACAACAATAATACGAATAATAGTCATAACCATCATCATCACCAACAGCAACATCACAATCATCATCACCATCATCACCGCAAGCTCGACCGCTCGTTGTCCGAGCCGAAGAACCCGAAGGGAGGCCAACATGCTGGACAGAACAACAACAACAGCAGCAGCAATCATAACAGCAACAACAACAACAGCAACAACAGTAACAACAACAGCAGCAACGGCAACAGCAACAACAATTCGTCGCGCTACAAGACAGAGCTGTGCCGGCCGTTCGAAGAGAGCGGCGTGTGTAAGTACGGTGACAAATGCCAGTTTGCCCACGGCTACCAGGAACTGCGCACGTTGACCAGGCACCCGAAGTACAAGACGGAACTGTGCTGCACATTCCACACGACAGGCCTTTGCCCGTATGGCTCGCGATGCCATTTCATCCACAATCCCGACGAGAACCGAGCCAAGATTATGCCGCAGCTGCCTGTGCTCGGCTCGCAACAGCATCAGCAACAGCAACAGCAGCAGCAACAACAACAGTCTGCTCTGAGTGCCCAGCAGCAACAACAACAGCAGCAGCAGCAGCAACAACAGCAGTTACAGGCGCCTTCTCAGCTGAACCCGCCCCCCTCAGTCAACGGTCATGGCGGTCGCTCGTGCAAGACTCTGCATGGCAGCATGTCCTCGCCGGCGATCGGCGTGGCCACGGCACCGTCGTCGCTCTTGCCCTCCGGACACCATACTCTGTCGGGAGGTGTAGGCGGAACGGCAGCTGGAGGAGGAGGTATGTCCAGCCATCAGTCAATTGTGCATCATCACCATAATCAACATCCGAACTCGCTACGCTCGCTGTCGCTGGGCAGCAGCGTAGGCTCTTCGGGCTCGTCGGGATCGTCGGGTGAGCTGTCGCCTTCGTCGTCTCCGGGCATGTTCGATGACCCCTTCTCGCCGGGCATCTACGGAACGCCATCGTCGACCACCACCACGGCATCGTCGGCCGCGTCCCGATCCCTGTCCTACCCGTTGTTCTCGGCGTTCGGCAGCAGCGGCAGCGCTAACAGCGACCTCGAGATGTCGACGCTGGTGGCGGCGTTCAGCGCCGCCGAGAGTCACGGCACGGCCAGCTCTCACGGCCTCCTTCTAAAGGCGTCCTGCACGGACTCGGCGCCAGTCACGCCGCCGTTCGGATCTCATCTCAGCCTGCTCGGCTCGACCGGCCCGTGGAGCTCGCCGTCCGAGTTGCTCAACTTTGCGCCGACCAGCTGCAGTGCCTCAGTCCTGCAGCAGTTGCAACAGCATCAGCAACAGCAGCTGCACGGTCTATCCGCATCGATCCAGACGCAGTCGGGTCAAGCCCCGATCGGCTGTGGACCGCAGCTGTTCGAAACGCAGGGCCAATCTAGTCCTGTGAGTTCGCTTACGTTCGACTTTGATGCCATCTCGCTGTCGGGCTCGTCGCTATCATCGGCGTTGTCTTCCTCATCTTCTTCTTCGTCTTCTTCGTCCTCTTCGTCGGCCTCATCACCGCCGTCCGCGTCATCTTCCTCACTGTCCTCACCCGTGGCTTCATCTTCACCGACGTCCTTGACCTCGGCGGTGGCATCACTCGGGGGCGGTTCGGGGAGCTGCGGAAGTCTGTCGTCTGCCGGAACCCCGGCACACCAGCCAGCTGCTGGCTCGTCGCCACCAGGACGCAGCAGCCACTTGCCACTAAGTCGTCTGCCGATCTTCAACCAGCTCGCCCACTGTGACTAAAATTACCCTGGCCGTAATTTTACGTGTACTCAGTGTGTCGCCGTACCAAGGCGGGCCGCTACCAGCTGACAACCTCCCTCCTTCTGCCCCCCCCCCCGGTCGACTCCCCCGTTTCTTTGCCCGTTGCGGCGACAACGCTGACGACGTGGCAATGAGGATGATTATGATTAGTAGGATGAGACGCTTTCCGAACGAGTCGGTGCCGGCAGGAGTCGCCGGCCTCCCGACATGACGTCACCCCGCGGGGGGAAGCAACCGGTAGCGGGCGAAGTTCAGCTCAGCTGGTCCCTTAATCGAGAGCCTATATGTAATCCAGTTGAGTTCATACACTAGGCCTCCCCCCCCCCCCCCGCCTTGATACTTCTCGCGCTCACTCTGTACACAAATAACTTCTACTCTACTGTGTTGGAGGTAAGATTTTTTACCACCCCCCCCCCACGTTCTCTCCCTTATCCGGCATGAAGGCTGTTGTCGGGCGTCTTGTAGGTAGGAAGATAGAGAGAAAATGCGGCAGTAAAGTCAGCGAATTGTGGCGATTCCACCATATTTGCTGTCTACCGTAGTCAATCAGTACATATTTTTCACAGTTATGCCAGTCATAACTCCTTCTACCCCAACCACCCTTACGTATCCCCCACCCACCCTCTGCCTTTCAATACCTTTTCTTTCACAACGAGTACTCATACTACATACAATGTTGGTTGACTAAGAGAGAGAGAGAGACGACACCGTTAGAGTTAGGTGAGAGCTGCTTTTTTTTCGTCATTGTTGTCGAAACAAAACGACAGAAAGAGAGAGAGAGAGCGCTAGAGTTGGCGCTCGATGTTCGACGATGATGAACGACTTTAATTCAATTACCTCGGAACGTGTTGCTTGCTACCCCTGCCCGTCTTGCGAGACTCGCTTTCTGGTATTTTACTATCGCTACCACGCGTCACGAATAAATCACAAGGCAACAATAACAAAACAAGCAAACAAACAAACAAAAAAAACGACAAAAACAGTGCAACTTGAGGTTTAATGAGCGATCGAGCATCGATCGCACCTAACCAGAAACAAACAGAAAGAAGTCCGGCGAAAGAACAGCAAAGCAACCTTAAAGGCCAACGAGAAGGCCTCGCGAAGACAACGATGACGAGCAGAACGATATATATATATATATATATATATATATATATATATATAAGCAGTCAGAGATGATGATCGTGATATGACATACCGTGTTCTTGGATGGGCTGTGTGACTGGACGCGTGAGAATGACGCGAAGAGCTAGAAGGAAAAAGGTGTGGTGAATGGATTCTCATTCTTATTCGATTCCTGTATTGTAGACACTGCACTGTGGGTGTGCATATTTGATGTCGTCCTACTCCTCTGGAGGAACATCGGGCATCGGCAGAGAGTGCTGCGTTGGAGTAGCGCAAGATTGCGTCGAGTTCGTTGTGGTTAGTGGCGATTAGTGGCTGTTAGTAGTTGCGGTTGTGATGTGCGTGACCAGTGCGACAGGCGCGTGGGTTACCGACGACGACGACGACGACGACGACAGCGACAGCGGCTAGAAAGAAGTCGATCGTTCAGTCAACCAAGCTCCGTCAGACAGACGTCGTATTCGAAAACGTGAGAATGGTTGTTAGCTGGCGGCCACGATATGGCGAGCGCCCGGACGACGACGAAAACAACGACAACAACAACAACAACAACAACCATAAAGGCGTAAACGTGGCTGATTCTCGATGATTTGCCGATGGCAGATTCATTACGCGCGCTTTTTTTCTTCACCTACGAGCGTCTAGTGAGCCTGGCGGCAGTGCTCTCTTTAGAAGTTACACTTGAGAAGATGCCGACGTCTCAAAAACAGCAACAGCAACAACAACAACAAATGCCTCAAAAGGTGTACATTCCGCAAGCAAGAGCAAGAAAGACAACAAGGAAAACCAAGACAATGTGAAGACAAACTGAAGACAGTGTGAAGATGAAGAGGACGAAGAAGCGGCAAGTGATGAGCGGCGGTGGTGTTAGCAGTGATGGTGAAACCAAATCACTTTGGACCCGCACAGCTGCAACCAACGGCAGCAAAACGACCATCATCAACAATAACAACAACAACAACAAACCAACCATCGCAACAATAACAACATCCAACCAACCATCGCAACAACAAAATCATCATAAAAACAGCAACAACAACACCAACAACAACAACAAAACAACAACAACAAAAGCGACAAAGAAAGCATGAAGATGACGATAAACGTTGAAGGGACATCTTAGCGAATGTCACAGCAAAGAATGACGTAGGACCTTGAGGGTGGCTACATCTCTTCCCTCTATACAATTACACACGCATATATATATATATATATATATAATTATATATATATATATATATATATATATATATATGCACAGGACTGCGTTTATTTTCCCATTAAGTTATTTAAGTTACACAAATACATCCCTAAATTATAATAGGAATATACATATTGTTTATGTCTATATATATATATATATATATATAGACGCAACGGCGCATCAATATTTTGATGGCAACGACCTCCTGTAGTAATACTATGTATTAAAAGCATGTAAAGTGTACACACTTCCGAGGGGACGGCCCGGCGGTGCGGCTCGGCCCAATGTTTGACCGAATCTCGCCTGCTTGAGCCTCCTGTTGTTTTCACAACTTATGACAACTGTAAAAACTGTTACAACATCAACAAACAAAAACAACTGCAACAATAATAACAACAACAATAGCGACACGGGCAACAAAGAAACTCTCGATTTCAGTGGCCGAACCTCATCAGAGAGCGAGAGAGAGAGAGAGAAAGGGAGCTCAGGGGACAGACAAAGGTATATATATATATGTATGACCGTGGATGAGTGTTAGGAGCGAGTGAATGTGATTGTTGCCTGATCGCTAAAATCGACTCATTCCTGTGATCAGGGGATGGTGCTCGCTTGCTCACGATGATGATAATAATAATAATACTAATAATATTAATTAAACTAAGAATATATCATGAATAATTCTAATATTAATAGTAATATATTGGTGCTTTGCAATGACGATGCCGTCGTTGCAACAGCAGACAAAGCTGGATTTATATACTTGGGCCGACGAGCGGGGGGTGGTTATTTATAGAACAAACCGATGAGGACTATCATAAGAGCATAACGGTGGTCGCGAACACGACGCGAGATGTAGCAGGAGGGCTCACGTTTTGTGTGAAGTGATGATGAAGTTCCCATAACGACGATGCGGTGCGAACGATGAAGCAACTCGAGCAACTCTTCTCGCCGGAGCAACTTTTCTCGGATTTCTCTCCCTTAGCGTGGCGTGCTAACTTTACTGGTAAACCATTACTGGTCTACACTAACTGAGCGTCCGACTGACTGAATTCTAGGTTTGCTGCCGCGATTGTTAAGGCGGCCGTAGTCGATAGACTAGATCGAGGCTACTGTGAATGGGCAATCGTTTCTCAGCAGCTCTGTAGCTCTCTCCCTCCATCCCTCCCTGCAGGAGAGCACACTCTCTTTGCTCTTCCTTACAGCAACCTACACTCGTTAGCTGGAACGTATCATTGTTGTTGTTATTGTTGCTGGTATTGTTGTTCTGGTCTTTGCGCTGGTGCTATTTTGGTTGCTGTTGTTGTTTTTGTTGCTGGTATTGTTGTTCTGGTCTTTGCGCTGGTGCTATTTTGGTTGCTGTTGTTGTTTTTGTTGCTGCTGTTGTTGTTGTTGTTGATGTCGTTATTATTGTTGCTATTGTTATCTATCTACTGTTGTTGTTGTTGCTGCTGCTGCTGCTGTTGCTGTCGTAGCCGAATGAAAGTCGAATCGACCGCCTTGTTATTACTGTTTGCGCTTCCGCCTAGCCTGCTGTGGTTGGAGATCTAGTCCCACCGAAGGGAATGTCTTGTGCCGCGATGGCGTACGTATCCCTGGTGGCCGGAAAATCGGCGTAACTGCAATTTTGCCGAACTTTGAGGTTGGATTCTGATACTGACGATTACGACGATATTGATATCGACGTGGATAGTAATCCGGCCGGCAGTAATTATAATTTAAATAATAGTCGTGATAATCCATCATAATAATCATAATCATAATAATACTAATAATAACAATGACCAGATGATAACATCACGCACACTTGTGCGCTCGCTGCGCGCGCACCCACGGGTTGGCCGCTAGGTGAATCTATATAGAATTTTGGAGGATATGCGGGCCATCAACAATTAATAACAACCGTCTGATGATTAATCCCAGCCCACACATGTGCTCTACCGTGCTTCCCCTTCGGTCGCCCCGTTAGGCACATATAACCTCGTCTTCCCTCCCTCCCCTTCCGTCTCCATACGCATGTACATTAATTCACTAAATGGCAACACACACGCTACGACGAAACACTCCGTGACGACTAATGACATCGATGTCCCCATAAAGTAGGAGTACCACTTGAGGAGCGACTGTCACGTCCTTCAGCTTCTTGTAAATACAGCGGACTCACAAATCAGCTGATCAAATGTCAGTGCCGTACAACCAACGACAACATAGACGATGTCACTCGTGTATGTATGAACGGATATATATATATATATATATATATATATGCATGCATACATACATCCATACACTTTATAACTACTATGACAAGATAGTTTCCCCGCACTATTGCTGTTACCGTCACACGTACACCACTTACCGTTGCCACAAACTCGACTTCAGCTAATTGATTGATTCTTCCTAGTGTTTGCTCAGTCAATGACCGCAGTTGTGACTAATGATAAAGAAAAACAAATGTATTAATTATTAAACGCTGCCTAAACGCCGTGCTTTGCTGACACGACTGTCAACAGTGATAATGAATGAGATGGTTGTCGATCTATATATAGATAAAGGTATAGAAACTCTGATGCCGGCGATAGAGGTGATCAATCCCGCTGTACAATATTACACTGTATGTTCTCAACCAGCCATTAGCAGGCAGGGCGTGAGCGTGCTATCAAAGGCAAACGGGCTTGTGAGACCAGCCGGACTCTTGACATATGCCCCCCCCAACGGTTGCTTGGTCTCGATCGCAGAGCGAAATCCATCGGAGCCAAACCATCCGCAGAATCAGCAGACAGCACTTAGGCTGTGCGATAACGTAACTAACTAGTTAATATCTGCAGAATATCATCATTTTGTCGTTTGTCTTCATCGTCGTTTACTCAATATGATCAGTTGTTGTTGCACCGAAACGAATTGGCGGCGTCTTTACCTGGCGTCATGTTGGCGTCGTTGCGTTTGCCCTATTCCTCCGCGTTAGTTTATATATATATATATATATACATATATGGATAGTGTGTATGTGTGCACCTGTATGCATACGTATCTATTTATTTATGAGGTGTTGGTTTATTTATCCGCGCGCCAGATAGACTAGAACATAGGTTGACTAATTAATTGACGTACTGATGATCCACCCTACCATTCGTACAGAGCAGTACGTTTCCCGCTGAGTTTGCCCGCCCATCTGTTGTAGCGCGGCTTGGGTTGTAGCTGGTATTTCATCATCTGTTTTGCACACGTCGCGATAAGGTCAATTGAAACGTGGCGGTTGAGTACGTTGCGTGTATGAATGTATACACATATATATATATATATATATATATATATATATATATATATATATGTTTACATACATAAATGTACTTATTCGTGACGTTAGCGCCTATCGTCGTCTGCTGGGCCAATGTTTCCCGTTGTTATCAGGTTAGGCCGCGTTGTTCATGCAGTGTTGATTGGCCATCTTGTTCTCTCCTCTCGTTTTCGCTCCTTTCCTCCCCCTCTTTCTGCCACGAGCGCGCTCTCTTCCTTATAGATGGAATATCGCGCGCGTTTTCTCGTTTCTCGGGCCGTTGAGTCTTGCCGTTGTTCCCAGAGCAGCAGCAGCAGCAGCGGCAGCAGCAACAGCATCAATAGCCGAAACTCTTCTAGCTACCTAATTGTACGCGCACCCGAGGCATCCACTTCACGGCTGCTGTTGGCCTACAACAGCCTCCAACCAAAGATATTCAAGTCTCACACTGACCTGCGTATTCTGGGCATACATCTCTTTATATATCTATCTATCTATCTACCTACCTACCTATCTATCTATCTATCTGCCTGTCTGTCTATTAGTGGGTGCACAGAATGCACAGATCGTGCAGCCTCGACGCAACAAACAAACACGACTCACCTTGGCGTCTTCGCCATTGGAGAAATTTGCTTGTTGTTGTTGTCGTTCGAACCGTAGCATTTCGATCGAACCATGGCGACACAACCAGGATGACGACGACGACGATTGCCGCCACCACCACCATTACTATTACCATTACCAACTGAATTAGCCCACCCCCCCCCTTAATTAATATTTAATTAATATGTATACACCCGGCTCTAATCAATAATAATGATTCTACCATTACCGGCCGCAGAGACAGCAATAGCAGCAGCAGCAGCAGCTGAAACCTCTCTTCATATTTACAGTAGGCGCCAACGGCTTTAGTCGACCTCTCTTAGCCGGACAAGCCGAGTGAGATGTCGCGTTAATTCGGCTCGACATTGTGCTTCATTTTTTTATTAAGTAGTCCTAAATAATAATAATAATAATAATTGCTGCCGAAGTAAAAAATATAACTTGTTATTAAGACCAATATGAACTAATTTGTTCTATAGCAAGCCTATAACTTATTAGTGAGTCTGTTTGACGCCGCTGTTGCTGTCGCTGTTAGTATTTATCTTACTGCTACCGCTGTTGCTGCAGCAGCAGAAGCAACAGCAGTTTTTTCTGCTTTCCACTTTTACTACTTCGACTGCGTCGTGCATGAATGAACGATACGCTGCGTCCGTACGACGTCCTGGATCCATATCTGGATTGGAAGGCAATTGAATTTGTCCTCGCTTGGCCACCTCCCGCCACACACGCTCTGTGCTCCAACGTGCTGTTGTTGTTGTTGACCAACGGCGACTGCTGGCGCCGTCAACCGTTTGTATCTCGTAGTCACTCGTCGCGCCGCAGCTGCAGCAGCAGCAGCACAAACCGCTCTTATTCGCAAGGCAGACACTCATTAGAATGTGTTCGACTGCCTCTATATATATATATATATATATATATATATATATATATGTATATATATATATATATATATATATATATATATATACAGGGTGGTCAAACCCAGTTTGGCGAGGCTTGAGGGATCGTTGATTTGTTTCAAATAAGCATTTCTTTTTTCAATCAAGTAGAGAGGGGACGACGACTACGACAACGTGTTGTTTTGGAGCGAGGATAGTAGACTTACTTGTTTAGCGCAATACCGATGTGGCTAGCCGGACATTTCCCTACAGAATGTGCGATTGCACGAGAACAAGTTGTTCAATGCCAGCAGTGCCAGACATAGCGCCATGCAGCATGTTTCGAAGACAATTGTGCTTCGTCTCAAAAAAAGACATTCAACGAGGCCAGCGAACGAAGTCGAATAGTCGTATTGAGAACTAATTGCAAAAATCCCAAGATTCTGTGATGTCTCACTATTTATCTTTCACGTTCCATGATACATTAAAATACTTTTATACAAAATTGCTTTTTTGCTTATAGAGTATATATATTCAAGAGAATTCGTATTTAATGGGCACTATTTTGGGGTACCAAATCGATGGTGGCTCGATATGATTCTTCATATGATTACCGTAAGCCGTTTTCGCCTGGCGCCGCCAAGTTAACGTAAAGGGACTCTATGGAAATCCGAAATGGGCGAGTGAGGGGAAAACGGGTTACGGTCATCGTATAACACCGATCGAACCGGCATCGATTTGGCAGACCAAAATAATCCCTAATAAATGCGCATTTTTCTGATTGCGTTCCGTATGTCCGGCTAACTAAACATCGGTGTTCTGATCAAAAACGAGTAATTTTGCCGTCACTCCCAAACAACACGTCGTTGGCCGATCAACTGTTCTGTTTCCTTTGCTTTCACTCGTGTCGTCTGCGTGGAAGACCATCATATGCTACCACTGCGACCCTTCTTCTGCGACCCTTATGAATATGTGATGATGATGACGATGATATGAATAATTATTAGTACTCCTTCGCAAAAAATTCAACCGAAGCCAAGCAAATGTCCTATCCATAATCGGCCTGTGTGTGTGCTACGTGTTAAGCTCAAACAATCACGGTACACTTGTTACACACCCGCATCGACATCTATATATATATATAAATATATGCGCGTATAAATACAGATTGGTTGCAACTTTGCCCGTCGACCGGCATTTATACCATCTTCAGTGTGTTAATAGTTAGTGTTTGCCATGTGTTTCGAGTATTTTCTATGTTCCGAATCATTGAAAGAAAACTCGATTGTCTTCAGAAGGGTATTATTACTATTACTGCCGCCAGTACTACTACTGCTGCTAGAGACTGATTTAATCTCCGAGGTCATACGGCCCGTTCGACCTGGTCAGCGACGATAGTCCCTTATAGTGACACTATACATGTATACAGGAGGAGAGATGGAGATGAATTAAATTAATTAATGAATGAATTAATGCTCGCTACACTGCTTGCTTTGATCACTCATCCTCAGCGGTCCCCTACGACGTGCTGCGCGCTGTGTATATAGATGAGGGTGTTAAATTAATACTTCGCCCACATCATGCTGATTATGATGATGATGATGGTGGTGACGATGATGATGATGATGATGATACTGAGGATGAGGATGAGGATGATGATGATAATAATACTACTAATAATAATTAAGTCATTAAATTGCCTCCACGACCCCCGCTAGTGCTGCTTCAGCCGTCGCCACGCTCCGACCAATTAGCTTGTTTTCTCGTCAGGTGCAACTGAGAATATCCCACAATGCTCTACCCCGCTTAAATGTCTGTTGTCGGCGGGCGCGGCGGCGGTGACGGCGACAACCAACTACGATCGATGACGATTCAGCAATGGCGTCTGTTCTTCTCAAAATCTCAGACGCCCGTAAAAATCGATCATCAGCGGCACAATCCGACCCAAAGGGGGTTCGGTTGCTCGAGGAGAAGGGGGAGCCGAAAAGCGTGGCAGGGCCGAATCGCCGAACGTCAGGCCAACCCACAAACGCAGGCCACAGAATTGCGAGGTCCTAGTGAGCGGCCTGGTATCCGACCAACCAAAGCCCCTACCATGCGCACATATCCGGCGCGCCTCGGTAGCCGCATCTACTCAGGCTCCCTGCGACTTTGACGCGCTCACCAGGGCCTTCTTCTCCTTGGTGGTCGCGCCCCCTGGGACCTTCTCGCGTCGACTAGGAGGTCCTGTGGCTTATTGGTCGCGCGCCAACCAGGGCTCCCTTTGGGCTTTTAGTGATAGCGCAAAAACTGAGGCCCCATTCTGCGCTCTAGTGGCCTTAATAGACGCGGGAAACTAGACAGGTGTTAGTAAACAACGTACACCGACCATTTAACGATGTACAGGGTGAACCTATCGGCTGACCGAACTCTTTCCCCCTTTCACTATTTATTTGCGAATGTTCTTTAGCCAGACCCCAGTGAGACACTGCGTGAGTGAATGAGGTGCAAATGGAATGGATCTGGCAAACCCAGAGACAGACATAGAAAAGCCCTATCGACAACCGCAACAACAACAGCAACAACAACAATAGCAGTAACAGCCACGACAATAACAAGAACAACAGCCGCAACGACAAAAACAACAGTAAATGCGACTGGCTTGACGACAACAATCATAAGGCGAATCCAACGGCAGATACAATTGTAAGACGAACAGCAGTTTATATCTACTGTAATTGTAACAGCCAAGACGTTTTGCTTGCTGACTTAAGAGACCACTCGAAACCAGAGAACATGGGATATATATATATATAATATATATATATATATATATATATATATATATATATATATATATATATAAATGATGCAAGTCAAAGGTCATACACATTGGAGATTGGAAGAAAAAAAATATTAGTATGATCAAAATTTGATATATATATAAACCTGCAAAATCAAGGCAAATCTACCATTGTTTGTCAAGACTCACTAAGACGAAGCTGTGCATTTGATACAATTTTGATAGATGCAATTTGCATGTATTTATATCCAAATATACACATTTATATATATATATACACATATTGATGGCAAGAGAGACAAGCAACGATAATGTAGCTGAAGTGATGATTGACTTTGTAAAAGGCTTGTGTATTGATGCATATAACAACGTTATAATTATTCATAAGATTAAATATTATATTAGTAGTTATAGTAATATTATTGACATTGATAATATAATATTCATTAAGATAGAGATGGTTCTAATGATACTATTGTGGCGATAATGACCTTACTTGTTAATGTTATTGTACTGTAATATAGATGAGTATAGTAAGAAAGGAGAGGACTGTGGCTTGACGACAGTGTGAGATAAACGAACACATACAAGGCATGCACACAGAAGACGAACACAGTTTACCGCCAACCACAGCCACAATATTATCAGACAAAAGCTAAAATCAAGCTACCAGAAAGAATAAAGCTTCTGTTGAGTTTCCGATAGCCGAACGTCTCGTCATTTATATATATGTATATATATATATATATATATATATGTTCAGTATTGCCATAGAAAGCGTTGAGCAATTGACAAACGTATCTTATTTGCATGATGCTCAATTAACAATTTTCTTAGGCAGATGAGCTAGTAAAACTTCCAATGTTTAGTGACAGCTGGTTCCATATCGACGCTGCGGCATTGTGGAAATCCTGCTGCTGATTGAGAACGGTTTCGTCTCATTTCGCAAGATGAAGCTGAGCCACGTCTCTGATTTCTTACTACGGCTGTCTAATTAAAGAGAGCAGTGATGACAACTGATGCCCATTCACTATTGGTGGATATGAGACAAGATACAAGACAGTCGTTTTTCAGGCACATTTAGGATCTGATAGGGTCTCAGGCGCGAGCGCTTGCCGCATCGGTTCGCGGCCATTGGTTTCGACTTGTAATGACCAAATGTCAAAACGTACGTTCCCTGCTGCAGTCGCTAGCCGAAGACACAGCAATAGAGACTGGGGCGTCGATGTAGCCAAAATTTAAATCAGGGCGACGACGTCAACGCGCCTTTTCGTGTAAGTATTCACTTGATTAAGCAATTTTTCCTCAGACACTACGATTCCTCACGAATCCTCGTTTTCTTAACTTGCAATTGCGAACGTGCTGGCTGGCCTGCGATCAGATGCATAATCGCATACCCCCCGCCCGGATGCCGTCACCGCGCCATAGTTTCGCTGTGCCACGTCGTATGTACCACGGCTTTCTCGACACGTCTTATCGCCGTCATCATGACGTCAAGACAGTCTTCCCACCTCCTTCCAAATCAGCTCTTTTTCCCACACAGTTGTAAGTTCATGATGATTCAGCACGTGATTTTCAGCAGTTTATCTCTGCCATCATCTGCATTCAATCGATGGTTTATTTGTCGCTATTAGCAGTAACAGCAGCAGCGGCAGTAGAAGAAGAAGAACCAGAAGAAGGAGATGCAACAGCAATGGCAGGGACCGATCATCTCAGGAGCCACAATCGTGTGGTTAAATCAAAGCCGATAGGGGGAGAAGCGGACTTGATTTTTCTCGTAGAGATAGTTAGCCGTGCGACAACTTACTTGCTCGCACAGCCGACGCAACGAGAGAGAGAGACTAAATAGATAGATTTATATCTATCTATTTATTTATCTAGCAGCATACGCATGTCACGAGCAATGCAAACCGGTCGTGTAGTATTGGCAGTCGGTCTCTGTTACGGCCGGCCGCCATCGTTAACCGCTCATTCTGGCTAGATACAGCTAATTTTGCTTCATACTCGTTCGGGTCTGGCAGAGGACAGAATTAGTTAGTGAGAGACAGACTTTCTTTCTGGTTTAGTAGCTCGATCAGTTTGTGGTGCATATCAGCTATCAGCTAGTTCCCACGAGTGCAGTGGTGCATCAGTCAGTCAGTCAGCCAGCGGGGGTGCGTGGGGGTTACTTTTGAGGCCCTGACTACTACGCTGAATACGTACAATGATGATGCTGATGATAATGCTGATGCTGATGATAATGCTGGTGACGAGACGGTGGGTTAGAGGAACACTGTTTCTCTGGCTGCAGGGTCTGCAGACGGGAACGCTTGGATGACTGACTAGTGCTATCTTAGGTTCTTTCCGCCATCCAATCACGGTCGGTGGACTTTGGCCAATGTGTATATAATGGCCCACCATCAGGCATTCCATGACGACGAGTTGACCAGTTCGGATGACTTGTTGAGTTGAGTATTACCAATGCCTATTTGAGTCGTGGTACAAGTAGTGGATTAGTAATAGTATTAGTATTAATTGTATATGATTATATAAATTGTATACGAAGCAATGTGAAAAACAGTTCCATGGACGTTAAATCTTGGCTGAGAACTTCAGCCCGAAAACTTTACTTTTTTTTAAATTAGTATTCATTGTAGTGATGTATAAAGTCATGGTAATTGGTCTATGCGACAAAGCAAAAACTGGTATATAGTATTGAATGGTAGTGACAATCTTAGCACCTTGCAGTAGCCTAACTCTTTCTCCCACAGCGAGTACGGGATTCTTCTTGTCCTCAAGACAACAGTAATAGTACTCGCAACCACGACAACCGCATCAACAAAAACGACCCGAGGCGGAGCGGCGGAGACGATCGGCTATTCTATTAGTCTAACACCAGGAGTTGCGAGAAATCAACGCCGCTGCGACGAATACATATTTGAAGTGATCCTTGTTAGGGTTTTCTTTATTTTCTTATATGGTAACTAGGTATTAGAAAAAAACGGAAGAGTAAAATATAACAATAAAAAAACGTTATTAAAGTAACAATAAAATATGATATAGTCGTAACTGCGGAAACCAATGGAGCACCAGCGGCATTAAAACATCAACAAGAAAGCACACAACAAAAACAAGACACTATTATTGCGTTAGCTTTCGGCTAAGGTCAAACGTCCATCGGGTAGCGGCGATTAGCGGGATTAATATTATTATTATTGCTGCTGCTGCTGCATTTGTTGCTGCTGAGCTATTTGCGCGTTTCATCGCATGGATACGAATGTTGATCAGTAAATTAAATGCAGACCGGGGTTGGCGACTGATCGACTGCATTGATGTGTGAGAAAGGATGGATTATAGTAAGACATCAATTCGAACGTCGACGCTGTTGCCGGTTTGTTGTTGTTGCTATTGTTGTTGTTGTTGTTGTTGTTTTTGTTGCCATTGTTTTTGTTGTTATTGTTTTTTTTACTGTAGTTGTTGTTCTTTCTGCCACAGCCACCGTGTCCGCGTCCGCCTAGATTGCCGCCAGCTTAGCCAACGCTTGACTCGAATCAGCCGGGGAATCGAAACAGCGGATGAGCGCGTAGCTCGTAGCGTGGTTTAGTAACGTCGCTCGTCAGGTCGGATCGCTGCTTCATCGAGGCGAAATCGTTTCAGCTACGATTTCAGCCTGCTAGTAGTATTTCGACGGATCGTGGTGATCCAAACCAGTTCACTACAGCCATAACTAGCACTGTTACGACGGCAACACGCTACCAAGAGAACAGCTGGAAGTAAGTTGAGAGAAGCGGCAATAGCAGCCGCAGCAGCAGCTGAACAAACCGCTCCGCCAATCTGCCATCGCTAGCGAATCAATCGTGGTCGTCGCCGGCCCAACACCGCAATTCAGAGTTTCGACCTTAACCTGTCTATCGTCCATGTGGCTATCATTGTTGTTGTTGTTGTAGCAGCTTTAAATGAGTAGTTCTTATTGTTGTTGATGTTGTTGTCATTGTTGATGGTGTTGTTATAGCAGCTTTTGATGTTTCTATTCTTTTTGTAGTTGTTATAGCAGCTTTTGATGTTTCTATTATTTTTGTAGTTGTTGTAGCAGCTTTTGTTGCTGTTGTTGTTGCAGCAACGATTGATGTTGTTATTTGTATTGTTTTTGTTATCGCTGTTGTTGCTGCCGCCCGCGATCGATGTTCTAGTGAAAATAATCATGAGTGCCAAAGCATAGTATTTAAGTCGTGTTGTTGTAACGATACAGTTGCATTTCGTTCGTTTACTGCCGTCTGTGTTCATGTTATTGTTGGCAATATTTTCGCGTGCATCATTTTCTGTGTCTAGGCTATTCAATAATAATAATAATGGTTATTATTATTGAATTATTATTATTTTTATTATTATTATTATTATTATTATTATTAAAATATCATATTAAGTTGCGTCTAATGTTGGCATTAATAATACTACTATTGTTGTTGCTGTTGTCGTTGTTGTGATTTTTGGCCAAGCTCTCAGTGCTACTGCTGCTTTCGCATTTTGCATCTCTCTCTCTCTCTCTCTTTCTCCCTCTCTCTCTCGTTGTGTCTTTTTGGTCTATTTCTCTCAATCTCTACATAATCTCGTCGTTTTGCTACCACTGCTACAGCGGCAATTCGACTTCTACGGCCACTCGACGGTACTGTTAGCGCTCTTGCCAGCTCTAGCCATCATGCACTATTGTTGATCGGCCCATTTGGATGAGAACAGACATCATCCGGGATGATGTGCCGGCTGATGTGCTGCCGCTGCGGCTGTGGTTATGTTTGCGGCCAGATGTGCTGGAAATCCTCGTCGTCCTCGCTTGGGCAGCTGACGCTCCAATCTTTCCCTCGCTCTCTCTAAATCCAACGACTAGCATATATATATATATATATATATATATATAGGCACGTATGTGCCCCCCTTAGTGTTCCCTGTCCCTCATCCTTTCCCGCTTCCTCTCTCCCTCGCGTTTTCCCTGTGTTTGTAATGTAGGCGCTCGGCGCTGCCCTTACGCTGTCGTTTTTGTTCTTATTGTTGTTGTTTTTGTCCCTATTGTTGCTGTTGTTGTGTTTTTCGTTCATGTGGTGATTATGATTGCCGTTGTCTTCGGCGCCGCTCCTGTGTTGGGTCCGCCGGTACCTCCATTCGAGACAAGACTATACTGCCTTCTGTACAGCGTGGAGGAAAGCTGCAACTGGGAACGAAATTATTCTTCACCTTGAAACGACGCGACCTACGTCAGCAACGAAAACGACCACAATATCATGTCAATGTACAGGCGTCTTATATTCGCGCTCTACAGGAAACCCATGTATATTTCAAACGGATATATATATATATATATATATGCAGCCTTTGAGATAGACAAAAGCGTTGGTTTTTAATTGTTCACATGTTTAACGATGTTCGATCGACAACGACGTAGACTGCTGATCTAGATAGAGAGTTAAGCTTTCGTTCTGCGGCTTTTAGGTGTTTGCTGCTAACGACGGCAACGCTGAAAATTATACGTTCGCTCCAACCGGATTACTTAGGTTTCTAGCTAAGCAATGAATAACTTATTTTCGGCTCTGCTTGGAGACCTGTCTGAACAATTATTAAAATACGGCTAGTCGAGAAAATGGATGAGAGTTATATGCACGCCGATGATATTGTTTTTTTTTTGGAGAAAGCCTATATAGGGGAAAGCTGTGTAGCTTTATGGATGAACATGGGTTAATCATGCACGAAGGGAAAATGGTGGCGGTTAAATTCCGAGGAAGTAGACATTTTTTTTTGTGGAGGAGGTATTAAAGGCAGTTACGCACTATCGCTACGAGTCTCTATCTCTAGCAATGTGGGACTCGACCCCAACGGTTGGATGTTTCTCCGTTGAGACCCATTCCCACTAAACGCACCTCCCCCCTTAAGCTTCACTCTCTGATAGCCCAGATCTTCATAAAAACAGTACTATGGACTATCAGGAGAAGTGGCGAGCGCCCATTCAGATCAATTGGCTGGGGTCGCCCAGAGGAATCAGCACTTGTCTAACACCTGCGAGCCCGTTTTCTTCGAGCTGCACTTCTCTCTGGATGCTTTCAGGTTAAAGCCGCAGTTGTGCCTGTCTTTCTTTGCACTTTTCATGTTTCTCCTGGAGGACCTATTTTGCCGTCGCTGCTCCTAGTTTCCAGGCCTGCTCACTGGAGACAATGTATTCTGTAAACTTTATTAAGCTGGACCGAGGTGGGTCGCTGACCTCGTGGTGTGGGTCTCCCTCCCTGGCCCATTTCACTTGGACGAGTCTGCTTGCCCTTAACCGCGCGGCCTCCCAGGCCGAGCACTGTAGCAGTGTGTGACCTGGAGTGTCCTCATGTGCCTCTTGGCAGAATACGCATATCGGCGACAAAGCCTTTCCAATTCGGGACAAATACGAGTTGAAGTTTCCGTGTCCTGTGAGGATTTGGGTGAGGTGATAGGTGAGGTCTCCCCCAGGCCTCTCTATCCATGCCTTGATATCTGGCAGCAGTACGCGCAGGGATTCTCCAGAACCCCCGGGGGGATGGCGTCCCACTCCTCCTTCCATGTCTTAAATGTGTTGTTTCTTTCACTGTCTTTTTCCGTTTGGGTAGGGGCACCTAATTCCCATAGTCGCTTCCTTTCGAGTGCCTTAAGATCTCAGGGGATCGACCCTGCCAGCACCATCGTGCTGACTGTGCGGTAGCCCTGGATTACCCTCAGGGCTGCCACCCTCTGGGTACTCCGTAGAATCTGTTTCGCTTTCTTCGTCTTGAGAGTTGCTCTCACCCAAACTGGCGCTCCAAATAATGCAATTGATTCCGCGACCGTCATTAGCAGTGCCCTTGTGCGGGCCCGGGGGCCATGGATGTTCGGCAGAATCTTGGCTATAGCACACACTGCCTTGGCTGCTTTTGTCGTTGCCTTTTTTATGTGGCTGAGGCCATTCATCGCAGTACCCAGTGTGACCCCGAGGTAGCGGACTTCCTTTACAATTTTGATATTCTCGCCGTCAAGCTGTAGAGTGAGCGGACGGATCCTCTTTCTCCCTGTGAGGAGTATTGCTTCGCTCTTTTCAGGGGCCAGTCTGAGTCCCGCTGTGCTCATCCACTCTGACGTTAGGTAAACAGCTTTATTCATATTTAGTTCAAGTTTGTCGGCAGTTTTAGCCTGCACGACTATCGCCAGATCGTCGGCATAGGCTACTGTGTCCACTCCTTTGGGCAGGCCTGTCAGACGGAGCACGTCGTCGTAAGCCAAATTCCAGAGAAGTAGGCCAAGTGTAGACCCCTGCGGGACCCCGGCTGTCATTTGGAAGCTGACCTGGCCGTTGACAACTGTTCGTGCTTTGAGGTAGCTGGAAATTACATTTACCAGATACGAGGGGACTTTTTTTCGTATCAGTGTGTCCCTAGGAGAGCGACTAGAAGGAGCTGCCGTGCCTGTATGGTGGAACTTCGTAACGAGTCCGCCCTACTTGCAACGCGTTGAATTGCAGTTAGAACTGACCGGTTTTTGCGGAAGCCGTATTGTGTGTCCGAAAGCAGGCCGTGTTCCTCTGCGAAGAGCCTCAGTCTTTCCTCAATTATGGCCTCGTATCCTCTTGCCAGCGCACTCAGCAGGCATATCGGCCGGTATCCCCCGTTTCCCTTGGGAATGAGGACGACTTCAGCACGCTTCCAGGATAGCGGAAAAGTGCCGCTTTCGAGTAGGACATTGAAAGAGTCCACTACTATCTCAGGGTGCTCCGTAAAGAGAAGTTTCACTGCCTCAGGGGGAACCCCGTCTGGTCCGGGGGCTTTTCCGGTGTTTTGCCTGTGAGCTGCGCGTAGAACCTCGTGTGGTTGAATAGACGGAGACTCGCCCTCACCTTCCAGCCTGGGAATGTTCTCATAAATAGCCCTTTCGAAAGGTGCGTGGGTCGGGAACAGCTTGGTTAGGACCGCCTTGGTTTGCTGTTCGTCCAGGGAAACAGGGGTATTTTTTCTATTCCCCCTGACTATCTTGTAAGGTTTTCCCCAAGGATCGTCCTCGACCTCGCTGAGGAGCTTTCTATGGCCCCTAGTCTTACTGTCGGCTATGGCTTGCTTGAGTAAGGCCCGGCTTCTCCTGTACTCTTGCAATTCTTGATTGCGTGCGTCTGCGTCTCGTTGTTTCAGTCTGCTATCCACTCCCTGTGGACAACAGCGCTTCAACTGTTCGCGGCGGCTTGCCGTGGTTGTTATGTACAGTGTCAATAATTATATGATGGCTTATATACACAGTTATTTATGTACACAGTGAACTATATACATATACACAGTAGGCTAAATGCATATACACATGCAGGAAGCCGCGCCAGTCTGTGCTACCGATCGGCTAGAGTCACTGCTCGATCGATAGGCGACGTTCGAATTTCGAACGCCTCGAACACATACACTTTTCTTTTGGAAAAAAAACAACAAAAGTCAAGTTTATCACAGTACCTTTGCAGTGATTACTAATTGCGTTGAACTCCCTACCACTAAGGCCGTCGAGTGCAATTGGTCAGCCTGTTACAGGCCTCAGGTTCCTGCACTCTTCGACCAAGTTTTACGGAGCAAAGCCAAACGCGACTGCACCCAACAGCTGACAGAGAGCAACCTGAAGTAGACGATTAGGCACTAACGATGTAATGGAATTATAGGAAAAAAGATTGAATTTGTGGACAAGTTTACCGATTTGAAAATCGCTATTACTCTGACGCGGCTGGTGAACAGGCAAGAGCGAGAGAAGCGATCTAAGTGCAGCAACGATAAGCAGCCCGCACATGTTATCATTGGATGTAGCAAATGGGGAAATGGAAAACTGGAATTACTTGATAGAGTCGTGTCATTTCTTTTGAAAATGGTCTTGGGGTCAAATGCTTGCCTGAATTGTTAGAGTTTGAGAGGACATTTATAAGACAATAACTAAGGTTAAGCTAAAGGAGTTTTAGCCAGGTGTTTACAAATCTAGAGCGGTGACAGATAAGACTTAGCGGAGAGTAAAGAGAAAGATAGCCAACTGGTAACGACGCTTGCAGCACACGGTTTCGACCACGCTCTGTATCAGATAGATGGTTTCCACAAGCCTCATCATAGATGAACATGTATACAACGTCAAATTAAGAACAATACATACTTGAAGCTGGAATTTATAGATAGTTTTCAAATGCTCGCCAACGCATGTGAAGTCTACTATATTTACAAAACATATGCATTTTTTTTACAATTACACAACTGATATTAATTTTCCGTGCAATACATTAGATGTGTGTTACACATATCACAAAGGATAAGCTAAGCCAATGTGCTTAGCAGGCGTGTATTGTGTCTATCACGTGTCCGTTTTACTCAGGCCAGGCTGAGACTACTTTAGAAGTGTGCCTCTAACAGAGGCAGCGGTTTCACGTTGTATATCAAGATCCAGACGTTGTTTAAAAAGGACGACAACCTTTTATAGCCGGATGACAGGTTAAACAAGGTGCCAACTTTGCGGATTAGCTGCCTGGTCCGAAGTCCAAGGGCATATAAGGTTTTGAGCACGATTGATAAGTATTCTTTTAGCTTGCTGGGTTCCGCAAGGTGGGCTGCATGGCCAGCTTTGGATGCGCCGCCACCGACTATAGAAGGGGCTAGGGCGTCGGTAACGGTTGCATCCCAAACCAGCATTTTGCCTCGCTCGAAGGGTGTGAGTGTCACCCGTCTGGACGCCTGCCGTTCTCTACACAGAGGCCTGGCGGTTCAAGGTTGCATGGACAGCCGCATGACCTAAGGGCTCTGTTAAAAGTCTCATTAACAGCGGCCTATCTAGGGCGTCGTCCCACGCCAATAGGCCGTGATGTCCCAGTTCGTCGACGGGGTGGTACATTGACACCGATGCGGGCTAACTAGGTCTGCTTCTAGTCGTAGGCCTACTGCTATGCGAGTCGCCTCGTCCTTAAGAGGACTATCTATAGGGGCACTGGGCGTGTAACTAGGCAGGCTGAATTGGCAGACACGGTGCTTATGCGAGCTCCGGTCGTGTCGTCGGCAGCTTCAATAAAGAGTCGTCGTTGTACCTCATCATGCAAAGGGGCACCCAGTCTAGGTAGTACGTTGTCAGGCCTACCTCTGCACCGGGCCTGAAGGTTCTCCTGAAGGTGAGCCAAGAGTCAGCAAATTTGGGGCCCCTAGGTCTCCTTTAGAGACGGATAGTAATGCTTGTTGCCGTGCACAAGGCTATAGAGGTATGTTCAGCAGCTACCGAGCATGAACAATGTCTCGTTAAGCCTCTGCAAGTCGTCGGCTCGATTAGATAGCTGGATGAGTCTTGGGAGCAAGAAAGAAGACCCCGATAGGCTCCCGGAAGCAGAAGACAAGAAGCGGCCTTTTTCAGCTTTAACCTCCAGCGCTCGATTGTTGCTGTGAGCCTTTCGGGGCAAATTGGCACACCAAGTAGCTCCAGGTCATCTTTAACGGTCATCCTGCAACCGGACAGAAGCTCTCGGAGTAGCTGTAATTCAGGGTAAGCCTCATGGGTAGAGCAAAAGGGGCATATCTCACATTTGGCCTTATTTAACTCCAAACCAGATGTTGCACTGAAGTTAAGAACCCGTCGAACGCCCTCGGCTACTGTGCGAACGTTCCTCCTAATAGGCCATTGTCAAGGTACCAGAGGTTCAGCAGGCTCCTAAAGAAATCTACCAGGTCCGTTGCACCCAAACAAAACAAGCAAAGAACAAACAGAGATGATGCTAATGAATCCCCCTGCTACAGTCCGGCAGACGATGTCACTTGCTCCGGTAGGACAAGGTGTAAACATATACATATGTTACAGCAAAAGACTTTATAATCTTCAAGAGTTTCGATAACATCCCTCGAGATGCGGAAATCAGAATTTACTATGCAAATCGATTTTCTGGTTCATATATGAAGGGGGGGGGGGGGTAACAATAGAGAAAACTTTTCGAAGGAATAACAAATCGATTAACTCGTTGATCTTTAAAAGTGATTTTAAAGTTGGAAAATTCCAGTTACTTGCTGTTCTTTCATATATAGATATAATATACAATAAGTGCACATTTAAGGATAGGCGTTCTATAATGCATTTACTAGACCTAAACCAGTCATAAGACCAGTCTTAAAGTTTTCAAAACCTAGTATTAATGCTGCGGCCAATCATGGCTGATTATCTCACGGCCCACACAGAAGCTCGAACGAGTTGCTACAGGGCGAAAGAACGACACGTAGAAGAGATATTATTGCCGAACATGTCACGCCACCATGAATGACATAATTTGTAACAGTCATGACATAATTGGTAATCACAATAAAGTTATGAAATTGTCATTAATAAAAATATCTCCATTCTGTATATTAATATTTCACGACGCGGCCGTCACCGCTCTTAGCTAGACAGCTCTATTCGGCCAATATCCTGCAGATTGACCTTACGGTTTAGAACGGCCGCAAAGATAGCCATGGTTGTGTTCTTGTTGTCGATGGTTACTAACGTGGTCACACTGTCTTTATTTGTCGTATGACCTGTAGAGCATATTTCGTGGAGGTTGGCCTCTAACCAGTACTGCAAGTGAATTGCAGTCTTATCATACAGAGCACGCTTGTTTCCAGCGAACCAGATCGTTTAACCGTTATTTCCCGCTGGTCAGCTGCTACTAGTTCGATCCATAGACTAGAATAATCTTGATTATTATTTATGAGCCGGACAGGGCGTTCGCATTACGCCTGGTCAAGTCACCGAGACATCGCTTGTGTGGGCGTTCGATACTTCTCTGGCCATCATAGATGGCCTCGCGGTGTTACGACCCACGCACACAACAAACAAATGAGCGGCCTATGGTTTGCCCCTGACCTGGGTTTTGTTGCTGTTGTCTCTCTAGTTGTTGTTGTTGTCGTTGTTAACGTCACAAACAACAACAGCGACATTAACGACGACGACGATGACAACAACAACAATAACAACAGCAACAACAACAAAAACAACAACAAGGACGACGACGACAATGGTCACGACGATGACGTTTTTGAAGCGATAACGCCCCTCAGGAGGTATGGTACACCTAGGGACCTCCAGTTAACTTTATCCTCCCTCCACCTCGTCGTTAAGTTTGCATCAGACCGTTTGCTCGCTAGACTTTGCCGACTGAGATGACAACTGTTTATACAGCTTTGGCTCACTTAGGACCACGTACACTACGCCTACTAGTTATACTGTTCCCCCAAACAGCAACAACAACAACAACAACAATAAGAGCACCACCAGCACAACCGCCTAGTTGGTACTCTCAACAATTGTTAATGATAAAAATGCGTGTGCATGGTTGGCACAGCACAATTTCAACTGGACATTTTTATCTGTGCAAGGAGCTTTGCAAATAGCCGCGTCCAAATCAGCAACGGATGGCGAAAACGTGTCTCGTATGATCGCTTATAGAGGGACGGAAACTCAAACGTAGTATACTATGCATCGCTAGAGGACTTGGATTTGAGGCCTGGAGGCCACGATAAATGTCCACGACTCCCGCTGCACATTCCCCCTTCTCACATTCATCAAACATTTTGTTTGATGGAAACATCGTGATTTTGGACAGCACTTGGTCTTGTGGCACAAAAATGTTTGACACAAACTTGACGAAGGCCAGTCCTTTTTTTCGTTTTCAAGACTCGTTACAGGCAACCGGACATAGAGAGAGTACAGTTTGATGAGCCTCTGCTCGAGTCCCCGAGCTCGCAGTGGCCTTAAAACGGAAGCAGCAACTTCGGTCGGCTGGAAATGTGATGCTCGCAATCTTGTTCTCCCGGAATGAAATCAAGACGATCGTTGAACTGGGAGAGGGTGACAACCGTCAGTGACCACCGTTCCGGTATACTGCAGAATGCCTGAATGCAGAACGTCGCTCACTGCGCTCACCACGAGAAGAGTTCATCTAAAGCATCCGGCCACAACAACACGTTCCAGCACTTCGGTGAAGTGAAAACACTGAGGCTTTTCTCGCGCTATCTGGGAGCGCCCACGCTGATAAACCACCCAGATTATTCACCTGACTTGGCACCTCACCGTGCGATTTCTCTTCTTTCCGAATGTATAAAAAATCATTGACAGGAACGCCTCGTCTCGATTCACACGAATCGGTGCTGCTTCGGCCGAACCCATCGGGGTGGAGCTAGAAAACATTGATTGCATGCATCCACCCACCGCCTCATCAGCAAACATATAGAAATTGGTGGAAATCTAAATAGTCATTCTGCGTTCAACGGGAAATATAACATCAGCATGCAAAACGCATATCACTAGTATTAATGATTGGTGCAACTGTTTTTCTTGTTATGTCATTGCTGCTGCTGCTGTTGTTGTTGCTATTGTTAGTATTGCTGCTGCTGCTGCTGTTGTTGTTGTGGTTGTTATTATTACTGCTGCTGCTACCGTTTTTTATTGTCGTTATTGTTGTTGTTGTTGTTGACGTAAACACTGTTTAGCAATGGCTGTATATGGCCAACATAATGACACCATTATCAGCAGTATCAGGTAAGAAAAGCCTAGTTATAGTCGTAGTCCGACTAGGTGCAGTAGTCGGAACAACCATGGCGTCGTCTGTAGCACAATAAAAACGGCAGCAACACGAGCAGAAGTCGAAGCAAAGTCAAAGCGGCAGCGCCAGCTGCGTAAGTTTAGTCAGCCTCATCAACAATAGCGGCAACAGCACGCTCAGGCCACACACAGCAAAGGCTGCAGACGCAGTACCAGTAACAATACCAGCTACAGAAACAGCAACAATAACAACAGCGCCTATACCAGCTGCAACGGCAGCAATCGCCTGACCTGTGGTGGTAGCAACAACAACAACAGCACAACAGCAATGACGAAAGTAGCAGCAGCAAAACCAGACAACGGTAATATCCTAAACAACAACAACCACAAGAACAACAACCACCACAACAACAACGACAACAACAACAACGCGTTGTCTATGCTGCCGTTATTGTTGTTTTGTTGTTGTTGCTGTCGTTGTTGGCGATTGTTGCTGGCTGCGATATAGGGAGACGCGCTAGCGAGTATCTAACAGGTGCTCGTGCTTCAGATCTAAAGGTGATTATGGTCAAAGAACTGAACTGAAAGGTGTGACCAAAAGGTCAGCTAAACAGCCAATATCCGATCTGCTGCAGGTTTGATGCAGAAGTAGCTCGAATACGGGCTGGCTGCCTCACCGCTGCCCAACCAAGTGCTCACGAGCGCTTTCAAGTATATATATCTGGCAAGCATCGGGAAAACGCCTTCTCCTGTATGTGTACCCTGTGGCTGATCGTAAGGACGATGGCGGGAAACACGCAGCCTCGCTCCGATGCCCGCGAATCGAAAAGAGACAAATCATATTGGTCATCGAGCAATTGGCCTCCTAACACGTGACGCCTGAACAACTCGTTTCTCCGATGCAAGAAGGTGACAAAAAATTGACGGCAGGTCGAAGAAGCGTGTCTCGTTGGCGGTACCATGGGAGTGAATGAGACTCTCAAAGCGGGCGTCTGGGCGAAATGCTACAGAGCCAAGCAAGGCAGACAAAGATCGCCGTGAATATGACAGGTGCGTCCACCCGTTCCACCTCTCTCCACCACTATCCATCCCCCACCTTAACCGGTAAAGCGACGCATACCACAATATGTACTCTGCCAATCTAAAGCACATTTCCAAAATATGTCATGCTAGTAAACAAAAATATTAGGATACGCAATAGTAGTGGTAATATATATATATATATATATATTTATTTATATATATATTGTAAAATTTGAGCTACAAGCGACAGAGCTACCATTTATAGTGGTGTCTTTCGCAGATGCTCAACAGGGTTTGCGGAAATAGCATTCTCATGGTGGGTGCAAACAAAAGCTGCGACATCTTGCTATGGAAGGGCAATCATCGTATAGCTGTTGATCACCTTTAAGCTTAGAATATTGTTGTTGTTGTCTTTGTTGTTCTTCTTAGCATTGTTGTCGTAGTTATAGTTGTGTTTTTTATTGCTGTTGTTGCTGTCGTTATTACTGTTTGCTAATTCGCGAGTTTTGCTAATACATTCTAAGTCAGTTATCGGTAGTTATCCAAAAACTTGGTCATCCTAAATGGGAGGCGCACTTGCCCTTCTTGTAAACCAACGGCTATCCCCAAAGCAATATTCTCAACCCACTCCTATACTCAGTCCTACTCAGTAATCTACCGGGCCTTATCAATTACCACTACTCATGAGTTCGCATAATGTTCTATATCGATGGCCTCGTGGCATATAAAAGTGCGTTAATTGATCGGAAAAGATCTCTGGGGACATTTTGCGAGTACAACGAAGTAACGATTAATGTGTCGAAGGCAAAGGCTATTAAGTTCAGACTCGGGGGTCCCTGAGGAGAAGTGATAGGCTTAGCTTAGGTGGTGCTCGTGTAGAGTTTGTCTTGGAGCTTACTCGCGTCTTAAGCTAACTCAAAGTGGCACATTGTTCTCGGCCCACTCTCAGCGAGTTATTAGCAGTATTGTCGCCATGACCTCAATCCCGGCGCCTCAGAACCTCTCAGTATAGACAGCCCTAATGCTGTTCAATCTGAACGTGGCCTCAGTGACATCATGTGGTATTACACTAGTTTGGAAACACCTATCCGCTCATCAACTTAGCGCTTTTGGCACGATGAGGACGACGTTCCTTGACTCACCTTATGAGATTTTTGAGCCTCCCTAGAAACGCATACAATAGGCTAACTTATAGTTTGTCAAGGACGACGCCCTTCATCGACGATCTTGCAAACTGCTGCTCTTACTTCCGTCTACGGATTCACTGCAAGCGTTTACGAGCTGCAAGAGATAATAAGTCGTTATTACTAGTACTGCTGGTGTCGTTGTTGTTGATGTTGATGTTGTTTTTGTTTTTGTTGTTGTTGATGATGTTGATGTTGCTTTTGTTGTTGTTGTTGTTGTAGGTGTCGGCTTGTTATTGTTGTTATTACTATTGTTGCTATTGTTGTCGTCGTCGTCGTCGTCGTAGTCCGTGGGCGGGTGGCGTATCGGGCAACAGTGATCGGTGGCGAGATGCTGATGATAACGGCATAATAGACAACGGCCGAACAAATTGCGGGCCGCCCAGCCATTCAGTCAGACAACAACAACAACGGACAAGTGCGAACAGCAGCAGAGATCAACGGATAAACAGACGGACGGACTGCTAAGATTGTAGTCGTCGTCGTCGTCTTCGCAGCGGCAACGTTAACAGCAGAAACCACGATAACAACAACAACAGCAACAACAACCACAACAACAACAACATCAGCAACCGCGCGCCAACAGGATAAGCAGAAATAGCGGCCGCTGCATGAGAATGCAAGAGAGTGAATGAGTAGTCAGTCCGTCAGTCAGTCAGCAGAAGTACCAGCCAAGTAGCCCAAACCGTCCAGCCAACGAGATAGGCAGGCAAAGCCCACAGGATCTATGCATCCAGCCGAGATAAAGTCCTCTCCTTCCTGACTTACTGCTTTGCCGGCCCACCTGGCCCGTTCGCCTATCTACGATTTATGCAGAGTTTCTCCTAGCATGCTGTTCTACTTCTACTACTACTAAAGTTTTCGGGCTGATCCTCAGCCAAGATTTAAGGTCCACGGAACTGTTCTTCACACTGCTTCATAGACGGACGTCCATAACGATACAACAGTGTGCAACGGTGGGGCTCGAACCCGCGCGAACCTATGTGTCTCCTCCGGTCGCGAGGGGCAGGCGGAATGCACCACGCCACCGGGCTCGATTGTTCTACTAGTACTACTACCACTACTACTATTACTAGAACAGCTACTACCGCTGTTACTAGTGCTAGTACTTTTTAAAATTTACAACAAAAACAAACAAAATACCACTTATGTTTCTATCCCTATCCTCGCATCCCCTATCCGGAACTGCATAAGCATAACTTCGTGCCGGAAGGGGAGAGTAGCGTCCCGGGACGCTGCTGCATCAGGACCCTCTCATTCATAAAAAAGGTTTCGTACAATAATGGTATAACAAGTACTATACCGGCGCAGATGTCACGTGATGACTTGATGACAGACTGTATGACAGCGTTTCAGGTGTGTCATCGTTTACCCTAGGTAAGCCCGCACGCTGAAAAGCTGATGCCGGTCTACCTAGGCTCTGGTAGTATCCGGGATCAATATCCCTTTTCATTCCCCGGTAGGCCCAAACGAAATAAAATCCTGATCGTCTTGTCAATTGTCAAGGCTCCTATTCCTTCCCTCTTCGTATTCTTTTTCAGGGTATTTTCACGAGGGGCGTCACTTATCGGTTTTTGAATCCCTGGGGACTGTGCTAGCTAGAATATACTACTACTACTACTACTATAATAAGTAATTCATTTTATAACGGATGAACTAGAAATATCCAACTGTCAATCGCTCTTATGATGAGAGTCAACTTTGTCTCTCGTGTCATTTTCCGTGCTCATATTTGACGCTCCATTACCTCTTGGGTCCTCATCATGTCCCGTACGTAGTCCGTGGGGAGCAACCACTTTTCTTCTGTTTTCACAATCAAGTTGACCTAGTATTCTGAGGTGGGTGGCCTCTTTTCGAGCCTTTTCTCCGCGGCGTTGTACGTGAGGCGAGCGGGGCTTGACGCTTAACCGATCCAACCTAGGTGCTGTGGCCGCTAAGCACCCGTGTCGACTCGTAGTTTGTCTTGGCATGCTTTCTCCTGTCACACCGTCTGACATCTAGGAGAAGATGCTTGGTCCCTAAGTGCCACCACCTCAGTGGTGGTCACCCACTCTTCTTGAAGTGCGTCTAGTTCGTCTCTCACGTCCTATACACCGCTTAATTTTTGTTGCCACGTCGCTGCCGTAGCGCCTTATCGTGTGGATCCACGGCTTAAATCTGGCGATCGCCAGAGTAGCGACGGCTGATACCGTTCAGTAGGCAGGGTTAGTTCAGGTTGCCAGCAGACTCTGGGTTCTCTTTTAGGGCTTCATCGCCCCGTAATTCCAGGACTTGATTCAACCTAGAGTGTACTGCCTTTAATGCATTAGTTGTGACATAGTTGTGAGCCATTCCCGTCAGTCAAAGCCCAGCATCAAGTTTGATATTTCAGCCGTTGATTTTCGACAATATCAAGCACCTTAACTAGAGCTGTAATAGTAGACCGACCCTTCCGAAGGCCGCATGGGCGCCCTTTTACTCAACTTCGTTAACCAGCCTCTCTGAGCAAGAATCAGTTGCATCGCCTAACCAATCGCACTCCCCCCCCCTCCCGACCGTTGCGGGAGGATGTGCGGTTGTCTGCAGCTTAGTCTGTGCAGATCTTGCGACTGGCCAACGCGACCTCCTGGACGGTAATCGGCGGATACCTATATAGATGTAGATCGCTCTCGGTAGATGACTTTTCTGCCAAAGGCTGATTGTTTTAGAAGGAGATGTTGGCCTGCTCATTGAACCAGCCGACAATCTCTGCTGCCCATTTTTTGCGTGACAATCTGACCTATCCCGTACTCGAGGTAGGGTACGATGCGTGACTATTTGATATCCGGTACCCAAGGCTATTTCTCGCAGAGTTGGCGCCATTTCAGCTGTCTTGCTCTTACTCACGTTAGTGATGAGCCGCTTAATTCTCTGCGTGTCCTGTATCTGTAGATCGACCAAGGTGTTTGCCTCTGTCCCGCCTTGTCTCGGTGCTTATTCGCTGTTTTTCTTCTCCGGATTCTCTACTACTTCGACTTCTACAACTATGGCTATACTACTTCTACTACTGCTGCTGCTGCTGCTGCTTTTTTCTAAAACCAATGTTACAACCAGTTCCACGGAACTACTTTCGTTTTACTTCGCTGAACGACTGCTTCTACAACTACTTTCACTACGATTACTACTACTACTACTACGAAAACGACTGCCGTCAACGGCTACCGCGTTCGACTTGCTGATCGTCGACCAATGATGATGATGATGATGATGAGGGCGGCACAAACGTGGATGACGACGACAACGATAACAACAACAACGGTGGCGGCCGCTAAAGCAGACTGAGCCACTCTGAGCTGCCGCCGAGCCGACGGATTTACGGATCTATAGACAAACAGTCAGATAAACGGACCATCCGATGAGCAGACGAACGTCAGCAAGCCTACGCTAGATAGACAATACTTTCGATGATGATGATGATGATGATGATAGAGAAGCAGCTCGAATAGATGAATGCTTTAATGAATAAATGGATAGTTAATGGATGATAAAATGGCTCTATGGTAGATTAATGCATGACCTGCTAGATGAATTTCATCTATGAATCAATACATATATACATGAGTCGCTAGATGGATGAATTAATGAATGCATAAGTCGATGGATAAATGAATGAATGAATGAATTAAAGCATGAGCCAATGAGCAAATAGATGAATGAATTAATGCATGTATCGATAAGTAAAGCGATGCATGCATAAATGTATAAGTCGATGGGTAAATGAATGAATTAAAGGATTAGTCGATGGGTAAATAGCTTAATCAATGAATGCACGAGTTGATGGGTAATGGATTAATGAATGTATAGGCCAATGAGTAAATTGATGAATAAATTAATGTGGCGTCAATGGGTTAAAGAATAAGTGAATTAATCAATGAGTCGATAGGTAAATGGATAAATAAATTAATCAATGAGTCAATTGGTAAATGGATGAATAAATTAATGCATCGGTCGATGGGTAAATGAATTAATGAATTAGTGCATGACTCGATAAGTAAATAAACTAACAAATTTATCAATACGGCGGTGGGTAAATTGTTAAATAAATTAATCAATCAGTCCATGGATGAATAGATAGTGCTTGCGTCGATAGGTAAATGGATACATGAATTAATGCATAAGGCAATTGTTAAATGGATGAATGGATTGACGAATGAATCTACGGGTAACTGATACATGGTGAATGAGTGCGACGATTCGCGTTGCAGAAGCGGCAATTGCAACTCCCCCGCTAACTTGAAGTTATTCTTCTACACCTCGCCCAGGCGCGGCCTTCTTTCACTACTTCCGCCCCCCCCCCCTGCTTCCGCCCCCTTCTTCCGCCCCCTTCTTCCCTCAATGGTCGCCGATCGCCGCGCTCCCCGCTTCTGGCGGTAAACAACCACGACGTCGAGGACGACGTTGCCGCCATCACCCCCCCCTAGTTACTCGAGTCGTAGTAGTCAACTAAATCGCTAATGAACTCTAACCAACTGTCGTCGTCGTCGTCCGGCTAGCAAACAGCGACCAAACGACAATTCGACAGCAAATGAGCAGAGCACACAGCCGACTAGAAAATCACTTTTTTACTCTCGTCTGTCGAGGGAGGCAGGTAAGCAGGCCGGCCTGCCTGCTTACCTATGTAGCAACGGTAGCACTAACAGTAGACGGTAATGAATAAGCATCCAGTAAAGGACTGAATTCGGATGTCGCTCTTCGTCAATCGATCTATCCCCTGCGATGTCTAACTAGGCAGAACGACGATGATGAGAGAGCAAAACTGGTAGAAAATATAATGAGCGAAGAGAGCAAAGAGCGAACAGAAGCTGCTGTCTGCGGTTCAGTACGGTATGAGAAAGAATATGTATATATATATATATATATATATATATATATATTCAATAAAGAATTGCTAAATTGAAACTAATTTGCCGTCTGAAGAAGACATGCACACAAAAAAAAATATTTATATATATATATATATATATATATAGGGAGGTAGGATGATAATGCGCCATCTCTTGTTAGTGAGACGTCAGTGCTCCTCGTTTTTTTTTTGTCCAATCATAGCCAATTATAGTCCATTCCGGCATTCACCTGGTCTTAATTGAAAACCATGAATACCAATTTAAGAGTAGCCGGTCTAGGTCTTGAACCCATGCCCTCCCGAATATAAGGAAGTAGCTTTGCCATAAAGTCACCTATATATATATACCTTCCTCCCTTTTCCGATCTGAGAACAATGCCATCGCACTGCTAGACGAAGCCGGCATTTCTCAGTTTACTGAGCTTAAGAGACGCCTGTACGAGGAGTTAAAGACCGTTTGCAGAGGCGCTCCGGATAACCCTCTAAGCCAACATGACTGGAGCACATTCTTACACGACGAAGTATATCGTGGCTTGCTAGCGAGCGCTGTCGATGACACCACAAGGGCTCGCCTTCGAGCGGTCGCTGCTAAAGGATCTGGGGCCTGGCTGCATGCGCTTCCGAGTGCCCCACTAGGCACCCTCCTGGACAACGAGACGACCCGAATCGGGGCAGGTCTTCGCCTCGGCTGTGACCTTGTGTCCCCTCATCAATGTAAATGCGGCCACCCCGTCGACAAATTAGCCCATCACGGGTTATCGTGCATTATGAGTGCGGGAAGGCGTGCCAGGCATGCCGGCATTAACGACACCTTCGGCCGAGCGCTTCGATCAAGTGGATTCCCCTGCATTTTAGAGCCCCAGGGCCTTTCCACCGACGATGGGAAGCGCCCGGATGGGATGACCCTTACCCCCTTTAGTAGGGGCAGGATGCTCGTCTGGGACGCCACTGTCACCGACTCATTAGCACCTTCAATGGTCGGTGGCGGGGCGATCTCAGCAGGCCACGCTGGTAATCTAGCCGAGGCAAGGAAGCTCGCAAAGTACGCCTCAATAGGTTACCCACATGAGTTTCAACCCCTAGCATTCGAAACCTTGGGCGGTCCTGGCAACTTGACTCGCAAGCTCCTCCACAGAGTCGGTGAGCAGCTGAACCTTGCAACTGGAGACAAAAGATCTGCGGCTTTCTTAAGACAGCGCCTCGACCTTGACGTCCAACGCGGGAACGCGGCATCCGTCCGGGGCACGCTGCTGAAGTGGTCCCAGCCGACTCTATACGAGATAGAGTAATATTGCCTGTGCACACGTTCTCTGGAGACAATTGTAGCTCCATTTTTATTCCTTAATAAACGATAATATTTAAGTATATATATATATATATATATATATATATATATATATATATATATATATATATATATATATATATATATATTTACGTCCGCAGGGACTCAATTGTCATGTTCTCACTGTGGAGATTTATATATATATATATATATATATATATATATGAAAAAAGAGAGGAAAATAAGCAATTGGGCTGAAGTGATTGTTAATATCTAATATAGTAAGTAAATTTATAATACTATACTCAGTGTAATCAATCATTTACGGTGAAATTATGATATTTGGGTCTCTGCGAATGTCTGTATAACTAAGTAGATGAAGAAGTCAACAGGTGGATTTTGATCTATTATCCAGAACACCTAGCTCACGTTCTGTTGCTAGAGTCAGTCTACCGCTGCTCGCAAAAAAAAATTAGCAATTCAACTGAGCAAAAACATCGAGCACTTTCAGTCGGGGCCTATAGCCTAGAGAGGAAGTGGAAGATAAAAGGCAAAAACGTTTTTACGGCAAATTGAAAAAAAAACACGATAATTCTATTTGGCAAATATTTAAATCAAGAATAATAAACAGATTCACTAATACTAGGCTGTTATACAAGCAACAAGGGCTCGACATCAATTTGATATGCGTCGTGCTAATATATATATATATATATATATATATATGTGTACGACATTGTCCATTAGCACATAAAATATACAATTTTGGCTGCTAGTTTTGCCGGTGGTCGGGAACTCGTTCTGCAGCAGCGGCGGATAGCCGAGATAGGCCGAAAGAGGTTTCTTCATTCGCCGCCGAAAGACAACAGCATTCGCGCAACAGAGCGGGGCTGTGAGGCGGGCTGTGAGCTTACAGTGAGCACGCTGTGCAGCGCTTCCATTCCACTCGACGCCACACTCTCTGAAGGAACGGGATACATACATGCCGCCAACTTGCCTATGACCAGAACGAGGGAGAGATCCGGCAACCGGGTAGGTCAGTAGCAGCAAAAGTGAAGTTTCACGAGACGAGGCTGGGAGACAGAGAAAGTAAGAGGGCAACAACAACAAAAAAACGTGAAGGAAAGAATGAGGCAAGCGACGACAACAACAGCAGCAGCAGCAGCGAATACGACCACAATTGTGACTCTGATCGGAGCATAAATGACGCCACTTTTCCACTGAAGCCTCGTGATCAGCCTTTGTTCCGGCTGCTGCTGCTGCTGCTACTCTGTGACAGCTCAGACGTGGCCGCTTCTCTGCCGGAGAAACGGACTGCATTCACTCGATGAACATGGCCTAGCGCATACGAGAAATACGTTTAAAGACAATTGACTGTTCCACATATATATATATATATATAAATAAATAATTCACACATGTTTATGGGCGTGTGTGCACATGTATAAATTTAGTCCGCTTGGACATATATACATACAAATAATGTGCACATGCTCATGCGTGCATTCGTACATATATATATATATATATATATATATATATATATATATATGCTGCGTACACGGGTTTTCAGCCTTACGAAATACAAAACTATAATTTTGTAATACACAAAAGATTTTGTAAATAAAACCTACCTAAAAATATATACATATATATATTTATATGTATATACATTGTCCGTTTGCCAGCATGTTTCATTCAGTCGGTTAAGAGCGTATACCACATACGTTCAAGCAACGTGGTTGTCCTTTCTTCGTCAGCGGTTAATAGGGGGTAAAGGGTTCACGTCTTATACATACGCATGTATATATATACGGCTAGTGACGAAGGTGATACGCGAACTTCATATATATATATATATATATACAGGCGTGTGTGTCGTCCCGCAGAAGTAGGATCTCACAGCAGCAGCAGCAACAACAACGATTGTTTCGTGTTGTTTCCTCCTTTGGTTGTGCCATCTCGTTTGTTGCTTTAGGGGGAGGGCGGGGCAGAAGGGGGAGGGGGCAAAGGTCGGCCTCGATATTGAAGCCGGCTGGCTATTCATGCGTCCATTTATCCGCTCCTGCAGTCATCTAAAACACGTGTAGTCGAAATGGCCGTTGTTGTTGTTGTTGTTGTTGTTGCTGCTGCCGCCGCCACAGCCGCCACAGCCGCCGACAACGGCCGGGCGGCGTCATTGGCGTCCGATGACTGTCGTCTCGTATGGGCGACGTCATATGGTGGTGATGACGCTGTTGCTGCTGCTGATGGCGGTGGTGGTGATGATGATGATGATAATGCCGGCGGGTGCTGATGCTGGTGATATGGATAGTCGTGACTTTGCGTGACTTTGCGACGATTCGACATTCGATCCGTGACTGACGCAAGGACGCTGTGCCGACTTACCGCCGCTGACTGTTATTATTACCGTCCCCATCAGGCGTCGTCGTGGTGGTGGTGGTGGTGGTGGGAGATGTGGTTGGAGGACAAGTCGTTGTAGAAGAAGTTCTTGTAGAAGAAGACCCTAGTTGGCGCTTATAGTAGAGTGGTAGTTAGTATTAGCAGTAAGCAGTTACAGCAGCAAAACGATTAGCTGCTATTAGCCAAAAAGAACAGAGAGTTAATTGATCACAGCACATATGATTTACACACATGAGGATTGATATACATACATGTAGCTTCTTCCGGCCCCAACTCCTTACCTCATTTTCTCCTCCCTCCCTCTCCCTCTCTCTCTCTCTCTCTCTCTTCCACACGAACACACATACATCATTGTTGTCAGAACCCCCGCCCCATCCTTGTGGTACCGACCGGACCACGACTTCGAGGTCCTGCCGAAGGTTGCTGTAGGCTGGCTCTCCTCGCTCGAACGAGGAGTACCGCTCCTGCGGCGGAGCTTGCCCGAGCAAGATGGCTTAGTGGCAAAGTTTTTGCCTTGCATTCGGGAGGACTGGGTTCGAGACCCAGACCGGCCACTTTTAAATTGGTTTGCATGGTTTCCAATTTAGACAAGGTATTATATATGCCGGAGTGGATTAAAAATTAGCCATGACATGAAAAACCCGTACACGGGCATTAGCCTTACGGAAAATAAAAAACCCAAAAAACAAACAAAAAAGGCGTAGAGTTTTGTGCAAACATGTTGTACCAAACTACCGTTTCACGTAGTTATGCAGAACTGCACCTCGTCATATCTGCTACGGTGCCTGGTTTGAAACATCGATAGCACACCCGATACGCACAATCCGATGGCTCTGTGTGTGTGTTCTTACGGGTGAATATGCGTACCACGGGCTGTGGCTTTCTTGAGCTGGCGGCATATCATGGCTACCGAGTGGCTATTTCCTCTATAGTTGCTGATGCTGCTGTTGGAGATCATATGCGTGTGTGTGTGTATATGTATGATATTTGCCTTTGCACCTTTGCAGTCAATTCTTCACGAGCTAGACTCCTTCCAAGTGTGCGCACAATTAGGGTGTGCGTTTGTAAAATGTTTGTTATTTATTACCACGGATCACTTCGGGGGCCCGTAAACAGAATGAGAACGTAACGACCACCGGAGTGCTGGACTGCTATTCACATTTAATCAGACAACTCAAATCGGGGAAAAAAGAGGAAATTATTGCTGACCAATTGAGTACGAGTGTTTATATATATATATATATATATATATATATAATTATAAATGTTTGCATGCTAGGCCCTAGGTGGTAGCGTGCTGCTGCGTGTAACTATCGTAAAAATACTGCCACAGCCTCTTTAGCAGCATCGGTGTGTTCTGATTTGAGACACGTCCCAAGTAATGGGTCACCACGAATACAAATGATCCGCTGCAAATCATCATATCAATCTAAAACAACAAGATGTATTATGTAACATCGAACGATTGGATGGATTCCCAGATTCAGATCGTGTTGTCGGTTTTTTTTTAGGTGGATTATATATATATATATATATATATCACGTAGACGTACAAGTGATGTCATCGAACTTCCAATCCGTTGGTACGACGTGTCGTAGTGATCACGTGGTGTGAATGATGATGCCGAGGCATTTGTAGATTTGCACCGTCACAGGTTTAACATACACTGTCGAAGATTGGCTCCGTACGGTAGCAAAAAGCGAACTTGTTACAACGAACTCGCTATACGATATATTTCTTTTTTATTAAGAATGCTATATATTGTAAAAATGTATGCGGTCGATATGTCGTGATCGGATGACACCAACGAACTCCAGTACAAGACGTCGGTGGACGGCGAGTTGAGCCACGACGCCGACTTTCAATGGCGGCGCGGCCTTTGCGTCCCGAAACCGTCGTGTTTACGTTCAGGACAAATCATCAAGGAACGGCTTGATGAATGTCCTGAGCCTTCATTCAGGACATGAACCTCCATTCACCCTTCTCACACCCGGTGAGGAGGGTGGTCGTGATGGTGGAGTGGTGAGAAGTGGACACTCCACGATGACGAGCTTTTGACTTCTACTTTTACCCAGGAAGCTCTGCACCTTTAGCTGTTGTTGTTGTGGTTGTTGTTGTTGCTGTTGTTGTTGTTGTAGTTGTTGCCACAGCACTCGCGGGTCGAATTTGAAAGGTTTCTGTTTACGCTGCTCGTCGACAGTGAGTAACTTGCTGAAGAAAATGCAGACTGACGAAAAACAAGATTGGACAAGTGTGTACCATGAAAACTTAATAAAAAAATGTTAAAAGAAATATTAATAATAATCAAAATGACTCTCTTTCCCTGTGACATCTGTGGTCTCAGTTTTTCTTTTTTTGGGATTATCAATTTAATATTAGCTTGTTTGTCAGAATCTAGATTGTAAAAAAATCTAGACTAAGTTGAAATATTACGGGCGACCGTTGGTAAGGTGTACAGGCTCAACACCTGTGCCACGCTTTGCTACAAACAGCACAGGCATGGCATGGCTGGGGCGTCTTTGGCCTTTTCCAATACAGAACGGGCGCCTTTGGCTCTATCCAAAGCAGCGCGGCGCGAATTGACACCGATTGGGGCTCGTCTTCCTCTCAGCTGGCGATTCCTTCCGGCCAGCATTACGGCGGCGATTTCGAAGGCGCACAGCCGGGCGGTGGCGTTTTTGGTCTGATGCTTCCTTCCGCGGGACCGTCTGCGCAGACCGTCGTCGAGGCGGACCCACGGTCATTATGTCAACGTTCCAATCAGCTGCTCGTTCGGGCGAAAATGACATACACGTCATCGCCAGGAAACACCCCTTAGGTAGAGCTTGAGCAGTCCGTCTGTACGTGAATCAATACGCCAACACATGACTCACTATTCATTGACGTATGTAGTGTCGCATGATAGATGTCTATTACATGTTCGTCTTTAAGCTTTCGTCACGGCTGCCACTCGATCTAACTGTGGCGTGCGCTAATAATAATAATAATAATTATTATTATTATTGGGAACGTGGCTTCTCTCATAAACGCCATGAATTGACAGAAAGCGAATTGAGCAAGATGAACCTGGTTTAAACGTTTATACCTCACAATTGTAATAAGTGAATGAAAATTATTATTATTATTATTATTATTATTATTATTATTATTATTATTATTATTATTGTCTCGTATTCGTTTATTTTATTATAATTTAGAAGAATATATATAATAATAATCAGTACTACTAATAATTATTATTATTAGTAGTAGTAGTAGTCCTTGTTTCTGAAAAATAGTATTATTATTATTAATTCAATTTTTCGGTATTTCCCCACTTGTGTGACCCAAACGTGTACCCGTCTAGGCTCACCCCCATTTCTCTCCTTATTATTGTTACAGTCATAATCGTATTTATACAAATATGATCCCTATTGACGTATACTGACGTTTATTGTCGTTGCTGCTCTTGTGATATGCTTGATATTCCGTTATTCTTGCACGAACATTTCACTACGAGCTACAATACGTTTTGCCGTGGTTTTGTCCTTGCTTGGCTTTACTATCATCGTTACTGTTCTTGTTTTTACCAGCAGTAAGCGAGCGCGGGTCAGCGAACACACAACACAAGACGTCGCCTCACACCAGACAGCCAGACAGCCAACAAGTAGCTATGTAGTATGTAGTAGATGCCACCACTACAATCAGCGATTTGTTGTTTGTGCTGGTACTCTTGTTGTTGTTGTTGTTGTTGTTGTTGTTGTTGTTGTTTTTTGTTATTTTTTTTCAAATGGATGTTGAGTGGTAATGCACCATCTCTTCCTTTCTATTGAGACATCTGTGCTCGCCGATTTTTCCAATCATGGTCGATTTTTAGGAGTGACCGGTCTGGGTCTCGAACACAGGTCTTCCGAATGCAAGGCAAAGGCTTTGGCCACTAAGCTAATCTTGCTCGGTTGTTGTTGTGGCTGTCGTTGTTGTCGTTTTTGTTGATGATGTTTTCATACTATTGTTGCTAGTATTTCTACAATTGTTGTTGCTGTTGTCGTAATCTATATCATCGTTGTGAATCTTGCTACTGTTGTTAATTTTGTTGTTGTGGTTGATGATCTTTTACTTTTGTTGCTATTCTTCCTACTATTGGTGCTGCTGTTGTCAATATCGCTATTATTGTTGTTGTTGTTGTTTTTTATACTATTGTTCCTATACTTTCTGTTATTGTTGTTGCTGTTGTCGTAACTTGAGCCATTGTTGTCAATATCGCTACTGTTGTTGTTGTTGTTTTACTATTGTTGTTACTGTTCTTACTATTGTTGTTGCTGTTGCCGTAATTTATATGACTGTTGTCAATCTCGCTACTGTTGTTGTTGTTGTTGTTGTTGTTTTTGTTGATGATGTTTTCATGCTATTGTTGCTATTATTCCTACTAGTGTTGTTGCTGTTGTCGTAATTTATGTAATTGTTGTCCATCTCGCTACTGCTGTTAATATTACTGTTACTGCTACTGTTGTCATTCAATCTACTATTGTTGTTGTTATTGTTGCTGCTGCTGCTGCTCCAGCCGCCATTATTGCTTTTTTGTAACTGCTGTTGATTGCAACTGAAAAAAAGCATCAGACTTCTACTTTTTTTTTTTTTTTTATATTAGGGTTTTATTTATATAACCATATTCCAGCGGTACACTATCGTTTTACATCACTGAATCAGACTTCTACTACTACTATTTTAACTATTACTACTATGACTACAAAGACCAGAACGACAGCATTAACGATTATGTTATCGTTAATGCTGTCGTTGTTTTTGTTGCTGTTGCTGCTGTTGACGACGACAGCGTTGGTAAGCTACTGCTGTTGCTGTTGCTGCTGATAAGCTTCTATAGGCTCTAGTGGTTGGTCGCGTTCGACGCAGTTCACTTGCAGATACTGCAGTTGCTGCTTTGGCGCTTGGCTAATACCCGCTACCATCCGTACAACGTCAGCTACAATAGCAGTAGTACCCCACAGCCACCACGACCAGTACCACAACAACAGCAACAACAACAACAACAATAACAACAACAACGCAACTACAACAACAATCATCACCAGCATCACCCATAGAATCAACACCACCAACAACAACAACAACAACAACAATAACATCATCTTCATCATCTTTATTAATATTATCATCATCATCATCAGCAGCAGCAGCAGCAACCATATTATCATCATCAGCAGCAGCCGCAGCCACATTACCATCAGCATCACCCCAACATCACCCCCACAATCGTCATCATTATCATCATCAGCGGCAGCAGGCTAGCATCAACAACGCCGTTGCGCTGCAGTAGTAGCGAAACGACGACGATGACGCGACGCGACGCTTAGCCAGGCGGAACAACATCTAAACAGCCATCAGCCAACAGCCAGGTCCGCTGGCTGGCTGGCTCGTTCGTTCGTTCGTTGGTTCGCCCGGCCGCCCGTCCTTTCGTCCGTCCGTCTGCCTGCCTGGGCCAGTGCACGGCTGGCCGCCTGCTCGGGCGGTGGCCTGGTGGCCCCGCAGCCCCCGGGGGCTCCCGTGTCTGTTACCGCTTTCGCTGCTGCTGCTGCTGCTATTGCTCCAGCTGCTGCTGCTGTTGCTGCTGCTGCTGCTGCTATTGCTGCTGCTGTTGCTCCAGCTGCTAGTTGCCGGAGCACCGAAGAGAATATGAAGGGGCGGACGAACGCAAAGACGAAACGAACCTTTGATGAAAATGAAGATGACGGAGAAAATGATGGTCTGATGATGATGATGATGGTGATGGTAGTGGTGATGATGATGATGACGATGGTGGTGGTGATGACGATGGTGGTGGTAATGATGATGATGATGATGATGATGGTGATAGTGTTGATGGTGGTGGTAAAGGTGAAAAACAAGGAGAAGCCATCGTGCGGTAGTTGTTGCAGCAGCAGCAGCAGCAACATCAGCAACAACAACAACAGCAACAGCATCAACAGTAACAGCAACAGCAGCAAACGTTTGTGGAAAGCTTTTGCGTGCCGCTGTTACAGCTGTTGCTTTGCTGCGTCACCGCCGCCGAGGCACAGTTGTAGTGTGCGATTCGTAGCAGAAGCAGAAGTAGTCGTTTTCGTAGTCATACAGCAGAGGCAAGAAGAAGTCGGCATCGTCGTTCTGGTCTTCGTAGTCATAGTAGTAATAGTTATAATAGTAGTAGTAGTAGTAGTAGTAGTAGAAGTCTGATGATTTTTTGCTGTTGTTGTTGATGTTGACTTGCTTCAGCTGTAGCTCTGTGGCATGGCGACGTGATGACGCCATGCCATCGTTGTCGTTTGCTCGTCGACGCTCCCCAGGCGGACGACGGAACGGCCAGAAGGGCCCAAGGGAGGAAAAGTCGTCCTCGGCAGGGGGGCGCGAGGGGGTGCGACGCTCATATGAGGGGTACGACGTGGGTGGGGCTGGTGCTGTCCGATAGAGCCATTGCTGCCAATGGTTGCGCTGTTGCCCGTTGCAGTGGAAGTGGAAGCTGGTTGAGGAAAAAAACAAACGAAAAGCAACTAAGCAAGCGGAGGTGTAGGGGGGGGGGGGCAGAGGCACAGACACACAGACAACCAAGCAGTCAATACGGGGGCGGCGGCTGCAGGCAGGCTGCGCTGATTTGCTTGAGGGCTGGTTCGCCTGACGGATAAGACGACCGACCCCATGATCTTCATCACCATGATGAACATCATTGCGATTATCATCATCAGCATCGCAGCCAGCACCATCATCATCACCATAATCGCGGCCATCATTATCATCATCACCATGATGATGCTGCTGCTGCTGTAGAAGTAGCAGCAGCAGCAACAGTGGCCACTGTTCTCCGCCAACCGCCACGCTAGCAAAAGAAAAGGAAAGTCACAGCAAAGCAAACACCAGCCGACTGATCGATCAAGCGACCGGCCGAAACCGATATTACGGCAGGTAGTACAAGCCGCCTGCGCCTCTGACGACGCTGCAGGCGGCGGCGGCGGCAGACGCCGCTTGCTGAGGCGTCAGAGGTCGCCGCTTCCTATGACGATGAGGATGTCGACGAGGACAGACGATGACCATCATGATGACAACGATGAGGACGTTGATGCCGCCGATGGATGTCGAGGTCGAAAAACACCACAACGCATATCGACTCCAACGAAACTATCCACAGCCGTAGCGTGCCGTGCCGCAATAGCCGCAGCAAATACAGCTATATCACAACAAAACACACCACCACAACCACCACCACCAACAACAACAACAACAATAACAGTTCTTTGCGGCGGCAAGAATCATCGCTTTGTGTACCGGCTAAGTTGCGCTACCTACCGGCTAGGTTGCGAATTGGCAGTGTAAACAATCAGAGTCATGCTTAGGTCACCAATTACAGTATTATTTCGGTATTTTTTTACGGTTACAACAACACAACAACAACACTAACAATAACAAAATTAAAAATAAACGTTAAGGCGGAAGCAGCAACGACAACGACGACGACGACGACAACAACAACAACAAGAATAGCAGCAACAACAAGGCTAACAAAAATAACAGTCACATCAACAGCAACAACAAAAACAACGACAGAAACAGCAGCAGTAGCAACAACAACAAAATCAGCACCAACAGAAATAACACCATGAACAACAACAACAACAACACGACTACAGTCACCATCGGCACATCTCAACGGCATATTGCGAGCGGCAATGAAGAACTCCGAAGGTAGTTAGTCAACGCCAACGGCCATCATCGGCAATCGTTCGATTATCGTCAAATGTTTCAATTCTCCCCGTCGCACCGACGTGGCGTGCCGTTCTTTTCAACGGCAACTTCAACGGCTTTGTTAGGTTAAACGCTGACGCCGCCGACGTGGACGACCACAACAAAGGCCACGATCCATACCACGAGCGGCCAACAGCAGGGGAGCGCGGGGAAGGACGACATGTGTCAGCGAATCAGACAAGCTAGAAGCGAAACGCACGATGAGACAAGAACCATCACAATACGCGAAAAGTCCACTCGCTGTGGATTACAAATCGTTTGGCCTTGTTACGAAATACGAGTATTGTCCCTCCGACTGTCTGCCGATTGATGCCGAACCGTTATTCGTCGACGAACTGACGGAGCTGACGGACGGCGGATTCGACCACAGTAACGACAGCCCCAACTAACCCCCGCCTTCCATACCCACCTCCCTCCAGCTTGTACGAAGGGCACGAGCAATCCCCGGCTAGTACGAGAGGCACATGCAATCCCCAGCTGGTACAAGGGGCACAAGCAATTCCCGGTTTGTACGAGGGGTACGAAAAGTCCCCGGTTTGTTCCAGGGATACGAAACATCCCTGGTCTATGTAAGGGGTACGAGAAATCCCCGGCTAGTTCGAGAAGCACGAGAAATCCCCCGTTTATACGAGGTGAACGAGAAACTCCCGGATAGTACGAGGGACGCGGGAAATCCCCGGTTTGTTCCAGCGGTACAAGAAATTCCCGGCTTGCACGTGGGGCACGAAAAACCCTCGGCTAGTACGTGGGACATGCGTAATCCCCGGTTTGTACGGGTGGCACTCATTTCTGCAGATAGAGGGAGAGGGATAGATAGATGGCTTATTTGTGGCTAAGATAGGCTAAAGCTGAGAGTAAGCTGCTGCGTCTGATCGTGATGATGAGTCGCGGTGGGTTTGATCGATCCAGATGCCCCACGGCGAACTAGAGCAGCCATGTAATGAGGCGAAACGGTACGACGGTTAGTGCAGCCGTACTACTAGGTACATCACCGTATGTATAACAAGTAAGTGGCCTTTCGCCGAAAATGTGCAATGAAACGCAGCACCTGCTAGTTCTGGGCACATCACGCGTGCGCTCGCCTGCTGGCTACCCAAGCTGATGTCCCGTTACTGTCAGCTGGCATCTTGTGGAATAATTGCCGCATCGCTTACAAAAAAATTTATTTCGGGGCTGACTCTCAGCCAAGATTTAACGTCCATGGGACTGCTCTGCGCATTGCTTTGCAGACGGACCCCATAAATACAAATGTGCAACGGTGGGAACCCGCGCACCCCTATGTGTCTCCTCCAGTCGCGAGACGCAGACGCATGCCACCACGCCACCGGGCTCGACGCCGCATCGCTTACAACGGTTAACGCAACTCTCGTTCAATTAGTTCGAATTTTTTCCTATCAGCGAATACTAGGGTGAGTAAGATCGAGTAGGTGAGATGGTCGGTCATAGTGAGATCACAAAGCGTTGCGAAACTGCAGGAAGTGGGGAGACTCTTTTTATTGTCTGCTATCTCCAGAAACAACAGCATCTACCGTAAAAAAACATGATCTGAATAACGCCTACCATATAACTCCTGTAACTTTGCATAGCATATAGAAAATGTATAAACGCGAAGAACTGTAACGTCTAATACAATGAAATGTGTATCGTCGTATCGAAACCGTGACATCGTAAAGAAATCAAGATGGCGAAGCAGGGAAATGTATTCCCGGCGGACTGAGTAGACCCCTTTATTTTTCGCTGAATAGACCTCTTAATATTTTGATCAAGTAGGTAGTGGAAGGAGGAAGAAGCAGCGCCAATACATACATGCCATACGCGTATACGCATTAAGAATGTCGTCGTTATCATCAGCAGCTCGAGGAACGTAATTGAAGGTAGCAGGTGACTACTGTCAGGTGTCAGCGGGACACAGCCGGCCTATTATAAAAACGAGCACCTCATCCCTCTCATCTGGGGCTGAGGTCAGGTCAATGTCGTTTGATCGGTGAAATGTCTATTGACGATAACCTGAGGTTCCTGACGGAGATCTTTCTCATGGTGATAAAACGCATGATGGTAGTGCTGTATACCATTTTAATGGCAACTGTTCGACGACAGCGAGGCCTAGACATATTGTTTGCGTGGGTGCGTCCTCAGGGGAGTGGCTCAGAGGAGGGATCTGTTGGAGCTTGGCTCCACGGCGTGTTCCATGCGACCTGTTGATATTCGCCAGGGAACGACAAAAGACCGGAAGGGGCCGACCAGCTAAACGACCGGCGGTATGAGGCAGCTGGCTTAACGAGCTTGCGGTCCGCCCACTTCGGACATCGACGTGTGCTGATGAATGCAACGTGGTGTGTGACGCACCGAGCACCTAGGGCACCTCGACAACAAGTTCAAGGAGGCGATAACCCCCATTACACGAGAAGGATGTTTTCTGTCGCCGGTTTGCTAGGGGAGAAAAGCGTCATTTGGCCGTGGTATCTGTTGACGGCGACGTCGCCGGCCGACGACTGACGACCCTTCATGATGGCGACCTTTCTGTTGACACTGCTGACCGGGAGGCTTTTCATTAGCAGTAACGTAATGAATAGACGTCTAAAGGTTTAGTGCATATGTTGAGTACGACGATTACTACACTACTACAACTACTACTACATAGATGCAAAGGCTGGTTTAGAAAGAGAGCATGAGAGAGAAAGCAACAACCCTAGATGGTTACACAGATGACGACGGAAGAATACTGTACACAAGACCAGTCTAACCAGGAGGGCAGCACACACTCATATTAATGGTTGGCAGCTATCCGCTCTGCTAGAACAATTGTGTTTAGAACCAAAAAACACGGCTATGATATGATGATGATGATGATCGAGACTGCGAGACAATCACACGGGCTTCTCACAGATCCCTTTCGTGGTCGTGGTGTGCAGCACAGCTCTGCCTCTACCTGTTTCTAAACTGGAAGAGATACGGGTTTAGTAGTGGGTTTGTGAGACCCGCACCACTTGCTGACAGCTGCCAATGACACACGTGCATTCTGTATTCCCAAAGCCTTCCATAAACAAAAGGCAAACGATTTCATGGACCAACATATGCAACTAAATACCCACTCAACTTGGTGTTGTTACACTTAGATTTATTGGCAGTTCTGTGAGTGGCCAGGCAGGGCGGGCTGCTATCCGATCAATGACAACCAAAATGCGAGCGCCACTGTCGTAGTTGTTGTTATTGCTATTTTTGTTGTCTTCATCGTTGTCGCCTTTGTTGCTCTCGCGGCTGTCGTTGTTGTTGTTGTTGTGGTTTTTGTTGTTCCTACTGTTGCCGTCACGGCTGCTGCTGTCTGTTTCATCGTCCTCGACGCGGTTGTTTCGTCATCATCGTCAGGTGTTTGTTGGTGAGATGTTTGACGACTATCGCCATTATCGTGATGTTTTGCTGTTGTTGCTGGTGCAGCAGCAGCGAGTGCCAACCAGTGCTGATGACTGGCGGGCCTTGCTACAACATTTTGCGTTACGTAACAAGCATCGGCAAGCGACAATGAAGTCGCTGGACTAGATGGCGAAGGAAACGAAGTTTGCCATTCACTGCCGAAGCCGACCCAGGACCGAACTACGATGAGTGGGGAAAAAGAGGTAAAACAACGACAATAACAACAACAACAACCACAACAAAACAACAACAATAACGCGAACACCGCCAACAACAATAACAAAGCAGCGACACGAGAGCAGGAGGTGACTACCGTAAAAACGAACCGCTGGAAGTTGAATCGGTCGGATCGAATTGACACCGTACGGATCAGACTTTACGAAACGCAGGGGCCGGGCCGGGCGCTACTCGATCGCGAGGAGAGCTGCCCTTGTTGCTGTCTATTGCTGTTTTATTTTTGTTTATTGTTGTTGTGTATTTGTTGTTGTTGTTGCTGTTATCTTTGTCGTCGTTGCTATTGTTGTTGGCGTTGTTATCGGCGTTGTTATCGGCGCTGGCGACAGGATGCCAAATGCAGACCGGGGACGGGCAGTGACGCGTAGCGTATGCACGTATGTATGCAGTATGTAGGTAGGCAGCTGTGTGCGTGTCGATCCGTTGTTTTTGGTCTCTGTTGGTTGGGTTGTTTCGTTTGTTTATTTCGCTGCTTGTTTGGCTGTTCATTCGCTGCCGCTTGCCGGTGCAAGTGGAAACGAGCGGCATCTGTATTTGCATGTGTCTGCGTGTCGTCGCCGTGTGAGTGTTGTTGTTGCCCGTGTGTTAATGGCGGTCCACAACGACAGGCGCCTATGAAGAGGAGGTGATTACCTCCGCTACAGCGGCTGCGGCGGCGCCGCTCAGTGCCAAAGCAACTCGTCGGGGGGCCAACGATGGGGCAAGAATGACTGACTGACGCCATGACGCCGGCACAGTCGT
>QVRM01003738.1:0-171649 GCA_003439945.1 Dermanyssus gallinae | reverse complement strand
CGTCTCCCGAACAAACGAGTCCGTAGAGATAGTAAGCGGGCCGCCCCGGAAACGTCCTTCGGACAGTTTAGACGAAACGCGGCGTGCCGAGTCCTCAGGGGAGTCGCACGCATCTGATGTGACTCTTCTAACACCCCTACGCGAAATTCGAACCGCCAGCCGTCGCGTAACGCACTCGAAGGTTCGACCGCACCGTCGCTGCCAAAGAGGTGGACGACGAAGAGCGAGGTGGCAGTTGAAAGACCACGTAATCGAATGACAAGAGCGACTCCCACGAGGGGGACGTCGTTGTTGGCCGCCACAAGGTCGAGGACGTAGCATAGGGACTCGGCAACCGACAGGCCTCACAGCCCGGCGTGGACTACACGCATTACCCTAGATTGCTGCGACGCAAGTATGAGGCCTGTCGTCCAGCGACGTCTAGGCTGTGACGGGAGGTGCTGGCGTGGAGGAAGCAGTCCGAAGACGACTCGGGAGTTGTAGACGTGGGACGACATCTAGCTTGGTGAATGGGGAGACCGCGGCGAGTGAAAGTCCCGGCTGCATCTGGGGCAAGTGACTTTTACGGGAGGGTTACCTGCTATTGAAACGGACAGACGAGGGGGATGGGGGGCTGCGCCTGGGGACTGAGTGGGCTCAGGGTTCATCATTTGGGAGCTGGTGCGGAAGACACCAGGCCTTGCCAGCAACGGGGCCAAAGCGAGCAGGGCACGCAGTGCCTTCACATGCCTCGAAGAGTGTCGCCTAGTTTCGGGTTGATGCGAGCGAGCATGGACACGGCCTTGGACAAAGACCCGAAATCAAAGTCGCGGTCGACTTAGGTTGGGCGCGCCCGAACACGGGTGACGGCGCGGCCGCGCGGAACCGGCTCACTCCGAGCCAGTCGGCGATGACGTTTGGAAGGGCGGCGAAAAGCGGCCTTGACTTGTTTAGAAGGTCCTGTTTCAGGAGGTGGCGGAGTCTTCGCATGAAGTGTAGATTTTCGCGGAGCGGGGATCGCCGAGCACGACTTCAGCTACGCTGCCGAAGGCTCCGGAGCCCTCATCCGGGGAGGCTGGTATCACCAGACGAACGTACGGGCCGCCGCGTAGGTGCTTGGTGCAGATGTGGCCTGGCCGAGTAGGTGCAGGATCCGGGACAACGACCAAGGTGGCCGCCGGCGGTGACAACTGCGCATGTTGAAGCATGCGTGAGCCGAGCAAAACCTTGCTTTTCTTGCGGTCTAATGCAAAAACGAGACAGCCCGAGTCCCCTCTAGGGTGGGGGCCACTGCAGTCTACGCAACGAGCTCGGTTTCAACATGACGCGGCTAGGTGGTCGTGCGCATCACATCTTCTACATGCACGAGCGCGAGTGCAGCGAGTTGCCGTGTGGCCAGTGCGTTGGCAATTAAAGCAGACAATCGGTGACGAAGCTTCAACCGACACATCATGGTCTTTCCACACAATTTGGAAAAAAACATTTGGAATGATGGTGCTATAATAAGTTTTCAGTGGTCGCCCGAGAAAAGCCGATGTGGTTGAAAGCTTTCCCTCTCATTGGCTAAGAAAGACTGCACTGGATAATGATAAGGAGACCGGGAGCCATAGACTGTCTGCACGCGCTCATGAAGACTGAAAAAATTGACATCGCTTTCATATCGGAGACGTGGCTGTCCGATAGGGTAACGGATGCTGAGCTCGCTGACTGTAGAAGATATGACGTTTTTTGTAATGGGTGATGGTGTTATGCTTCTAGTAAATTCTATAGTTTCCTACTCAGAGGTCGCCCAATTGAATGCCTGTTCATCGGAAATCATTGCAGCTGATCTGCTCCTGGCAGGAAGTAGAACCCGTCTCATTTGCTCCTGTTCAGTTCAACTAGATCGCATAGTAAGCTAGTCTTAAAAATGGAGAATCAAATTGCGGATCTGGTGCGTAATCCAGTGTTAGACGATCTGACTGTAGTTCTCTCTGGGAACCTTAACCAACCTGGTATACACTGGTCGGGTTTTCGGGGATTCACTTCACTAAAAACTGCGGCCAGTTCAGCTGATTTGACTGCTGATAGCGGAATCTCAACGGAGGAAATGTTACTTCCGTTCTGTTGTGACTCTGGGTTCCAGCAACTAGTCAGTGCTCCTTCTCGGGGGCGCAATATATTGGACGTCGTCTTTACAAACAATGATTCTGTTGAGAAAGTAAGCGTGTCAACTTCACCAATTGCCACAGATCATAAAATGTTGACATTTACAAAACATCGTCGCTCAAACATCCCTGATACCCGTCCCTATTATTGGGGCTATGGTAAAGGCGACTACAGAGGTATTATTTCTAACCTGATGACAAACGACTGAAACTCCTTCTTTGTGTCATGCTTCGATGCAGATGAAATGTACACGCAACGGACAACTATGAACAAGCTGAAATTCTTAAAAATCTTTTTGGTGCAGCCTACCCTTCACGCGATGAATTCCAGTAGCGGAACTCTCACTCCGCCCTCCCTGTGCCAACTCCTGACAATCTGATTATTGTGAACGACGTTGACTCATCGCCTGGAAATGTTGCTAAACAACCTTACGGGCTGACAACAAACGCAGTGCTACCCCTGAGGGGATTCCTGCCTTTGTGTATCCAAAGTGCGGTTATGAGGTATGTGTTTCACTCGCATGCTAATTCACAGGTTCTGATCTCCAAAGAACAATTTGCGTACCGTATCGCCCAGTCCACGATCCTGCAGCTGCTTGAGTCACAAAATGACTGGTCTCTTATGGTTAACGAGGGAAGACCATTTGACTGCGTCTACTTCGACTTCAAGTCCGCCTTCGAAACCACAACGCACTCAAAGCTGCTCAACATTCTGCCGCGTTATGGAGTTGGAAGTCGCATTATTAACTGAATTCAGGCTTTCCTCACCGATAGGTCTTTTAGAGTTCAGGGTAAATGATTGTCTACCCCACTGCGGAAGTGACGTCGGGTTGCCCACAGAGCACAATACTAGGTCCACTAATGTATATACTGTGGATTGACTCCTTGAAATATATAGCGCCCCAGCCAGTGCAAGCAAAAATATATGTTAAATATGTAAAATATATATAACTGTAGATAATGATATAAATATCAGACAAAATACACTTGATGCTTTTATAGAGCGGTGTAAGGGGCTCGATCTTACGCTATCTGTGAATAAGTGTGCCGTTTTTCACTTTAGCCACAATAATATTGTACACAATTACACGTTGGGCTCGGAGGTGCTAACGGCTAAGGCGTCTATTAAAAATTTAGCGATACTGACAAACTGTACTCTTAGCTATACTTTCCACATTTTGGAAGTGACAGCTCTAGCCACACGAAGGCTGAACTGGAGCTTTTGTTGTATTGTATTAAAAAAACCCTTCTTGTATATAAGGTTATATAAGCAATACTGTATTGTACACAATTACACGTTGGGCTCGGAGGTGCCAATGGCTAAGGCGTCTATTAAACATTTAGCGATACTGACAAACTGTACTCTTAGCTATACTTTCTACATTTTAGAAGTGACAGCTCTAGCCACACGAAGGCTGAACTGGAGCTTTCGTTGTATTGTATTAAAAAACCCTCCTTGTATATAAGGTTATATAAGCAATACTGTATGCCTCACCGGTGTGAAATCTAGGCTAAGTCCGTGACAATAACACGCTTGTTTAACAAACAAGTTGTCAGACGTGTTGCGTTTTGCTGCAACATTAATGAGATTGACGTAAATTGTGAAGATATTGCATCCATGTTAGAAATAATTGACAAATCCACGTATATATGCAAGCAGCCTGAGAGAGCGGCGAAGTAATTCAATACTACCTCAACAAGGACTCGTGCCGGGTTCAATATCCAGTCAATAACTGTTGCTTAAAAAACGATTGTTAACAGGATGTTTGCATGGCGTCTAGCTTGTAGGTATAACCGTACAAAAGTTTCCTGGTAAGCCGCCGGTTTAGGCGAGGTTGTTTTCCTATAATAGAGCACTTATCTGTGATTGTAATAAACCCCCTTGCTAATAGGTGTGTGAATATGATCATACACTCTCCTCATCCCGAACTGGAATGCGGTTGCACACGCGGTCACCACAGCGAGGAAGCTCCCTGCAAGGGTGGGCCGGTAATGTGGGGCTCCAACCCACTAAAAACCAGTCGTATCCCCGTCACTCGACCTGACTAAGAACTGCTTGCGCATTTCATCAAACAGTCAGGGGGGGGCGAGTCTACTACTCCTGGCGGGTGTGTTCCCCGGGAGCCACGGGGAGGGGGGCGCCGTAGGTGGTTGGCGCTCGCCTTTTCCTATAAAATGGCTTTAAATACTTCAGCTATGGTATTCCAATTTAAAAGGGATTCCGTCATTTTTTGCAGATGTCACGTAAATTAAAAGCCAGTGTATTCATTAGATGCAGTAGGGGTGCGCGTTGCTCCGCCTATGCTGGACACCTCAGTGCTGTGTGATCTGGGGTGTCAACCGGTCCATCGCCGCAGTAGATGCATTTGGGACTGGGAGCCTTCCCGATTTTGAACAGGTAGGACTGGAAGTCGCCATGGCCTGTCAAGATCTGGGCCGTGTAAAAGGCGGTTCAGCCAGTCATTACCCATCAGCGGCGGCGTTCAGCAGCTTTCAGATCCCAGGGGATCGTTCCAGAAAGGACAAAGGCCGCCGCTGCGCTTACCGTCCGGTACGCCGCGATTACCCTGAGGGCTCCGACCCTCTGGGCCCGACGCAGGCGGGTCCTGTTAACGGCGAACTTTAAGTGTTGGAGGGCCAGGCCGGAGCTCCGTACAGGGCAACTGACTCGGCCACGGACATTATTCGCCGCTTGGATTGTCGTGGTCCATTATTGTTAGGCATCAGCCGTGCGACGTTGTTTGCTGTCTTGGTTGCCTTCTCCGTCGCCCGCCGCAGGTGTTCAGTATTGCGGAGACCCCTGTCTAGGGTGACGCCGAGATACCTGACCTTGCTAACAAGTGCGAACTCTTGGTCCGTCCCTCCGTCCTACCAGGAGTATGGCCTCGCGTTTAGCAGGGGCGAGGGCGAGTCCCGCCGCTTGCATCCAGCGAGCGACGTCGTCAAGTACTTCGTTCGCACGGCTCTGCAGCAGGTCCGGTGTCCGGGCCTGGACGGTGAGGAGTCGGCATAGGCTAGGAGGCTGACCCCGGGGGGAAGGTCCCTTAGCCGCAGCACATCGTCGTACATTATGTTCCATAGCAGGGAGCCAAGTAAGGAGCCCTGTGGCACCCCTGCAGTCATGTTAAAATTGGTCATGTGGGACTGTATCGTCCACTCCTTTAGGTAGTTCTACCTCTAGCAGTCGTTGTCGCATTTGGCTTTGCTCCGTACAACTTGGTCGAAGAGTGCAGGAACCTGAGGCCTGAAATAGGCTGACCAAATGCACTCGACGGCCTCAGCGGTAGGGAGTCCAACGCGATTAGTAATCACTGCAAAGGTACTGTAGTATAAACTCAAGTTCTTTCTCGTTTGTTTGAAAAGAAGCCCGTGTGTTCGAAACGTTCGAAATTCGAACGTCGACTTTCGTCCGAGCAGTGACCGGTAGTCCAGCTTAACCGGGCTTTCCGGTAGTATACATGCATGCATTTAGCCCAATATGTATATGTATAGTTTACTGTATACATAACTAACTGTGTATATCAGTGCAAATGAGTGCCCATTAGTTAAGTGCTCATTATCAACACTGTACATAACAACTACAACGAGCCGCCACGAAGAGTGACAGAACGCGCGCTGAAGCGCTGCTGTCCATAGGTAGTGGACAGCAGAGTGGTAGCGTCGGCAACCACAGTACCGGTCTAAGCTAGACCGGTTCGAATTCAATCCCAGCGGTGCTTTTTTTCAGTATTTATTATTTTATTATATAACTATATAATATTTCTAGTGTTTATTATATAACTACAACTTATTCGTGTAGCATGTTTATTTTACCTTTATAGTAAAATTTATTTATCTCTGTAATTCTCGTATACTGAATTATTATTTAATTTAAGCTCCAGAGAAGACACTACTATGTTTTCCCGGGCAATACCCCCGGGCAAAAGCAGCCCCTATTCGGGCAGAAAGAAAACAAAAAGGAGGATGACAACATTACTCCTGGCGGGGGTAACCTCGATTAGGCGGTCTCGGACAACTATCTCGACAAGATAGTTGTCATCGCACAGAAGTTTACCAACTACGCGGCCAGCAAAAAAAACATGGATTTAATAAAAAAAAGCCTGGCGGAGGAACTTCGTGCCGCGGCAAAGGCACGAAGGAAGGAAGTCGGCACACAGACTGTCAAGGAAACCGCGGACTCGGGGTGCCAGTGTACACCTGACACCCTTGCCCTGGAGCGGCAGGCTAAAAACACCACCCCCATGATCGAAACAGAGAAGGACCTTCAAGTGCACCCTCTCTTTAGAATGGCCAGCAGCCGCCTGCACAAAGGTGTCGCACCTTGGGGCCAGCATTCTAAAGCAGAACCCTTTCGGATCCTGGTCGCCCGGAAAGACGATCCCTCAGACAAGACCACATGGCAGAACATGGCCTGCCAGTTCCAGGGCATCGCCGGCGAGGCCGGCCGCAGGACAGGGGTGGTCATGTCGCGCTAAATAAGCGAATCGGGGGACTACGGCGAGCCCATCACTAGGGCCCTAGTGGCGATCAGGCTCCCTAAGGACGCAACGCTCCTCCAGGACAAGGATCTCCTGGACAAGGCGCTGCTAAGGGCCAAGGCCCTCCTGGGCTCAAAGGACCTTGGACCAATACCTTGCCACATGACAAGCCAAGGTGAGCAGAGGGGAGTTGGCAGGCAAACTCCTCGAGTGCCTCTCCCGGGCACAGGGCCTGCATCTTGCTGTCACCCCTACGGCGCGCAGAGGAGGGCAGAAAGTGGCAAGAAGAGCTCGACCAGCACTACAACAACCTTCCTTCTATAAAGGAGGAAAACAAGACCTACTCTGACATGATTAAGGAGCTGAGTTCCAGGGTGGACCCCAACGCGCAGAACGTCAGGGTAAATCAAGTTCAACAACTGCCCAGCGGAGACGTGCGGTTGGTGGTGGCAGAGGCGGCAGAGGGAGGGGCCAGCTCGTTTCTTCAGGCCCTGCAATCAGCCGGGGAGACGGACGCCAGCGTCGACAGGTCGTCCCCAAGGTGTCTGCTGATTAGGGTTGTCATGGAGGGCACTACTCCGCAAAACATTGAGGCTGCTCTCCGCAAGGCACTGCCCACCGAGGGACTACTGACCGTGAACCCTCCACAAAAGGGGGCCACCGGCAGGTGGACGTCCCTGCTCCGAGTGCCCCCTCTTTTCCCCCGACTCCGCCAGGGCTCTGAACCTTAAACGCATCCACATGGGTTGTCCTCATGCCCAATCTCAAAGTAGATCACCGAGCCGACGTGCCAGCGTTGCCAACGAGTGGGCCACTCTGCACCCTCGTGCACTAGCGCGGTCGTCACAGGCAAGCGCTGCCACAGATGTGGGGTACTTGGGCACATCTCCAGAGAATGTAAAGCGACCGCAACCTGCTACAACTGCGGTGAAGAAGGACACGCGGCCAACGTCGCCGCTTGTCCGAAGTACAGGAAGCAACTGGAGGAGCTCCGCCGTCGCGGCACCTGGCCAACGCCTGCGCACCCTGCGACCAAGCGAGTACTAAACCCAGCCTCTGCCCCGGCTACTCCCGAGGACCACCCCAGTGACGCTGTGGATGCCGAGGGGTTCACCCTGGTTACCCAAAGAAGCCGCAAGAAGGTACAAACATCACTTTCTCTGGACCCTCGTGCAACGAAGGCATCCAACAAATAAGCAACGCCCAACAATGCCAGTTTGTAAGGTACTCCAGCTCAACTGTAATGTCAGCAGAGGCGCCCACAACATGCTTCAAGAGGTTAGCAGCAGGGTAGAAGCCGACCTGCTGCTGCTTAGGTAGCCCAACGGCCGGTGAGCTGAAAACCGTCCCCCGGCCTGTTTCGTAGACGCCGACAGGGCAACAAACACCGTACTAGATCATCGTAGTCAGCTACGTATCTCCGAGCACGGCTGCTGCTACGGTTCTACATGGATCGACGTTGCAAACGCTTTTATTCCTGCTACTGCAGCCCTAATGTTCCACTTGACAGCCTACACAGGCTTTTAGACAACTTGTCAACCTTGTTTAACCAAACGGATGTCCCACTTCTAGCCATAACCGGTGATTTTAACGCCGCTGCCAGCGCATGGGGCTCAGCCAGAACCACCCAAAGAGGGCTTGCAGTCTTTCAGTGGTTAGCGGCTGAGGACAGGAAGAGGAAATCCTCAGCTACCATTTTAGCATTGAATTCCACGTGACTACTGCCGCAACGGCAAATCCAACGCTGCATCCGCCCATCAGACGCCAGGAAGCCGAACAACTTTGGAGGTCCCTCAGGGCCCTTATAGCATCAAAGGGTCCTCCGACTACAGCGGAAAGCCTACAGACGCTCCTAGAGAAGGCGTGCGAGGTCTCCCCAGGCCGTGCCACACACTTAGGACGCCGAGGAAGGCCAAAGCACTGGTGGACTGCGGCACTTGGACAACTACGGCAGAAGTGTCTAAGAGCGCAGCGGTGTCTTACCCGCGCTCGACGATCCGCACACGAGGGGGAGGACGCCCGTCTATAGAGCTGAGGACCAGAATCTGCGGGCCCTTCTGCGCAAGAAAATCTCCAGGAACAAAGGACGCTCCTGAAGGACCTTTGACCGCGTCCCCTACCTAGAGGCCCCAGGGGAGGAGGAAGAGGACCCCCCCCCGGAGGTCACGCTCAAGGAAGTGCAGGATGCTGCGGCACGCCTCATACAGGGAAAGGCACCGGGCCCAAATGGTGTCCCGGTCTCCGCGGTCACGACGCTAATGAAAGAATTTCCAGAAGCGGTGGCGTCAGCGGCGACGGGGCTGCTCCGGTCGGGCTTGTTTCCCAGCGCATGGAGGACCGCAAGCTTGGTCCTCATACCTAAAGGCCCAGGCTCCTATCGCCCTATCTGCCTACTTGGCTCCCTGGCCAAAGCTTTTGAGTCCATCGTGGAGGCACGCCTCCGGGACTCCGCGGAGGAGAACGGCCTGCTGTCAGGCGCCCAGCATGGGTTCCGCAAAGGTGACTCAGCAATCGGCGCCATAAAGCCAATCCAGACGCAGGCCGAACTCCTCCACCACGAGTCCCCGCCGAGAAGACGAGACCTCTGCCTCACTATTTTACTCGATGTCCGAAACGCTTTTTACGGCATGCCGTGAAGAGTCATCCTGGAGACTCTCCACAGGAAGAACGTTTCTTTTTACCTACGCCTTATTACAAGTTGTACAAACAAATTGTACCCAATTGCAGCCCAATTTTCGTGTAAGCTTTTTAAGTGCGATTTTCAAACCGTGGTCTGTGGGAAAATCGACTTGAATGCTCTACCCAAACAAAGACAGCGCTATTTGCCAGTGGATTTCAGTCCCTTAGGAGTGGAGTCTTCTGTAGTAATATTATTTTCTGCTAGGCAGAAAACTGCCAACACGTCTTTAGGTTTCTATGAATATGATCTCTGTACATCTTTACATTCGCAGGCTAATAGCGATTGAGTGTATATCATGACTATCTTAAAAACGTTTTCAAATCCGTGATCTCAGATAAATCCACTTAATATTGAAGCGAATCTACAAGACGTTGCTCTAATTTATGGCGATCAAGAGGTAGCAATAACTAGAAGGTAATAGTACGCATTTCAATTTTCTTAGTAGTAAGACTTATAGGGGGAATGTAGCAAAGACAAATAGTATAAAACATTTATAGCATCTGATATTGAATATCTTGTGTTTAATTGATCCATATAAAAAACGGAAAGATAAGATATGGTAGACCGAATAATCGTAGATGAAGTTAGAAGGAAAATGCTGGAATCTGATCCCCCTAAGACCCTCGCTCTTAAGATAATTAATGGATATTAAAAGATATTAGCATGTAACATGTTGCTCCAAAAATATACCAATATAGATTCCTGCAAGGAGTGACAGTCGTCATTGCGATACATGTAGCTGAGGTGATGCTGCACGTTTTAAGAATTTGTTTAAAGAAATTGAGTTTACACCGTCCTTTGTCGTTTTTTAAAAATGATTAATTAGCCAGTTAGTTAGTACCTGATCATTAACAAACTGAGGGCATAAATAATGAAATCGAAAACAAGAGTTAGTCAATAGTTCAATATAGCAATCTGACGTGGAAAACAAGTATTGCACCGCAATTCTTATTTTTGCTGCCGACCCGTTGATTAAGCATAGCTTGTTAAATGTGAAATGCCGTGCTTAAAATCTCAATGCAGATGAAAAATCTACTACGTCTAACAGTTAACGCGATAAAAAAATGCGGTTGTTTTTTGTAATATTTCTTATTTACAATTTTGAATAAAATCGGGCATGTACGGAACAGACATAAACGGACGTCACTAAACCCGTTCGGGAAACAAGTGCATTCGATCCAACACTGCTTGTTTACTACTACTAAAAATAATACTACAATTTAGTAGCAGCTTATAGCGTTCAGCCTCGTAACAGATTGAACGACCGTTTAGAGCATGAACACGAGCGCGTCTACAACATTAGTGGCTTTACTAAGAGCACCAATCGCGAGCCGTTGTAGAATCGAGGCGAGTTCTATGGACCCGAGCAGACAAAGTCTCGCATATTATTGTATGTTAACTTAGAATATTATAGATGGACCCGCGTCTTCGCGTCAGGGGTCGGGCAAGACTCCCACTCGGACACGAGTGATAGATGAGAAGTGAATCATCAGCGCCGTGGATTTAAGCATTCACATAAGTAGTGGCGGTGGCTTAGGCGGCTAACGCACCGTTCGAAACGGGGCGTTGCCATGGCAACCACGGTTAGCAAAACATCGCTAGTTCGAGCCCTGGCCGTGCTGGTTGAATTTGTTGGACGTGGTTGTCATTGCCTTGCTGCTACATACCTCTGCTGGAGAAAGCCTATATAATTCCAGTACGAGAACGCAATGACGATAGATGCATTTAGACGATATCGTGCCACAAGCAACTTAGCTTATTTACGAGCGTCTAAAATGTGGTTGTCAGAGCGTTAAAAAAAATTAAACATTCACATGTATATATTAAATTCATATTAAATTTCATGTCATTATATACTTAGAATATTTAAGGTAGTCTTAACTCAAGAAGCTTACAGACCCTCTAAACTCGGTAACAGCTTGCTGACAAGCGTGTTATATACACGTGTGTTGTATAAATGCGTAGTTAGGCACCTGTAAACGGTGTTTACCAAAACAAAGAGCAACATGCAACGTTTAGCAACGTGCAATAATATAGGCGCTGGAATTGAGCTCAGCCGATCTAACGCAAGTATTTGAGCGTCGGTTCTCTAATCAGTCTCAGTTGTTATGATTTACAATACACTTTCCAAAATCTGCTTTACTTAAATAGCAGGTAGCTCTAAATGTCTAATACATAAGCCACGATGCGCACAAAAAGGTAGAAGTTTGCTGTTGTTATCAGCTCGAACTTATAAAGAAAAAAAATTATGTAGTTTAGCTAGATTTCGTGGCGGCATTGTGAAGCCTCTACCCAGTGTTTTGTGTTTGATCTCAGCTAAATGGCCAATCACGGCAATGGAAAACCCTTTTGTCCTCTTTCTGTCAGTGAGGTAAAGCTGGTGAGGTGTTCTATGGAGCTCGGTGGCGTGGTGCATTCGCCTGCGCCTCACGGCCAGAGAAGACACATAAGTGCGCGGGTTCAATTCCCACTGTTGTACATTTGTATTTATGAAGGTCCGCCTATGAAGCAATGCGTCATGTCTGATCTCAGCCAAATGGTCACTCACGCCAATGAAAATTCCTCTTATCCCCTCATTGCCAGTCAAGCAAAGCTGATCATGTGTGCTTTGGAGTGACTCTGAAATAGTGCGCCTTCATCCGCTCTCATTGGCCGCCTTCTTTAGGACTCTCTTTTGTCAGACAGATCTCCTTCCAGGGCGCTATCATATGCTACGTTCTAGAGATCCCGTCTTAAGATATTTTTGTACTTTGAATCCGTTGCAGATATAATGCAGGTCGCAGGATAATCTAGAATATAATGAGTAGGCCAAAGCTTCTCGGCATTGAGCGAAGTAGTGGTTTGTTTCATTGTTCTAAGCGCGGACGCTTTGTTAAGTCTGGTAACGTCATAATGGTATGTCGTTACCCGGCAAACAAGGAGACCATGTATATATATATATATATATATATATTTATGTGTCTTTATAGTATTTGGGCATGAAAAAGATAGTTTGAATGTAAATTGCCCCTTTGTAATGTTATGTTGGGGCTAATTTCTATTGCAGATGGCGAGTTATTTCCAGCCTTCGAAGATCCGCCAAGTAGCGTGAAGATTTATACACCTTATCTTGCTAAGCCATGGCCTCTGCATCTACGGAAACGATACGTTATTAATGGTGAACCAATCGCTCGTTTTCACGGAGGCCGGGACCTCTTTAATGAAACCGGTGACAGTGAACTTGATAAGTAGGTTTTTATGCATCCAACTCTTCGTTGCAAACTGAATTTCCCCGCTCTGGGCACGCATGATCATTTTTTTTTTTTTTTTTTTTTTTTTTTTTTTATGGAGGAGGGTTAAATACTTTTACGTACTATTGCTACGAGTAGAAAATGAGAAGATCCCACTTTCCATTCGAGCAGTGTGGGACTCGACCCCAGCGGATGGGTGTTAGCCCGCTGAGACCCATACCCACTAAACGCACCTCCCCCCTTAAGCTTCACTCTCTGATGACCCAGATCTCCATAGAACAGTACTATGGGCCATCAGGAGAAGTGGCGAGTGCCACTCGGATCATTTGGCCGGGGTCACTCACGGGTTTCCCCAACGTTCGACGTGTCTTGTACTAACACCCGCGAAGCCGCATCATTCGGACTAACGTGATTTTCTGGTGCAGTAGACGGAAATCTTGCTCTCCTGAGCTTTCCCAGGGTTCCTTTCTCTTTCATTACCTCCGTAGCCATAGCTGCTCCTAGCTTCCACCCAGAAGTCGTACCGCATATGTAGTCTACGAACTCCTTAAGGGTTCCTCTGGGGGGATCTGGAATATTTGCTCCTCTTCCGTCTCCCTCATTGGTCCATTTGTTCCTTAGTTTGGCGATTGCTGTGGCTCTAGCCTGTTCCAGTGCCTGGCACTTTAGGAGAGTGTGGGTCGAGTCATCCTCCGATCCCTCTTGGCAATAAACGCAGCTCGATGAGGGAGCTTTTCCGATTCGAAAGAGGTATGTCTGAAAGTCCCCATGTCCCGTGAGGATCTGCGTGAGATAATGGTTTAGTTCTCCCCCCGGTCGCTCAGTCCATTGTTTGATGTTTGGGATGAGGGAACGAAGGGTGTGCCCCGGTGCTCCTGAAGGAATGGAGTCCCATTTGGCTTGCCATGCTTCCATTGACTTCTCTCTCTCTACTTCCTTACTGCTGCTCGAGCTGTTTTCCCAGAGTTTTCGCCTTTCCTCCACCTTTAGATCCCAGGGAAGAGCTCCGGCCAGCACGAGAGCAGAGTTTGTGCTAACGGTGCGATACGCCTGGATAATCCTGAGAGCCGCCACTCTCTGAGTGCTTCCAAGGATCCCTCTCGCTTTCTTTGTTTTCAAAGAAGCCTTGAGCCAGACTGGAGACCCGAATAGCGCTATAGATTCGGCCACTGACATCAGCAATCTACGTCTGCATTCTCTTGGTCCGTGAATGTTTGGTAGAATTCTTGCAATTGCATTAGCCGCCTTAGCCGCCTTTGCCGAGGTTATCTTCAGGTGGCCGAGGCCCGTCAGGCTCGTGTCCAAGCGAATCCCCAAGTACCGCGCCTCCTTGACCTGCTTTATTTGCTGTCCTGCCAGGTATAGTCTGATGGGACTCACCTTCTTCCGTCCCGTTAGCAGTATAGCCTCGCTTTTCTCCGGAGCGATTGCTAAGCCGGCTTCGTCCATCCATCTCCTCGTATACTCTAGTGTTTTATTAGCATTAAGTTCCAATTCTTCTGCAGTCTTTGCCTGAACTGTGATAGCCAGATCATCCGCGTACGCGATCATCTCTACTCCTTGTGGAAGGTTATCCTGGCAGAGTACGCCATCGTACGATAGGTTCCAGAGCAGAGGACCCAGGATCGAGCCCTGTGGAACTCCTGCTGCCATTGATAATTCCACTTCACCGTTGAAAACAGTTCGGTCCTCCAGGTATCCTGAGATGACCTTGACAAGATAAGGTGGGACTTTTTTCCTCACTAGGGTGTCCAGTATTGTCCTCCACGGGAGGCTATTAAAGGCGTTCCTGACATCTAGAAGTATTGCCAGAAACAGTTTTCTGGTGCAAATGGTTGAACTATGTAAAAGGTCAGCCTTGTCCGTAACTCGATGGACAGCAGTGAGAACTGACCGCTTTTTCCTGAATCCATATTGGGAGTCCGAAAGAAGTCCGTTTTCCTCTACAAAGGTTCTGAGCCTTTCTTCAATGATTGCCTCGTACCCTTTCGCCAGGGTATTCAGTAGGCAGGTAGGCCTAAATCCTCCGTTGTCTTTGGGAATAAGGACAACCTCAGCTAGTTTCCAGTTTGCAGGTATTGTTCCCTTTCTGGTTGCTGCAGTGAACACCTGTGCAACCAGATCTGGATACTCCTTAAATAGTACTTTGACTGCCAGGGACGGGATGCCGTCTGGTCCTGGGGCCTTTCCCGGCTTAAGTCTCGCCGCAGCCTTGAGTACCTCTGCTACCGTTATCGCTGGGGGCTCGTCCCCTTCTCCTGTGGGTGCCTCTGGCGTGTTATATTGCTCCCTGTCAAAGCGAGCGTGTTTTGGGAAGAGTTTGTTTAAAGCCTGGCTGATTTGCTCCTTTGTGAGCACAGCCCTGGGCTTTCGTGCGTTACTCCCTTTTATTATCTTGTAGGGCTTCCCCCAAGGATCGCTATCGATTTCCATGAGAAGGTTGCGCCATCTATTTGTCTTGCTATCAATAATTGCTTGCTTCAATGTGGCTCTACATTTTCGATAGTTAACCAAAGCTTGAGCTTCATCCTCTAAGGTCTTGTGTGGCTTTTTTAGTTTACGCCTTGCTCTGTTGCAGTCAGACGTCTTTTGCGCAATGGTCGTGTTCCACCAGTAGTTTGGCTGTAAGTTCGCACGCTTTGGATGTATAGGCTTTGTAGCTCGAGCACATGCCGTTATTAGAAGCTCTTGCAGCTCCTCTGGGGTTTGGGGTAGTCCAACGTCGGCAATTGTATTGCTGATTTCTGCTCTAAAGGATTTCTCATCGGATATCCTGTAGCGAGCTTTAATGCTTGCGGGTGGCCTGGGTGTCCGCGCCTTTACTTTGAACTCTATGCAGTAGTGATCGCTGAGGTTTTCTTCTTCAGTGAGGACTTTCCAACTCGTTATTTTACAAGCCAGCGTGTCATCGCAAAGCGTTAAGTCAATATGAGAGTATTGGCCTGCCCTGTGAAAAGTAGGTTCCTTGCCTTTGTTTTGTACGTATATGTCATGACTAGCTGCCCAATCGAGTAAGGTTCTTCCTCTTGTATCCGTTTTCTTTGATCCCCATGTTTCACTGGCTGCATTAAAGTCGCCCGTGAGTAGGGTTCCCAATCCTTTACTGGTGTCGCGTACTGAGTCTCCGAGTTCAGTAAGAAACCTTTCAAATTTCTCCTGTGAGCAGTTCGGGCTGATGTAGCATGAGTACAGTCTCCACTTGTTGGCTACGTCCACCCACACGTATCCTGCTCCTTTTCCGTGTTTGGTTATTGGTAGCGAGCCGGTGTTAATGATAGCAGCGCTAAGCGTTAGATCATTGTACCAACCTGCTCGTGTGCTTGCTCTACTTTTATTTGGTTCACTGATAGAAACGAGGCTTGCGTTGCGTCTAGCTGCTATTTCCTCTAGCATGTCATGCGCTAGTCTGCTCCTATTACAGTTAACTTGAATTACATTGGTCTCCATTTTTATTGGTTGGCAAGGGTTTGTCCGTCCGTGTCTTGAAACCGAGCGGCTCCTCGAGCACCCTGTTCCGTCCATCCCTCTAAGTTTGTCCTGCTCCGGCGAGCGTCCTTCCTTGAAGCTTTTTTCTGCTCCGCAGTCAGTTGCTCTCCTTTTTCTGCTTGTGGGGAGATTTGCTGGTCGGTCTCTGTCTCCTGAGCGGCCCACTCAGTTTTGCCACCTCTATTAGCTTGTGCTGCCTGCTTGGCCGCATGTATTGCTTGTTTCCGTTCCGTCAGAATTCGGAGGTAGCTGGGGCATGCAGTAGATCTGGCGCGGTGACCTACATTTCCACAAACGTAACACTTGGGGGCTTCGGCCTCGCAGTTTCGGGCGACGTGTCCGGCGTCGCCGCACCTGTAGCATATCTGGCTTTCGGCTTTATTGTTCCTGCATTCTCTGGTTGTGTGCCCTATGTCGTGGCAGTTATGGCAAGTTGGCAGGGTAATCCATTCCTCAGGCCTGCTATTGAAGCCACCTAACTTGAAGGTTTTCCTCGCCAGGAGCTTGCGCGCATCCTGCTTTGGCAACGTTACTAGACATTGCCAGCTGCCCTTCTTGTTAGGTCGCGGAGCCTCTGTGCGCATATGAGTCGATTCGTGAAGATTCAGGGTCTTCCGGATCTCTGTCCTAATGGCCTCCGCGCTTATGAAAGGGTTAACATCGCGCAGGACAACCGTCATAGTAGGGCCAGTGACCACTCTGGTATCAACCTCACCCCCGGTACCTTGGCGTAGTACAGCAGCAAAGGTGGCGGAGCTGCCAGCCCTTTCCTCCGCTATCTTGAGGATAAGGTCTCCGGCACGAGTGGTTCTAACGGGGCCAATTCGCACACCATTTTCAGGCTTTTCGACAAGCGGACGGATCTTGTCAAGCATCTCACTTGCCGAGGTTCCTTCTTTCGCCCGGATTCTCACTGACATCATTTCAGTCTGCGCGTTCCGTGGGCCGGTAGTACCTACGTCTGGCTTGGGCCTTCGCTGTCCCTCGTTTGTGATGTCTGCCGAGCAGCCTACCTGCCTGCAGCAGGCCTCAGTTGCTCTTCGGAGCGATGTCCCAATCAACTCCTGGGATATATAGAGAGCCACTGGTTCCAAGTTTGTCTTGTCGTGGCTCCTCTCAAGGGTCTTGCAGAGTATCTGCAGAAACCCTTGTGGAGGGACCTCTGGGCCTGTTACTCCGATCACCAGAGTGCGCGTTTTTCTACTAGGAGACGACGGTTTGTCCTCGCCAGATTCCAGGTCGGTGCCAACTAGCTCCAGTTGTTCGTTGTTTGTTAGAACGGCCACACTTCCCGCCCGAAGGGTGGACGCCGACTCAGTAAGCGGGAACTGGGTGGCGAGTTTTTTGAGGACAGCCCGGTCCTTTTCTGACTCTCTTGTAATGAGCATTGCCCGCACGTCTCGCGACGCTACAATGCTGTTATTCGAAAAGCGGGCGGCTTTGAATGTGGCTTCCGGCCAGTCTTGTCGAATAAGTTGGGTAGCGTCCTCAAGCGACGGCAACGCTGCCAGTTGTTCCTCGATGAGCTTAGCCGTTTGTAGATCTAGCTGCTCTTTATCTAGCTTTTTCTGGCACGTATCGCATATAAGGTTTTTGGGCGTTAGAAACCTTTCTAAGTGAGCCGATTGCTGTACTTTTAGGTCCTCAACCTGTTTGGCCAGACCCTCTGCCTTTGCCTTCCATCTGTCAGCCAGCATCGTGATTCTTTGCACTTGTGCCGTCTGTTCGGCGCTGGCTTCCTTTAGTTGCCTAATAGAACTCACGGGGCACGCATGATCAAATGTCATTTAACTAACGACACATCCGCAGCTAGTATCTTTTAAGGTTAATTAGCAGAACACAGCCAATAAATAGTTTTTGTCTTTATGTGATTTACAAGGTATGTCCAAGGTTGGGTTGTGAGTTCATATGACGGTTGTACACGTTTTTAAAAGCAGTCCATCAAGCAATATGCAGACTTTGTAAAAGGAATCTCTCCTGTCAGAAATTGCGACCTACTACAGAATGTATAGCGCTTGTCTTTTCGTATAGGTGTTTTTGCGAAACACCGACGCACACAAAAGGGACGTTCGATGCAAGCCGGTCCGAAAGCGACAAGGGCCTCTCGAAGATGTACGTAATACCGCTTGTGCTTAGTCTACCTCACTTCCTTCACGGAGATTCTTCACTGCATGCCAATGTCAGCGGTTTACATCCGAATGAGAACAAGCACCGCTTCTACATTGACGTCCATGCTGTACGTTGGTTACCCTTTGATAGATTTTTGATCAGTATGTTGTTCATATGTTTGCATATTATTTGTGATACACATTTTGCTATTGTTTGCGTCTCCTGATATTACATACTTGATTCTTTTATGGGTCGTATATAACGTGGTTTTGCGCTACTTAGCATGTTTGGCAGACCTTCCACACAACTCATTTCACTGCTGAATAATGTATATTTGCACACTGCATTTGTAAAGCCTAGACGACACAAAATGTATGCTGCTATCAGTGCCAATAGCTATTTAGTACTCTAACATTCATGCGCCATAGATTAATTCTAAAACTAAGCGAAGTCTGCAAAAGTTAACCTGTTATGTTATAGCCGAACGTACCATTTCTCTCCGGAATCGACAATTAATAACGATACGCGTAGATAAAAATAGTTCATTTCAATGTTTAGATTTAGTGAAGTATAGGTTGTGATTTATCGACCATTATGATTTACCACTAAAAACTGCAGCCGCCGTATTTGTAGCATATCTTAAATAAAGCATTTACGCTGACTAATTGGCAAGTTATATTTTCAGAGATCTGGCTTGACAGTTGACATGCGATGGCGAATGCAAATTAATTTGAGGCTGGTGCCTTTGCCAACACAGCCCGTGCCGAAGCTGATTCTCCCCATCTTTTGGATAGAAGACGTATGTATTCCCCTAATACTATACGTGTACCATCAGCGCCGTTAGTACCTTGTTGATAGAAGTACTCACGCTAACACCACTGAACACCTTATGTACTAGCATATATACTTAAATACACATGTCACCCTTTTATATCAGGGACGACTAGAGCGGCCGCGTATTCATACGTAAAAAATTCAACAATTTTACTTACTGTCGATGAGTTCTTTAGGTAAGGAAATAGCGGTTGTACATAAAGTAGTGCCATTGGTAGGAGAAACGCATTTCAGGACGCCTTTAAAATGCTTTGTTCTTATCTGCTGGAAAATATATGATTACGGGGCCTTCGTAGACATCACAGTCAAACATGGGGCGCAGGCACTATAAGCATCCATAACGGATCCATAAACGAACCTAATATCGATCTCACATCCAGGCTACATTGATGACGATGCTTAGCTTGGGCTTTTCTCCCTTGCTCCAGTCGTGTTGAGCGAAGCTATAGGAATGCATGCTCCCTGGCAGCGGTCATCAGCAAGAAAATGGGCTCATAGATCAGCTTTCAGACGGGGACGTGTCCTGAATGATAGTTTGGCCGTCCGATGACCTCGCTTTCGCGTAAATGGGCTTCGGTTGGTTATTTCCTCCTGTTTGTAACTGTTATCTTCTTCTACGTCGGTCGAGAATGTTCGCTATGCAGTTAGATTATTTTTAAAGAGCTTTTATAGAATCTTGGCTGATCCCTTAGTACAAGTTTAACACGATGGTCAGAGATGAGGCCAAATTCATCACCTTGTTTTTTTGCTCGGTACTACTTACATCGGCTTTAGGGAGTTACGTGAAGACCGCCTTTGTTTTGTTTCACGACTTGGTTTACTCGTCGTACTTGACCTGCGATTCGAGACGACCCCAAGGTTTAAATCTCCTTACCGGTAGCCTGAGGGACTAGGCTCCCTAGTTTCGCTTTTAGTCGCAGTGAACATTGCCTCCTTGCAGTCGGCGGTGCAGCAATGTTGAGTCTATTCTGCACCCCCGGCCAGCCGCGAACTTACGGCGTATGCTGAGGCGGACTCAAATCATGTCCTTACATTCTGTGGGGCTTTCCGGGGGCCCCCTTATACAAGCCACACATTTGTGTTTTACGAACACTAAAAGTAATACATTTTACTGTGCAATTATTACCTACTTTATTTTAGTAGCCCAGGAGCTAATTTGACTGACTTTAATATATACAAAATGTGTATATATAAAAATAAAATCGCCTAAGGAGTTATATATATACTCTTTAGGCGAACTTACCGTCGGACAGGGACAGGCTTTTGGGCCTGCTCAAGCAAGGAGTAATTTTAGGTTGGCTAGCGTTAGCTGCCTGCCTTTGCTTTCTCAGGACGTCTGCCCTCCTATGCATTCTTCTTCTGTGAATTCCAAGATCGTGTACAAAAATAAAAATGCCTGGCTGAGTCCCTAAATGTTCCAATCACGGTAAGTGCAATATTTTTTATTTTACATGTGTGAAATTTGTTATATATATATATATATATATATATATATATAGAGAGAGAGAGAGATAATCACATGTATAAAAGTAGTTCGGACGACGCCCTAAGGTTGTTGACAATCATTTGTTCTTATTATTATTATTATTATTATTATCATTACTTAACGCTCGGACAACCACATTTTAGACGTTCGTAATGAACTAAGTTACCTATGACACGGTATTGTCTAAGTGCATCTATCGTCATTGCGTTTTTGTGAATGGATTTATGTAGGCCGGGGCTCGACCTTGCGATTTATCTTTGCTAAATATGGTTGATATGGCAATGTCCCGTTTTAAACGGTGTCTTAGTCGCCTAGGCCACCGCCGATACTAAATTATCACCAACATCTCGATGCTGGTCGGTAAATGATAATACTTTTGAGCCTAATGAGCATTTATTCGGAGGTCCCTATTTAAGAATAGTGAACAATAAATACAAGCAAAGCGCATACCTTTTGATATGTATTAAAAACTAAAAGACAGGCCTACCAAAAGAACCAAATTTAATTATCTTTGATCGTTTGATCATACATATAGATGTTTTTAACATTATTTTAGAGGCTCAACAAAAGGAGTGCGTTGTTTCCTGGACTTATTAAGTTATAAACGATGCGTTTGTTTCAAAATCTGTTTCAGAGAACGGTGTGTGAAAATCGGTTTGTAAGCTGAGTGTTTTATTGAGCAAATTATATATAGCCCCCTATCCCCCCACCGGCGATGACCCGGTCGCTGGCTGGTCGACAAGCGCAGCCACGCATTAGGACGGCGTGTACTGTTCTCTATCCAGACCGTTTGGTGGGTCGTCGAATCACCGCGTACCAGCGGCCAGAATCCTGGTCCCGGTGGGGGTCCGAAACTTTAATAGGGAAGTGCGGTGGGGAAGCGTATAGAGAAATTGGGCAGTTTCTTGCAGACAATCTGCAGGTCGGCTATCTGTCGTGCAGCCGGTGAAGGCTTCTATCGCCTCTGCCATATTGGCCCAAATGCTTTCTCGTTATGGCGAATGACCAAGTCCCCTCAAAAAGTGTCGGCGAAAAATTCGCCCTTCCCAACCCGGACTCTGACTTAGGTTTGGATAGTCAAGGCAGATGAAAATCGAGCCGAGGGAGGGAGAAGGGGGAGCAGCTAGGCCCTCCGGAGGATCTCGACGGATACCCCAAGGACGGGTAAGCATTGGGTAAGCACATAAAGCGTTAGAACGCGAGTCTTCCTTCTCAGGGTTGTCGAAGTAATGCCAATGACATCCCGGATCTTGGGGGGGGTACGGAGGATATCGGTTGTAGTGGGTGCGAGTCCCGCACTAGCTGCTGCTAGCTGCGAGTAGTGCATGTGTATTTCTGAGACCTTCCAAAACAAAGTCTTCTAGAGTGGGACCCCAGGCTGAGCCCTAGAACCGCAAATCCAAATAGACCCAGTTTGAGGTAATCGCGCCTTAAGAGCTGCAAACATCCTTTGGAAGTCACGACCGCGACGCTCCGGTGTTATGTACAGCAAAGGGGGCAGGCTATCTGCCGGCGAAAGTTCAAGCGTAGGAGCAGCTTATAGTCGATACGGTAGGCGTATCAAGCTTCATGACACTTCTGATGGCGATTTAAATCTTCTTAGTCGTGACATCAATTTCAGGCGCTGGAGGTGCCGGCGTCGGTGCCTCAGGATGTTACATACAGCAAAAGGGGCAGGCTATCTGCCAGCGGCAGCTCAAGCGTACGAACTACTGTACTGGATTGGATAATGCGTCCAAATTATCACACAGGATCCGTGGGGTGCTCGTGATATTTTTTCAATAAATTTGCCCTAGTATTTGCGTCAATTGGGGCAATCATTTCTGTATAAAGTAGGGTCCGAGGAGCCGAAAACACCTCTCCTTAAGACTGTCAGTACATGTAGCTGGCGAACGTCCATTGGCTACGTGAGGACTCTCTTTCAGGCGTGCGCATCTACGAAATATAAACACATTTTCTCGTAGAACTGAAGTAAGCGTGCGCCTTTTTTTACCCTTCAGCTGTTCCCAACTATGCTGGCTGGCCACTGAACACACTTCATTGATAGTCTTCGACAGTTTGATGGAAATTTTTGTTCCTAACCTACGCGGAATGCACGATATCATACTTACCTTATACTTGATAGCGGCAGTGTTGGAAAGTTATTTACTGGCGGGTTTGCTTGAGAGTTTGCGTTGGTGACGGAGGAGCGATTTTAAGAATGTGTCAAATGAGTCAGCGACTCATGCGTGTCTAGCAGCCCCGGAAAAACGGATGACAGGTCACCTTATGGCTGTCCTTATATAGGCAGCATGCGCTGCGTCTTTGCAATATATTCGCAAGTGGTTAGTAGATTCGCACCGGCTAAGCAAGAGGCCTTTAAAGGACAATCAGGCATTATATGATCTAAACTGTAGCATCAAAAGCACTGGGGAAGTTCCCGGTAGAGAGTTGCGCCATGGGTTTTAAAAATCAAGCAAACCTCCGTCGGAAAATACCTTATTTATATGTTACGCAAGGATCTTAAAGCGTCGTTAGAGGAGCTAGTAAGTTAGGCGTTGGTGACGTGAAATTATTTAGGAATTCTAGGGAAGCATTTTGGGGAGGCATTTGCCGGGAATTTCTTGCCTGGTGTCTTATAATTAGCGCGGCCGTTCCCCGCGCAGCGTTGCCCTTATTGACCACTACCGGCGCCACCTAGGACGGCCATGACCCGAACAATCCCAGGATATCTAGAAAGTCAGGGTAATATATAGCCCAGCGGGACTTATATAGGGAGAGATCCGCGCCATCCACCAGGGCTCCCCGGTATGGTGCATCAGACCGGAATGATAGGGCATATTCACTCATCAGGTGAGCCTCTCAATAATCCGCCCATACGGGTACTGCGGGATCTCTCACGTTTACGTCCACGATTAGAATTATAGCGTAGACGGTCACAAATCGTAGTCACCGCCACCAGCCTAGTTCGGTTTATTTTTGAGTCTGCCATAACCCTGGTGCTCGCCATAGCCGCCACCAACGCTGTAGTTTTTTATTGTAGCCCTCGCTCTTGCCTCCGTGTTACTCATGTCATAACAGCCTTCGGTAAATGAATGTGCACGCACTCTAGTATTAAGGAGCAAAGCAAACTAGACAGTCCGTCGTACGTATTCCTCCAAGGGACGGGAACCAGCACATCCTGGTTCAATCTAAAATATTTTCTATGTTTTATTCCATCCAGCTGACACGCAGCGTAGGTTCCAAGTGACGGGGGTGTGTTGTTGCTGATGTCGTTACTAGAAAAGCTGTTCGCAGTACAACCCTTAATGTAGAAGATATAGCTTACAGAATATCGACAGCTACAATCATACCCTCTCTGCATAAGCAAGGCAACCACAGACGCGTGCGTTTTCTGTACCGCAAGTGTGTACCACGTCATAGACGACGTCGCGCACACCCTAGAGGACTGAGTACCTCGAAGCTTACCGCAGAGGCTCCACCTGCACCACTCGTCATGCCCAGGCAGAATTCACTGCCTGTTCGAAACGTACTCGTAAACTGAGAAAAAAAAACCAGGGTCGCAGCATGGAACTCATTTTTTTATTTTGTTAAAAGGGCGCCCTTGGACTCTATCTAGAGAACGATCTGGACCGGCGGATCATTACATGGTACTGCAATGCTTTGCGAAGCCAATTTACAAAGTACTCCATCATTGGTTTTATTTCGTAGACTTAGTACCAGCACGGACCCTTGAGAGATCCCGGCTGTGGCTGTATTGTCCACGCCTTTGTACACACATGTAGTAATAAGAAAGAAAGCAAACTGAAGAAGCCGTCATACGTATTTTTTTAAAATTAAAATTAAAGATCATATTTTATTTATTTTTTGTATTTTTTAATATGTTTTTAGGACACTATTACAAAAGATTAGCTATGCCAATGTGCCTAGCGGATGTGTATTGTGACTATCACGTGTGTGACGCCAACTAGTTTTGCTCAAACGAAAATCCTGACTTGGTACAAATCCTCAATTCGCACAGACGCAGTTTAATACATCTTACCAAGATGGAGAGATACAAATCATGTGTGTGGCTCTAAAGTGACTACACGTATGAAGAGTCCCGTCTAAGTCGAAATTAAGAGATAAGAATAGACACTCGAACATTGTAATTACTGCTGCATTGGCTTTGCTAACTACGCTCGGCAGAGAGCGTGCAGATCGCGGCTATGGCCTTGTGTTTTTGCACTTAGGATCGCATTGATGTTGGTATTCGCTACTAGTATTAAAGACTAACGCATATATATGATACTTGTAATGCTTAGATTACATATAATGCATATATTTATGATGTATGTTGGCACCTATAATGCATGTTTATAACAATTGGACATCCTATAACAATTATCATACACACTTAAATTAAATCTAGCTATACTACAAAATACAAATGTTACATTTTGTTTTAGGTGCGTTCATCTTTACGTTGGAATTTATTAAGTGTAGTTGCGCAATTGTTTTGATTTGCTGATTGCAGAGATTTGCTATCATTTCAGGAAAAATAAAGCGCTCCTGTATTTTAGTTATCCGGCGCTTCTGAGAGCAGAATAAATCAAACACATTATAACAAAGAGAAGGGTTTTTATCTTGTGCATTTTAAAACCGAAGGTGTTAAAATGTACATGATAAATACAACCAATGTGTTATGGCGACATACATTTTCTGCTTATTACTTATCCGGCCGCAGCTTTGCTGGCCATATCAAGACAAACGTCAATGTTATGATAATGTTGCCACAAAGTGAGAAAATACTGCATAATAAGAACTTGTGAATCTGATATAAAAGTGTTGTAAACATTTATTAATCATTTTTTTATCTATATACACATAAGTCATAAATACATGAGAACGTGCAACGCGTAACAAGTTACAGCGAGCCGGTTTGTACGATTCAGGCTGCTTTAGCCCTCATTTTTTTAATATATACACATTTACAACGGTTGATTGTTTTATACATTAAAAAATATTTGCAAGAAGTCTATAGTGATTCAAACCTACTACAGTTACCATTGTGTTGGTAAAAAGTTGCAGCCAGAATGAAATTACTTGTGTTTACCGCTATGCGAGAGTCAATTTAGGAAGACTAGTGTTCCCATTATTGTCGGGGTAATAGGTGTAACTTTAAATTATCCTTAAAATTATTTAAAGATTTCAAACAACGCAAGCTAACCGGAAGAGTGTTCTACTCTCTGACAGCTCGCACACTAAAAGCTTGGCTGCCCTTGCTGCTTCGATGCATGCGGATCTTCAGTGTGACTGTGTTAGATGACCTGGTCTCTCTCCCCCCTCCAAGGCGATTAAGTTCTAGTATTTTCGGCCCAATCCCACGAATATTTTTAAAAAGTACTAACAAGGGTAAATAGCGCATGGCATTTTCTATATCTACTAGATTGTGTTGTTTTCTCTCTCGACTGGCCAATCCCCGAAACATAAGAAGAAAGCGCCCGTGTGATACACTCAATCGCCAAACCTTACTGCAGGCAGTCCAAATCTTGCATGAAGTTGCTCCAATTTGGTTCTTGATGTATCTTGATGAGTTTGTGATAACAGCAAGTCGACGGATAAGGGTCTCTACATGCGCGTGCCAGAGAGTTTTGCATCTACTGTCACACCCAGGACCCGGACACAGTCGCTGGGTTGTATCAGGTGGCCATTTATGATTACAGGTGGCATTCAAGAAATGGCGTTACCCTGTCCGAAGACCACCACTTGAGTTTTCTTTGCATTGATAGCAATACGGTTTGCTGCACACCAAGCGTTGAGGGCAAGGACATCCTGCATCATCACATGGTGTATCTCTTCAGCAGACTGCCCAACATATCTAAAAGTGCTGTCATCAGCATAAATTATAGCGGCTCCTCGTGCGATAATTTCCATATCATTTATAAAGTAGAGGAAGGCTAGTGGACCAATGCATGAGTCCTGGGGTGTACCTAGCAAAACCGGGAGCAGTTCCGACCGGGTTACCCCACGTCCACAAGCTAGTGATGCCCGAAGAAGTACGCCGATAGCAGTTAATCGGCGTGGTCTTCAAAGCCCAGTCGCTTGAATTTAAGTAGAATATGTGAACGAACACTGTCAAAAGCGCGTATAATATCTAAAAAAAAGTGTTGTACAAAATAGTCCTTTATCTAACTTGAAGCGAGTGCCCTCAACTAGCCGCATAACAACATGACCTGTGCCCTGGTTTTTGCAAAATCGAACTTGGTTGCCCGAGAGCATGTTGTTGCTTTCGAGATGCCTCGTCATTTGGCTAACAAGTGTTTTTATCATCTTGTTTAAAACAGGTAAAACACTCACTGGACGGTAGTTTGACGGGTCGCTCATACTACACCCTTTGTGGATCGGTATCACTCTGACGATTTTTAGGCGGCTAGAATACGCTGCTTCTTCTATCACGGCATTAATTATGTGTGTCAGGGGGTCAGCGATGTGAGATCTTACGTGGTGGATAATGTGAGACTGCAAATCATCGTAGCTGGCTGCTGGATCCCTAATACCACTAAGTAAAGCTAACACTTGAAGTTTCGTGACCCTTTTAAAACTGAATATCCTCGCGATGTGTTCTGATGGATTTTCTTTAATAATACGCTTATTCATGGTGTTATTTGGCAAGGATGAAGCGACACTACTTGTAAAAAAATGTTGAAGGCCTCTGAGACCTTCGCGGGCTCCGTGATCGCTTCACCGTCAATTTCCAGCTTGTTCACCGGGGCAATTTGTCAACTTGTTTTGCACGCCGCAAAAATTTCCAGATCGGTCGGCCGTTGGTCGAGTCCCTATCGACCATACCCCGGAGTCGATGGCGCTCCAGTTTGGTCCGTCGACTTTTGTACTTTATTTCTCATCTTGTTATGCTCTTCTCGCGTACGCGTATACTGTTCGGGAATCGTTTACGGATGCTCTGTGTGAGCGCCACAAGCGATCTCTCTCGGCAATAAGATTTGTCAGCAGCGAGAGTATGCATTGTGTTTTGTGGCGTCGGTGTGTTCTTGATGAGCATGTATCGATGAGCTCCATTGGACGGTCATGGAACTCATAATATTTTGTTTCAGCGTCTTAAGCTAAGTGCACCGGAGCCCAAGTAATTTTTCATAGCCCAGGCCAAGAGTGAGTCAGCCTTGGCCATTTTCTTTTCATATTGAAAAATAAAGACTGCGTTGGACAAATATTATTTGTTTTCTTATTTTTTAGGCCAGTATTTTTTTGACAAAACATCGCACTCAGAACGAGAGTACTACTAGTTTATTTAATGTTTCAGCCAATAATTGTCTTAGAATTTTCATTTGGTTTTGTTTATAGCAATTGTAGTCACCTACCTTACCTAGTTCGGTAACCATCAAAATCTAAGAAGGCCGCTCTAAATGTTCCATGCGAGAGACACCACCTGACCATTAGAGGAACATTCGTACCGATACCGACTAAAGTAATACTATTAAGTACCGCCTTCTAACGTGACGTTATGAGTATGGTCAACTCTGTCAAGAGCACGCAAGAAGTCAAAATATAAGATATGAGAAGTTTTTGATCTACTTTTATGTAATAGAATATGCGGTTTTTTAACATAATAACTACTGCACTGGCCTCAACGTCCAAATGTTAGCCGATTTGAAATTTTACTGATGTGTTTTAGATACTTTGCTTAGTTTTAGTCAACATTCGTTTTAAGATGCCTCGTCGTGAAAGACACAGACGTATACATAAGATTGCGAAAATCACTTGTAACCAGTAAGCCTTATGAACAGAACCATTAGCGACTTGCTTGAGAGTGGGCAGAATAGTTCCAATGAACCCTCTGACATACGCGGTTCCTAGGTATTTCGATACCAAAAGGGTCAACCAAATCGTCGCTATCAACGGTATGAAGTAAGTAACTTTAAACACTTGATTCCTACCTCATTAAATCAAAAATTGCGTTTATTGATAAGATTAATGGCATTGGCAATGAGAAGGGACAACGGGATTGGACAACAAATACGTTATTAATTAATTATTCTACCGGCTGGAGATGCCACAACGTTACGGTTGTTACAACGTTACGTTGAAGATTGCACGTATTCGAAGGTAGATCACAACTGCGTTTGGCTAAGAAAGGAAGAACTGCATGCCAGTCATGTTTATCTTAAAATTTAGGGCGCCCTAGAAGACAGCCTAATATCATCGTGGATGTGACGGCTTTCAACAATTTTATATAAAATATGTTTTGATTATGCTGTAGATGCATTAAATATTAACTACACTATCGGCCATGTACTGTTTTTACGAATCGTACATTGCCATGATAAGGAAGCGCTGCTTCAAAGCTTACGCGTTGTTATAAATAATGTAACCATTTTATATATCGGCATTATTCATATTTTTGTTATTTTAACGAACTGTTTTAAGGTGGGCTGACCAGGCGAGCCGCGCTTAATTTCATATATTTCAAAACTGGTAGTAGTAAAAATACAATCGATGAAAATCGTTAGAGATGTCAGTGCAAGAATATTTTGAGGTTTCCACCCAAAAGACGAAGCGGAATACAAATAGCATCGGAACTCTCCTGACTCGACTGAACTCACACCTGCTATATCTAAACTGCGTGTCTTTCCATTCGCTACAAGCTAGTCTCAACAACTTTCCACGTTTACAAAAACGCGATCGAATTATAAGGATATCAAATCTAGTCTGCCATTTCTAGCTATGACGCAGTAGTGGTTGCGGAGGCTTGGGCCGAATTCACAGCTCGTATGTGGGGGATGTATCGGCTCACGGAAGGAGTGGCCGAACGAGGTAAGGGTCTATCACGGTGTGTTGTGCTTCTTGCAGGGAATGGCATTAGCGTCGTTTCTGTTTACTCTAGACCACCATGTCTAATGTTAACCCTGTGAAATTGTGGTATACTGCCTGGGCATTTTTGGTTTACAAATAAAAAACTGTTTTTAGCGGTGACCTTAATTATCCAATAGATAGGAACAAAAATGTAACCACAGTCTCTGATTAACGCGTTTGCAACTTGTAACATGTGATTAGTATCTACTCACCTATGGCATGCATTTATTACGCCACAAAGAGCCACTCATATCTACAATAGATGAATTTGCCATGCATGCAATTACATACGAGACAAATAATCTCGGAAATCAGATAAGCCTCAGGTTTTTCGGACAAAATTTATCTTCCGGTTCCTATAAAATGTTTAGTAGAAATAAAGAGTACTACCGCGCAGACGCCAGCGTCCTGGAGTCTAACGCAATCTGCCACGCTTAATGGAGCCTAATAAAATGTACTTTAAGGGACAGCCGCTTTGACGTAGTGTCTGCCATATACCGCGTCATTGTGTAAACAGCGTCAATTGGAGCACACGGCCGAGTAATTCTCGGTTGTGTTTAGAGCAGAGGAAATTACAAAGCAATGAGTGACGCAAAATTGTCATTTGAAGAGCAGATGTAAGGTAGCCTTCTCATTGTCTAATCGCTGCATGGTTGTCTAATGTACAGAACTAAAAATATTAAAACTGTCTCTAATTAACGTTGTCGCAACGTGCAGTATGTGGCTAATCTTTACATTATCTCTAATATACGTCCCAGAACTTTTACGACACCTTTATGTTGTACACCTAAGCGCTCAAACTATAATAATCAAAAAGCTAACCGTTACTGAGGTCTCCGTAGGTATCCTGGGCCCACTTAAGGAAATATTCCAGCGGTAGGATTCGGAGTGAGATTATAGCGGAGCATGTTCCGTTAAGGGTATCTCTCAGAGACATAACTTATCTGTTTTTTCTCATGTTGTTAAGTTATCTCCGGGGAAAATCTAGTAGCGGTAGAAACGTTCGTATGTGACAACCTGTAGTCGTGCAGCAATTTTCATCTGCAGAAATCCCTAATAAACGCTTTTTCTCCTTATATATATTTTTTCCCAATATATATTTTTTTCCATTGTAAGATACATTTCCAATGTAAGATTCATCAAGCCGCAATTATCTTAATGATTGCTCTAGAAACGAGCAACATATATGCGCATATTCCTAATAAGTGTAGGCTGACTTGTTGTTGACCTAGCAAGTCTCCGAGAAAAGATTAGCCTTTTTGGTGTCTTCGCTTGACGCCATTTTCGCGCTTAAGACAGCCGAAAAAAACAGTTTTAAAAATGCGCTGGAGAAAGGCGTATAGTTAACGTCTACTTTAAATACATTAAGGGATACCCACTTCGTCCTGCAAAAATGTGTTCTGGAGTTTACCAGTGCACTGTCAGGTTTACTAAACCCCGATTAAAGAACCTCCAGTTTTCGCCATTGTGAAATACTGAGTCGTTTCGCATAGATGGCGCATACCCAGAACAGACATCGTGGTATTGATGTATGGCTACCCTGTTCTTGTTTTCTTGTTGGAATCCTACCAAGAACTTTACTGCAATAAAAGTTGCGTGACAGAGCTCTATAAAACCGTGCCTTACCACGGCGGCATAAGCACATTAGTGGTTAGTAAGCACGGACCCTTAGTGTTTGTCCGTACTGACTTGAGAAAGTCAAAGTTCGTATCGGGAATCTTCTCTGGGTGATCGCCGCTGCACGATCAATTCTCGACAGAGAAAAAACGTTCGGAGCTGTCCACTATAGAAAACCCAGCGCGCAGCGCCTGTGCGAACTATTTAATAGAGGGTTGGCACTCAGACCGATAAACATATGCAGAAGATTGTTACTCATTATCTAGTCATAGATTAAGACTGTTATATGTCGTATTTATACAAAAGTTCAGAACTAGCAGAGCTGTGAAGGTACATTGTAAGAAGCAAGACCCATTTCAATTTAGGGGAGGGTACTTTTTTGTTAGCAAATATCAGTACTGCTAGTTAGGCAATTCTTAGAACCGTCCCATGTTAACGGAATCTGTGGGGGACGACTAGTACAACAATTCTTAAAAGAACGTAAATAAAAAGAACGGTTCTGTTTAAGTCATGGATTTCATTATTCACCTTGTCTCTTTTTAAGCAAGTAGACAATGTCCGACGGCTGTCCGTGTTCTCAACAATGACGCTCTTCGTGTGTAAGATAGTTCTGGGGCTCATGTGTAGTCTTAACAGGAAGTGGAATCACCTCACGAATTTCAACCAGCTTGAGAGGCAATGTAGCATATTTTATTTAATCAAAATAGTATTTATAACATCATTATTTCTACGGGATCTCAAAGAATCTTTCGGCGGAGGGAAGGGACCCTTCGACTGACGCCGCGTTTCCCCGCTGAAGCTCAATCGATACTCGCTGCGGTAAGAACTCTCCAGAACGAGGATCCCTTGTGACTGCGTTTAGTATTTTTCCAAGCTCTTTAAAAAATCTTGACGTTTCTTCACCCGTGGGTCCGTAAGTTTCTATGGCAATTGGCTGGACGATAAACTGCGGATTAAGTTCTCTGTACTTCGCTAACTTGAGGTCCTCCGCAAGACAAGCAGAGGCACCAGCTTTCTGGCTTGTTCGAGCGACGTAGCTCCTGGCCAATGTACACGACACGGTAACGTCCCAGACAAGTAGGTGACCTCTTTCCCAAGGGGTTAGTGTTTTGCCGTCCGGTCGTAATCGGCACGATAGAGCGTGTTCCCCTGGTGTTATTACGGGGGACCGACACTGGTTGCAGAGATGAGCGGCACAGACCGTCTCCCCCAGCCGCAGACCAGACACGATGCGGAGTGTGTTATTGTCTAGCATCGTACCTAGTTGCGGAGGGCCTGAAGCCACTTGCCACTCATCGGATCGAAGCAAGCTCGTAATCTAGCCTTGTCAGCCGTGGTTTGCGCCTGTTTCAGCTCCACGACAATGCGGTCGAGAGACTCTTGCGTTGGGGAAACCGGTAGAGCCTCCCATCGCGCCTCAAATTCGTCTAGGCTCGTACGCGAAGCCCGTTCGATCACCTCCGATGTACCTTCCGGGCCTATGGAAGCAATCAGATGTTTAAAATCTGTGATTGAGCCCACGTAGCACGACAGGGTCAAATCTTTAGTTGCACGGGCACCGAGGCCACCTGCGCTTACGGGCAGCGTAGCTTGGGCCCATGCGTTGTCTCCTAGGCGCACATTGAGTAAGCACTCGAGTGTCGTTCGGAGGAGTTCGTCAAAAACGTGAAGCAGGTCATCTCTCTTGTAGAAGGGAGAACATCGCAGAAAATAAATTAAACGAGGCGTGGAAAGGCTTTGCCGTAAAAGATACAGGGCTAGGTGTGCGTCTAGATGTTTTAATCGACTGCACCACCGTTTCGCATCTAAGAGCCTCTTTTGGAGGGCACCCACAACTGCTGCGTCAGTTAAAGGTGCACCCAGCAATTCAACGTTTTCCTCCGTTAGCCACTTGATATTGGGTAGTTTTGCTCGCACTGCGGCAGCAGTTTCCTCCCTGTCGTTGTGCGATAAAACGAGGAGCTCACATTTACGGTCGTTGAGCTTCAAGCCCGAGACCGCCTTGAAGTCCTGGACCTTCTTAATGTCGGAAAGAACACCAGGCAAATTGCCTGCAAGTATTCCATCGTCTAAGTACCACGGTCGCAATTCTGACTGCAATCGTGCCTGAAGCTCATATAATCCTATGCAGAAGAGGGCAGGCCTACACGGGTCGCCCTGCTGCACCCCACACTTTGATAGTCTTTCCTTGCCAATAGAGGTTGGACGGAAAACGATACATCTGGTAGATAGCGGCGTACAGCTTAGGGGTTCGCTGTTTAACCGAATTTTAAATTTGGTCTCTCCACATAATGTTAAAGGCATTTTGAAAATCCAACTTTACTAAATTTTTATGGCTTGCGACTCTGTGTGATTCAATGTATGCAGCGGTGGCATGTACGGCAGCTTCGGTATCCCCCTTAATACCACAGCCAAGTTACAGTGAGGCAACTAACTCAACAATATCCTTGATTGATTTCTTGACGAGGACTTTGCCAACAATTACGAAAATGTGATTTGTTAGGACACTTTTTTGATATACGCTTCAATAACTTAAGGAGTCAACGATCAATCACCTCAAAAGCCGTGGCCCGCGGTAAATTCGTGAACGGACTGTTTGCTTGGCGTATGGCCAAATGGGCCCATGCTAATCCAAATAGCGCTCGCCTATTTGGTGATTAACCACGATTGTCTTACAGAAGTATGTATATGGATACCAACTCTTTTATGTGAAATAAAAGTGATGTTATGTTATGTTAAAGTCTTCGTAGAGTGAGCCCTACTGCAATAGGTCTTATTCCGCCGTCCTTCTTCCGGAGAGCGATCAGAGAAGCTCCGTAAAATATTGGCAATATAAATTCTCGTAGTTGTCCATTGATGGCCAGGGTAACAAAGCGGCACAGAGAGAGCAGCAAAGGATTACTGCTTTCATCCTGTCTGCCAATTAGATACTTTAAGTGGCGAGGGCGAAGTCCACCGGGAGCAGTTAGGGAAACTTCTAATTGCATTGCGGATCTCCGCTGGGGTAACGGAGATTTCAGATCCCGGTGGTCTGGTCGCTGGTGCGCCTGGGAAGGTTGTGTATGGGGGGCGTTCGGGGTGCTTGGCTATGAGACTCTCGAGAGTTTGAGGATTCACTGGGGCCATCTGGTAAGTAGACAAAAGCGTGCGGGCGGCCGACGAAATATCTCCCTGAGCCAGTTTCGTCTGTACCATTTTTGACCGTCGGATGTCAGTGTCGCACGGCGAGGGCGTCCTGCGTTTTGTTCCACACAGGTGAGGGTTTTCACCTCTTTTAGCTCTCCGACGGAAGCGTGCCAGGTTTTCCCGAATACTGATGTAAGAATGCGTCTTTTTTCTTTTCTTGCGGGGATGCTAAACACTAGAGAAGGGAAAGCAAATAAGCGTTCCCAAAAAAGAAGGGAAAGCAAATAGCCGTTCCCAATTGAGAAGGGAAAGCAAATAGCCGTTCTTAATGTGGAGACTTAAGAGGTGTTTTTTATTATATATTGTGGCGAAGTTACTGTACACGCATCATGGCAATTCAAATTGCCCCTAACCGACCACGTCTAACGGCTACAGCGCCCGTGCCAGAATCTCAACGTACACAACGTTTACCGAGCGATACATGTCTCAACCGAATATGACTTGTCTCAACCAGCCAGCAGAGAACAGCCTTAGCCTTTCACGCCGAAACCCCAACGTCCTCCGCCGTCTAAACGATCATCGGTCGACATCGGGAGTGGGTCGACCTATGATCGGCAGTTCAAGTCAAACAGTCACTTAACCTGTATTCCTATACGAAACAAACACAAACTGCTGTAACTTTCGATCGATTTTTGAGCGGGCTTTAACACCCTTTGGGGTGTCAGCACGCCGCGGTGCCTCGTGAACTAATAAATAGACTGACCAGCATGGCTAAAGGTCAATTCGCTGCTCGGCTGTGCTTTGCATTAGACCTTATGTCGCGTGTCGTTAATCATCGTTCCTGAGTCCCTCGGGCTGCAGTATCCGTCCGGATGAGTCTACATCCCCAAGCTGACTTAGCGTAACACACCAACGTTACAATATGAAGCAAGTGCTTTGCTTGCCTATCCGAGCAAGGAACCGTTTTGTGTATCTCATATCAGGCTGTCCACCGGCTATTAAAACAATCCGACTATGACTAAAGATGCTGCGTAGGGGAACTTAAAAACTCCGACTCATTAGCCCCTTCGATGGTCGGTGCAGGTGCGGACCGAGCAGGTCATGCCTCCAGGTTAGCTGAGGCTAATAAATGCAGAAAATACTGAAGTGTCGAATTTCCGCACGAATTTTGTCCGTTGGCGTTCGAGACCCCCTTACGCTCAAGCTGATTCAGCGGGTCGGTAAAAGCCTCAATTTCGACAGGAGACTCGAGGGCATCCGAATTCTTGCGTCAGAGGCTGTCGCTCGACATTCAACGAGGAAACGCAGCGCCTGTTCGGGGCACATTGTTGAACTGGGCTAATCCTGAGTTAGAGATCCCGTGATCACACGTTCGCGCGGAGACAATTGTCCACTCCAAAGTGCTAACATAGTGAAATTATATAAATAAAAATTTAAAATAAATATATTTTAACTGACGGAACTTAAAAATGTTTTATTTTGGAGTGAGAAACTAAGTCGAACGGGACGTCGGGAGGGTGGTATCTTGAACGTCTTCAATGTCTTGCATCTTTGGTCTGGTCCTGCATGTGGCAGTCGCCACGTATACACCAGATACATACTGCATGGCTGTTACTACCTGTTTGTATGTTCAAGCGCAGCATTTCACGAGGAGTATGGGTCGTGCACTTCCCGGTTCTGTCTGCAGAGGTGTACTAAGTATCATGAAGTGGAATGCGCAGCACGGGAAAAAAATGTTGCACCACTTCTTTCGCTGGAAGCTTAAAAAGCCCTCTACAGGACAAAGTCTGTAAAACCTAAACAAAACCGGCTCTTGTGTCAACCGGCTGCTTGTTTTACGGCTCTGCATCAGCGAGACGGCAGTCAAATACTTTTCAGAAGTGTTTCTATCTAAAAGCTATTTTGTTTGCCAATAAGTAAATGAAACAGCTCTCACCTGCAAAGGCAGGACAACGCCTGCAAAAGGTTTCCAGTGAAAGCGTTAGACAACAAGTTATCAACACGTTTCGCACGACCATACCAATATACGAATCACGTTACTGAAAAGAGGCAAACATCCAGAGTTTATTTTTGTTTGTTATAGAATTTTTCGGGAATGCATGATACTGTCAGCTAGCAGCGACTTGTGTGGAACTTTTAAACCCACTAAATCCGGGCTCCTTTCCATCCCCTCAGGTTCAGAATCTTGTGGCACCTCTTCGGCAGCTTATGTTCTGCTAGGACCACCCGCGATACCAGCGCGAAATATATAAAGGTATAGAGAACGCCAAAATATAAGCGCGCGAAAACACCACAATTAACGGCTGCAAGGAAATCATTAACAATATCTAGCCTCAAAGACCGCAACTAGGCGCAAAATAAAGGCGGCTTCGTGGGCTTCACTGCGTTCCAACCTTGTCTCACTCCTTTTTCGATGCAGCTGATATAACTACATCTATGGGGTCACCAAATCCTGATAACATCCGTTAGCCTTAGAGTTGGCCCCCTGAAGTGCATGTACCTCTGAGCGAGTAAAGTCTCTTGGAAGGTGACTAAATAGTCGCTGGTATTGAAGTAGGAAAACAAGTCTACATGCATGAAAGCCTAACTAAGCATGTGTAATTTCAAGGACAAGTACGTTTTTAAGTTGAATGATTATATAGAGTAATATTGAATTTCATTAGGCTTCTAAACATTTCGTAAGACGGTTGATCCATGCATCAAAGTACACACCAAGATCTAGTTTTGTGCTCTACCAGATGAAATAGTCTTTCCTTATTTTTTTATTCTTGGAATAAGAAAGAACTCCAACTGTTGCAAGTAATGCGGTTAGATTATCACCGCGATTTCATTTGCAAGGCTAATTTCACTTCTAGAAAAAATGGCGACCGTCACCTGCCCCAGCACCCAGCAGGTACCCTACGAGCAGATTTTTGTGAGTCTAAAGTGGTCTTGATCCTATGGAAAAACTTGACATTTAAACTTTACTGTTTTTTTTTTAGCTGTATATGTTATATTTTAGTTTTCATTAATCATAGCTTTTATACAAACCATACTTTTCCTATCGGCTGCGGTTTTTAAACGTTGTTTACGGAGTTTGTGGTGCAGAATGATGCACCGTTCAGTTTGAATGTTTTGTGTATTATCCATACTCCCCCCAAGAATGGTTTTATCCCGAATGTCCGATCTATGACCTTTGAAACGATTCGCGCCTTCGACGAGAAAAACGCCTCGCTTGAAATTAGGGTTCAAGAGGTCTGCACTTTGCAGTGTGGTCGTCGATCGTCGCACTTCACATTGTGACAAAGCTATTAAACGTCGGCGTCTTATGTGCACAAAATTCATCTTGTCTGGGAATTAAAAACGTATTTCAAAATTAATAACTTTTAGTCGTCAACCATCGGCGTCAATGCTCCTGAGCTAGTGCTTGCACATAGTTGTTTTGGACTCGATTAGTTCAAGGTCAACTGCCGAGCTGCCACTGTGTGAACTCGCTCAACTGGTCCAACTGCGGGGTCCCCATGATGCCAAGTCATCTAGCTACCTGCGATTATCCTATCTGAGAGAAAAGAATCAGGGCCTGATGAAAACCAGAACCCTCCGTCAGGTTCGTATTTCTCATACGGGTGCATCTATCAACAAAGCCCTGATAGCGCATGCACGCTCTTTACAGGGTTTAAGTGTTGTTGGTTCCACTTCCCCTCTAGAGGGATCGACATATGTCTCGGCGGTACGGTTGGTGCGAACACCATCCCGCATGTTAATTTGAGAGCTTCTGCTCTAGCCTAGAGCGGCGTCCTCGGGTCAATCTACAAACGAAGGTTACACACCTTCCCCTTTGAGGATCTAGCAAGCCTGTGACTCGTGTGTCGTCCGGGTTAGTCTGGGGCTTGATACCTATAAAATTTGGGCTGTTGAAAATGGTAAAGCCAATCGCGAACGCTGTTAGAGCCCTTACTAGCGTGTTTGTCGGTTAATTGGAGGGAATATCTCAGGGCTCCCCGGCAGCGTTACAAACGTTAGTGGCCGGGATGGTCCCCTGGGCGCGTTCTCGGCCGACTTGGTAAGCCTTTTCGAAAAACTCCTGCACACCCTCAATGCAGATAGGCGAAAGAAGGCGCCTGCTGTGGCTGTGACCGAGGAGCTGGGGTTTTATGACACGATCCCTAGATCCTCGAGGCGTGCTGCCCGGTACTCGATTGTGGCGTCGAACTCATTGCTTGAAGACCGCCTGGGGACCGAAGCGCAATAGCAAGAAGCAAAAGCCTCAGACCAGGCGTGGGCAATCCATACCACTGCGCGGATAAGGAAGATTGAGCTCATGACCGTGCGAAGAAATGCAGACCTCAGTGCGGCGGGTGTGATATTAACCGCATGTGAAGGAACATCTCCACGAAAGTGGAGATGTTCTCTTGAGGGTGACCGGCACGAAGGAATTAACAGGCACCTTTGCTGAAGCGCTATCACGATCGATAAACACCAAGGTTGATTGCCGAGACGCTAGAGCTGGGCATGCCAGCAGACATGCGCATGCGCACGAAGAACCCGCCAAGCCCCGTCTAAAAGAAGCACCTGCAGATCGGCAACACCACGTGCCAGGCAGATAATTGGTTTAGTGTACCAACGTGATTCAAATGCCAGAAGCAAGGCCACATAGCTAAAGATTGTGAAAAGGATAAAGCGCAGGGTGCGCTGTTACCGTTACGGCGACGTCGGGCACATTCTTAGTGCATGCTCTAGCGAAACCGAGATTGCTATATCTGCAAAGTCGACGGGCACTTGGTTTCATCACGAAACTGCCCAGTGGTGGCAAAAAAGCTTGCGGAGTTGAAGAAGGCTGCTTGCAAAAGTAATCTCGAGAAGTTCGAAGTTAAAAGGAAACGGTAGCATTATGTCTCCTTTCAGAAAAAAAAACAAGATGCGAACTAGGCCGTACCTTAGACACGTGTAAGGGAAAACGATTGAATAGTGCCGGGGACTTCAGCTCGGCCAGTACTACGGGGTAGCCGTAACATTTCGGGAGGAGGACAGATCTTACTGAAATTGATAGCAGAGCAGGGATTTATGGCTGTCAACGACGCGGACGTTCCGGCGGTCAGGGAGGGATCTCACGCTGGTCAACAAACGTGCATTTACGACGATAACAGGAAGGAGGGTCGATACGATACATAACCACGGCGACCACCGCTACATATGCTTTGAGGTACGAGTCCCAACTGTGACGCTTCCAGCATCACCTGCCCAGGACAGGCGGTGGCAAATGAGACAGCTAGACATAGAAGCGCTAGTAAAGGAGATCGACGCGAAGTGTCGGAAAATGGAAGTCGGAACGATGGACGAAAGTCGACTCATCGAAACACTCATTGCTGCGTGTACAAAGACCGGTCCGCCCGTATCGAATCGTTATCGCCAAGCTTCGGGCGCGTTCTGCGAGGCTCTCCCGGATGTTCTAAAGTATCAGGTTCATACCTTGTTTCCGGTTCAGACACGGAGAGACGACGGGGAGGAACCCCCGGCTGTCCTGGAAGATATTCCCGACGTTCGAGGAGGTTGAGCGAGCACGGCAATGGTTTACACTGGTAAGGCGCCTGGCCCGGATAGAGTACCCCCTGGAGCGGCAAGGCTGCTGGTGCAGCGATAACCAGAGCTATTTTAAACACAGGTGATGCGTCTTCTAAAAGATAAGCGATTTCTGTGGCTGTGGGAAAACGCCAACGTGGTCCTGATATTCAAAGTAGCGGGAGAGGGCAATGGCCTAACCAGTAGTTTTGCTTTCCGGCCTATATGTTTCCCTGACGCAATGGGCAAGATCTTGGAGAATATTATCGTAGAGAGGCGTTAAGATTAAGCTCAAAGGGATCCTGTCAGACGCCCAATACGGTTTTCGTAAGGGGGAAAACCACGCTTGGCGCCCTTAGACGAGCTTTGGAACGGGCGGCCGAGTAGTTAACAACGACCACGAAAACAACGGACTGCTGGCAAGTGAGCGGACCGAAAGATGAAAGCATAACAATCTAGACTTAAAAATGGCTAGAACAATATCTTTTGCCCGGTAGCATGAGAAATGGGTCGCAGCGCTGCCAGGAGACCCTCGCCGCCTGCGGGGAGCTGGACCAAGGACCTCATCCCTAACCTGAAGGCGTGGTACGACTGCAACCACGGTGAGCTGTCCTATCGTATGGCACAGGTGCTGATCGAGCACGGCCAGTTCCAAATGTACATGGTAAGAATTACCAAGGCAAGTGTCGAGATCTGCGCTTCATGCAGATCGGGTGTGATGGGCAACTTCGAATACACAGTACTGCTATGCGCAGTCTTCCGAGAGGCCAGCGACGCGGATGCAACCACTGTGGGAAAAAAAACGATCACGGAGGTTATAGTACCCATGCTGGCATCGGCAAAGACGTGAAGAGGTCCAGTGCCTTCTTTGAGGCTAGCATGTCCTTGAAGGTGGTCAAGGAAACTGCCACGGTAGCCTCCGATCCAGGCGAGCGGGAGCGCCCGTAGGTGAAAGGCCAAGAAGGGAAAATATGCAGCAAAGGCCAAATAGCCATGGGACTAAGCAGGGACAGCCAGGAACGCTCCAGGCGATGGCTCTCGACGCATCACCAGAAAGGCGTTAGCGGTCTGGCTGACGCGCTTGAGCTGCATAAAGGCAGACATGAGGCGCCGCATGATGCCGGATTAGAGTAGAATGTAGGAGTTATTGCAGCCACTCCCATGGATTCGAAGCAATGCCTACGCAGTTACCGATGCCTAGGGCATGGCGGGACGCGAGTTTGCGAATCCCAAACTAGTCACCATGACTGGCGCATGTTCGTCAGGATTTCCGTAATCCCCCAAAGTCATGAGAGGTATCAGCAGAAAAATGGACCAGCTCCCTGTGATCTTGCGGATCTCACCTGCGTCCATTTTTTCTCTGCCAGGCTGATTTTGTGGCATTCTTGGCCCTATTTAGATCCAGAGTTCCATCTCCTTCGTTCGTCTGCTTTCTGATTTTATCGGCTTTATTCGACAAAAAACATATTTGTGATGTTTGCAAATGACATAACGGTTGCTTAACACGACCTGGAGTTATAGGAGTTATATTTAAGCGCATGACTTTTCTGGTAGAAGTGTTTCTTGTCTTAAAAGGGCTGGAGGCACAGCTCGAAGTAGATGCATATCAAGTCGAGGCAGAGTAAAAGTAACTGCAGCAGCACATCAAGCACAGAATAGGGTAACGTATAAGCAGAGCTCCATAGTGTGAAAAGGGGAGGCAAAATAAAAGAGAAGTCCCTCAATCAGAAAAAAACCCAGACATTTAATCGGATAGGTTGTACGATATTTGTTTGCTCTAAAGCAATAGAACGCGATAAAATAAACCGCTAGTCTGTGGAACCTTCTGGCGCGGCCACCGGACTAAGATACGCGCCACTAATTCATCGGAGTCATTACAGATTAGACTGTAATTTCTAAATTAGAAAATAAGGTTTGCTTACCCGTTTTCACGCGAGTTTATAAAAACTCTCTCGGCACAAGCGGGCGACCCCGAATGACTTCTTGATGCTCCGCTCGATGCGTTCAGTATTGTTTCTACGTGTGTATACATACGAACGATTACGCATATTTCAAACAGTATACGTGCTCGTAAATACTGTTTAAGATTTATATGATCTGTACATTTATATTTTTATGTGTTAACGTTTTATTAGCACTATTATATAGTATATTGGCTAAACACACTGCTATTGAGTTTAGCACAAGTTCCTACGGGTCTTATCTGGTAAAACTTTTACCTTTATTCATGCTATCTGCTGGACATGTTTGGTTTTCTCTAAAAGAGGAATAAACGCAACCTATTTCACTTTTGAAGCACGTATCTTTGTAGACTGCATTTGTAGGCCCTAGAAAAAGTCCTAGAAAAAAATGTATGAAGCTGCCGATGCCAACTATTTAGTACTCTAGACATATAACTGCATGGGCCACAGAGGAGTTTTGGTACTAAGCAAAGACTGTCATATTTCAGTCGAACGTGACATTTCTACCCGGAATTTGCCATGCATAATACACATATTTTAGAATAGATACATTCGATATATATATACTTAATATGTCTCTCTACAGGTTATGTCCTACCGATCAATATGATTTACCACCGAAAGCTGCAGCAACGGTATCTCTAGCATATCTAATATGAAGCATTTATATTCTTCAATTCAATTCAGCATTTATTTCACCACAAAATTGGTAGACAGTTGATTCAATTTTCACAAGGTGTCACAAAGTGACTTTTTGGTCTTACAATATAAATTCAACTTTGGATGATAAGGACGTTCCGCAAATTTCTGGGCACACAAGTATATGATAGCGTCCAATATCAAACTCTCCGCAAAAGCTACAAACACATTCTTCAATATTAAAACAGCTTGGCTTCATGGATATGTAATGGTGGTACCCTTGCCAGGTTATTCGGCAGATTAGCGAGCGGTTCCTTTGCATGGCTCCTTTCCATCTACGTGAAGAAAAGGCCGGGCCATCAGTATAATTCTCAGCTACAAATTTTAAATTTCTGTTTTCTCTGTAGGCTCGATATGAGTCTAGAACATGCGGTGCAAATGGTATGTTACTAAGTGCTAGGTCTTCAATAAGTGTTCTCTCTCCGCATATCTCTAAGGCAAGTGTTGCCGACGCGCACTTTGGGAGTACGCCGCGCACAGGGTCAGGTATGGTGCAATTGTGGAAAGGCAGTACGTTGCTACAGGGAGTACTTTGATTTTAAAGCAATTTATAGCTGTTTTTACGTCTACATCGTGCATATTGCCTAACAAAAACATTGCAGACGTAGCTTTTGCTTGTATCTCTTCGATATGTCTGCTAAAAGAGAGCCCGGGGGTTAGTGTGACGCCTAGATACGAGAAGTGGCTAACTAATTTGAGTGGTTGTCCATATACTGACAGATCATGATCCCTGGCCGCGCATGACCCTCCTCTGCTAAAGCGTAAGACCTGTGACTTTTCCGCGTTAATCTTGAGCTTGTTTTCTTCGCACCACTTCGCAGTTTCGTTGAGGTAAAACTGTAGATGGTTACGAGATTTTCCTAAAATGACTAGATCGTCAGCATAAAATGCAAAATGGGCTTTAAGATTACGCAGTAAGTCCGCGAGTCCAGTCACGTACAAAATAAAAGGAAATGGGCTAGCTGAGTCCCCCCTCCATATTATATTGTGCGCTAATATGTTATGAACGAGATTAAAAAGGGGGCCTGTTATGTTAAAACGTTTGCGAAGAGTGTCTAATAAACGATCCCTTGGCAGGCAATCGAAAGCAGTTTGAAAATCTTTAAACGCAGCGTATGGCATTTTCTTGTTAGAAAGGCGTTGTGATACATGGTTTAAAACAAACTCAACTGCATCTGACGACGATCGCCTCTTTAAAAAAAACCGTATTGTTCTGCTGGAATTTTGTCTTCTACGCACGGGTACAGTCGATTAACAATGAGCGACGTTAATATCTTGTAAAGGACGCTTGTAAGTGCTATGCCCCTGTAGTTCTTTGGGTCAGTTGCATCTCCCTTTCGCTTAAATAAAGGCTGTAGATAGCTTTTCCGCCACTCATCGGGAATTTTGCCTTGTCGAACACATTCATTGTATAGTTTTGTCACAATAGGGCATAAAGCGTCAATATTCGACTTCAGGTGTTCATTAAGAATACGATCGGTCCTGCTGATTTCCCGTTTTGCTTCGATATAATTGCGGTTTTGACTTCGTCTTCAGTAAAATCAACAATTTCTTCTAAAAGGTCTTGGTCTGGCAATATGACGTCTCTCGTAAAAAGATTTGTAAAGTGGGCTACCCACTCTTCGTCATTTATCAATGGGTTTGAAGGTACTGGTCTCCTTGGAAGAAGTAGCCATGGTTTCCGCACGCTTTCCGAAATTAGCCTAATGCGTTGTTGTTCCTCGTAATGCCGTTTCTTTTCTTTCTTCATACATCTAAATATTCGTTTTAATTCCGCCAGTTGTAGAAGTTCAGTTGACGTTGTGGGTTTATACAGACAGATCACCTTCTTCATTTGTCGACACTCCTTGTCAAACCACGGCTTGTGTCTCTGCAGTCTCACGTTCTTTGGTTTTGCAGCCGTGTGAATAGACCACTTAATCGTTTTTTCAATATAGTTTATATCATCTGTGCCGTAGGCCATTTGTAGTGCTTGTTCCAGTGTATGGACATCCAATGAGCGAGATGGTCGATTGATTATAGGTGTCGCCGTTTCTTGTCTTCTGTGCAATTTGAACTCCACTTGACAGTGCTTGCGGTGTGCTGATTGTATTACGGTAAGATCAAAGATAGCCTCGACCGTTTGTGGTATCGATGATAAAACAATATCAACCGCGCTGTATCCGTTCCAGTTAAAATATGTTAGGTCATTGCATTTATGAATGCTTAATCCAAGTTCGTTGACCGCAGCTTTGAAACTTTCTTGCCTGGCTCCTTCTTTTGTCAAATCACAGTTAAAATCACCACTTATAATTATTACCTCTAAAGCATTTACACGCAATAATTGCCAGTTGTCTTTTCAGAGATCTGGTTTGACAGTTGACCTGAAATGGCGAATGCAAGTAAACTTGAGGCTGGTATTTTTGCCAACAGAGCGGGTGCCGAGACTGATTCTTTGTATCTTTTGGACAGAAGATGTATGTATCTTTCTAATGTTATACGTTTAACGTCAGCGCCTTGTACGTTGTTGATAGTATTATATCGCTAAAACCAATGTATACCATATTTACAATAGTTTACAACGTAATATTATTTTTTTCGTATTTTGAATGTCAAATATGTTAACAATTTGACTGAAATTCTATCGGTAAGTTTATTAGCTGAATGAATAACAGGTATAAATAAAATAATAATATTTGGGTATCCTCATCTTATTATGCATTTTAAGGACTGTCCCCGTATCTTATTAGTCTCGACAGTCCTCGACTGAACCACGGGAACGTAAAAATAAAAACTCGTCACGCAATCTTTATCGTATGCCTTGCCTCCCATAGCCAATGGGCCTAAGGAATGTTACTATGGGGAGCTCACACATCTAACTAAATCTGACCATCTGTCGAAATAGTTAGTATATGGTATCTTCTGCTGGAAAATTAATGATTTGCTTATCTTTTAAATAAATATCTAATTTGATTTTTCTATTTACATATATATAATTATTTAAATGCGTTACTTGTTTTTTTTCTTGACGTTTAAACGGTGAATCATGAGCCACCGTTCAGTTCATCGGTTATTTTTGGTGTTAAGTTCACCTTAACAGGCACGTCATGACACAGTTCCCGTTCCGTCAATTTAGACGGTAAAACCGCTCAGACGACCAGCTGGTTCCGCGCACCTCGGTTGTGGGTGAGCACGATTGTTTCATTGTTTCACTATCATATGAAAACAAAAACAGATGGAGGATGAAACGTGAGATGAGCTCAGGAGCATTCAGGGTTCAACTCAGATATGGAGAGAATCCCAACAGGAGTTTGGCCAACTTTAAGGAAAGTGCAAAATTTAGTTGTTTAAGGCAATCGACAGTCTGGCGCTAGAGGGTCGAATCATAGGCGGCAAAAAAAGCATATTTATAAATGTCCCCCTCATCGACGTGGCTTAGAAGCTCTAACACCTAACGTACGTAAGTTAACCCCTTGTTCGAGTCTGACCTCGTTTAAGGTCTGAATTCAAGGTGTTTGCACCTCGCTTACGAAAGAAGATATTGTGACTGAGCCATGTGCGAAATTTGTCTCGACTGGAGATTTAAAAAACGTTTGTGTTAACTGCGGGAGACCCATGATCCTAAGTCTCCCCATCCCAGAGAAAGGATCCGGATTCTGATGTAGAATATAACCCTCCACCAGGCCCGTACAACCCATTCGGCCGCAACTATCAACAATCTCGGCTTGAGTGTTGTTAGCCCAACCTTTTTCCCTCTAGAGGGATGGACAAATGCCTCGGTGGTGCGCGGCATTGCTGTCAGTAAGGATGCCACCCCGCGGAATAAGGTACGCACCCTGCCCAATCTATTTAGGAAGCCCTAGTGACTCCCGTGATTCACGCCCTCGCCCTGTTAGAGGTATGTTCCAGAAACTGTCGAGCTTAAGATTTCTCCTTTGCTTCAGTCGTGTTAAGGTTACAGAAATTGCAGGGTGCACGTTTCTTGGCAGCGGTCAGACCGGGACGTGCCAGGTGCAACTCGCCTTGTATCGGACGGCGTCATAGTAGATGTACTTCGGTATGGAAAAAATAGTCTTCGGTAAGTCGTCTTCTCCTCTTCACACTTTACCTTCTTCTACGTCGGACAAGGAAGTTTACTATGCCGTTACGACTTGAAAACGCTGCCCCGTTCGGGGCACATTTATATAATGGTCTTGGCCTTGCTTTATCGAAACTGACATGTAATAGTCACAATACACGCCCACTAGGCTTAGCTAATCCATCGTGATTTGTGTAACGTATCTCACAGAGTCTAAGCCGCCCAGTCGACGGATTTGGCAATACCCTAGCAAAGATAATCGACTGCAATGGAGAGCTTCACGCCCAAATTAGTGTCCCCATCTCAAGATAAGATTACTCGCACTGAAGAATAATGACGAAGATCGCTACCCATCCGCGCCCACCCTTTGTTCATTGAAAATACGTAGAGTCGCGGCAAAATTGGCAGTAAGGGACTTACGAGACGTTATTACAAAGCTGTTGAGGCTCACCAGTTGTGTTTCTTACACACAGATGTATGCTAGAGTAATGCTCACGCTATCAGAGCTTCTAAATATTCTTGGCTCGGTTTCTCCGTCCTAGTTTCACATGTCCTTAAGAACGCGCTTACCGCTGTTAGGGGGATTGCTTGTTAAGGCTGGTTAGAGGTAAGGCCCCTGCCATTCATCAGCTTGTTCTTACCCACGGTACTACTTACTTCGACTGTAGGGGGTAAACGTAGGACTCCCTTCCGTTATATTTTACGACTTGGTCATCTCGTCTAAGAGTCAACGTAACTGTTAGTATTTGGACGATGGGGTCGTCGGTTGTTGGTTTTAACCGCCTTTGCTAGTTGGGTTCTCACCGGAAATTGTATCCTCTACGTTCATGCTTCTCCGCGTCGGCCTGAGCTACGGGTTTACGGGAATGAACTGTTTAGATTTGTGAGCTTACTTACCTCCTTACCGGTAGCCAGAGGGACTAGACCTCCCCAAAGCAGTTCCCTGTCAGTCGCAGTGCACACTGCCGCCTTGCAGTCGGCGGTTCAGCGGTGTTAAGTGTTTCTTAACCCCCGGTGGGTCGCAAACTTCCGGCCTATGCTGAAGGGACTCAGGTGATGTCGTTACATTGTGTGCTCCTTGAAGATCTCATTAAATAAGCCATACATTTATGTCAAAAACTAAGTAATACATTTTGTTATGCAAGGATTACCTTTTTTTTTTAGGTAGCTGCGGAGCTTTTTGAAACAACTACTATATATATATATATATATATATATATATATATATAAACTCTTTAGGCAAATTTACCGTCGGACAAGGACAGGCTTCTATGCCTGCTTAAGCACGGAGTAATCATACATTGGCTGACGTTAGCTGCCTGTCTTTGCCTGCTCGCGACGTCTGCGCTCCTGTGTGGCCTTCTTCTGTGAGCACCAAAGAGACAGCATATCTACAACTGGTTGAACTGAGAGAAAGGCTGGCTGCTGTTGGGAAGACAACGTCAACAGTAGCGGCAAATGTTGAAGAAATAGAAAAATGGATCCGGAAAAATACGAATGAAGACGGGAGGCGGGCCGTTGAAGAGGAGACAGTAGTGTTAGACTTGAGCCCCAGTGGCGAAGTGGAAGAAGAAAGAGATGACGAAGAGAGTGCGACGGAGGCGAAAGGATGCAGGAGACGACAACAACAGAGGAACAGAAACGAGATCGCCATAGGGGATGCGCGGATGCGCGTGCAGAAGAGAGAGGAGGAGGCGAGTCAGCGAAAAGAAGAAGAAAAGGTGCTAGCGGTCGAGAAACAGCAGCAGCAACATTAAACACTACAACAACAAGAGCAGATATCTCGGATAAGTTCAACCGATCGAACTAGGGAGACGGTGGCTATTAGACCAATGGGAAAACGGGTGGTAGTTGCCGGAGATTCAAACGTATGCAGAATAGAGGAACAGGTTAATCGGGTGGCTACTAAAACAGGGGGGGGGGGTTATTTTATCTCTATGAGGGGCCAAGGAGTAAGGGATATTGTGGCAGCAACTAAGCAAGCTATTAAAATGTACAATAATGTAGAACATAGGCTGGTGTTTCATGGGGGACTGGTAGAAGTTTTTCAGGCCCGGGATATGGAAAGTGCTGTGAATACGATTAGCACACAGGTACAAGACCTAATAGAATTTTGCAAACGGCAAAACATAGTGTTGACAGTGTGTTCGCTTCCAATAGTGGTAAATGCTAAAGAAGGACGGAACTATCGGGGTACAAGCAGAGCAGTGAATAGGCACGCTACACATTTTTCAGGCACGCTGTATGGGCATTTAAACGAGAAAAGAACGGTAGGGTACAGACACACAAGATGGGACAACAAATACAGGGACAAAAGAGAGAGGAGGGGACAATATGGATACAAGGAAGAGTGGGACAGCAGGTACAGGGGGAATCACTACAACGGGAGCTACTTCCTGAGGGAGGGGAAACACATAGGAGCAGTGGAGATCAAGGAGGCATTGGAGGTCATCAGACGGTTGGCCATCAGTGGCATACAGAGGAGGAGATAAAGGTTGACGTATCCAAAGAGGAAGCAGGGCAAAATGAAACGTGCAAGGAAGTTGAGATCGCTAAAATGAAAGCGGGAAAGGGTCGGGGGTAGAATGGGTATACGATAATGACCTGGTCGATATTACAAAGAAGAGTTTGTCACAATGGAAAGCAAATACTCAGTAGGTATTGAAGTAGAGATGGATCATATGGATGCGTAGGTAATATATATGCTGCCGCTCTAAGCGCTCCTGATATAAAAGGGTGACATGTGTATTTAGGTATACATGCCAAGCGAACAATAAATCAATCAATCTACAAAGATGCAATAATGCCTGGTTGACTCCTTTAATATTCTAGTCACGGTAAGTTCAATATTTTAAGTTTATCAAATATGAATATGAATATTATTAAAAAACATATCAAATAAGAGTGTTTCTGATATTGTTTTTACTATATATATATATATATATATATATAGAGAGAGAGAGAGAGAGAGAGAGAGAGAGATTTATATATTAAAATAAATCAATAAACAATCATAATCTTGAATTGCCTATATATATATATATATATATATATATTTTTTTTTTTTTCAGTATCGGTTTGTTAGTAGAGATATGTAGCAGCATGGCAATTACAACCACGTCCAATAAAAACAACCAGCAAGGCCAGGACTCAAACTTGCGATTATTTTTTGCTAACTATGATGGCCATGTCAACTTTTCGTTTCGAACGGTGCGTTAGCCGCCTAAGCCACTGCTTTGCTTCCATAGTATTGGTTGACAACAGCCCATAATAATACCCTCGGGCCTACCCGGGTAGCTAAGAGAACGGTCTCTTAAAAGAACCGAATTTAATTATATCCAGAGTGTAATAAAATGTGGTTATTCAAAATATTATCTTCATAGCGCGGAGTAACCAACTACAAAACCCAAGTGCGCTACCGAAATGTGTTATTTTTTCTAACGCGCTTGGTCTTGCACTACGGACACATGCGATCCAAAAGATAGATCCGCAGTTTTGTGCTTGTACACATTCCTCTTAACTGCGTGTTCATACAATTGTTGTACAGTGCATAACTGATACCGTTATATATAAATCATATGATTTATGTAATTATTCGTCATAATTTTTAACAGCTTATCGCTGTTGCACTGGCTACAGGTGCCGTTGTATTTTGTACCATCTCGGTTTGAGGGGAGAAGGAGGCGACGGCGTTTGATTTACTATGGGCTATGTTAAAAGCCAATTTGGTATAAATATTTTTGGATTTTTCGTAATAATCGTAGTGTTTTCTAAAATCACTTTTTCAAGTTCTTAATGGCTGATTCGAAAACATCCAATGTTTTCGCGATTTTGACATTATAGTAATTGCCACAAGCGACATGTTCACCCACAAGTTCAAATATTTTTTGTTTTTTACAACGAATGACAAGTTCAACACTGTTCGGATCTGAGCTCCTGGTCAAGCCTCCGTAGTTTATACATTTGATGGCTGGTATCATAAGGCAGACCCCTTGATTTAAAATAATAACCGCTTATTGAACAAGGCCCAGCCGGTATATCAAACTTGAAACACACCTCAAAGGGAAGACGCCTCAGGCAACTTTGCCAATTTTTATTTATTAATATAGATTGGTATAAACAGAAAATCCAATTTTGTGAAATTGCATTTGCGCAATTATAAACAGTCAAATACTAAACAAATGTTAGAAACGTGTAGACTCCATCCGATTGTGGCCATTCCTGTCACTGCCCATCAGGCCCTCGACTTAGGAGACTCTCGACTTGGGAATAAATGCGGCGCTTGATTGCATCTCCCCATTGACAGAGAAGAGGGACTTCTCGGGCAGAAAGAAATACCGTAACGTACTGCTGTCAAGTGACTGCGATTACATTACGGCAGTAAATTAGGCACGTTACCCCACTGTTACCGCTTTTTTTCGATGTGGTAGCCGTAATATCTGTCTCCTGTTTCTCCAATAATTATTGTAGTCCTGTTTTTCTGTTTCTGAATAGGTCCGCCCGTGCTATAAGCAACATGCCGCTGGAGTTGCTGGCATTATTGCTGAGTTTTGCCAGCGGTCCTGTTTTCACATAGGTCCACTTAGTCTGCTGTCCCCGACCAGGGGGTGGTCATGACAGTCCACGTTCAGTCCACCCTATATGCCTCCACTGCACACATTGAAGCCACCACCACGTCCACCTGGGCCACTGCGCATAAGCCCGCCAGGATTCACCCTTCGGCCCCCAGTTGATCTTCCGGAAACACGCACACCACTTGAACCGCCAGGATATCCGGAGCAGCTTAGATCTTCTGTACCACCGGGGTCGCCCCGCACCAGGTCCGGCATGTCGACGGGAGCAGCGCCGTCCATCAGGGCTACCCGGGGTCGAGCATCAGGCCGGAATGATCGAACGGATTCATCCTGTCAGGTGATCCTCACAATAGTTCGCCTATACGGCCACCGCAAGGTTTTCTTTAGAAGTGGTTGGTCTAATTATTTAATATTATTAAGTTACTGTCCGCATTCTAAACAGTCACAGTTACAGTTGTTAGTTGTATTATTACTACTAATAAAAATATTTATTATATTTCTCTGTAATACATACAAACTGCCCCCTTCCCCCGAGCACCCCCTCCTCAGGATGACAAGAGGATGTATGCGCTCGACGTCCGTGCTACAGGCCTTAAGGCCCATTGCAAGTGTCGAGACATGTTTTGTACTAAATATATGGTAAATAAATATGTATGGTATAATTGAAAAATGTAAACTACCAAATTTGAGCACATAACAGCATAATGCGTTACCTTGCAGGCGTTACATATCTGTATTTTCTCAGTGAAGGCGAAGTAGCGCTTGCAAAATAGCTTAAGCGAAAGCCCTAAATTGACCAAATAAAAAATTCACAGACGTAGTTCAATACATCCCATCAAGATGAAAATATACAAATCCTTTGTATGCCTCTACGGTAAATACACGTTTGAACATCCCTGCAGGTTTCAGGAGATTAGGATAGATAATGCGGCATTATAGTTATTGCCACATTGGCTTCGCTATGTTCTGCAGAGAGCGTGCAGGTCGCGCCCAACGGCTATGCACATAGGATAACATAAATGCTGGTACCTTTCACTGCTACCAAACACTAATGCATATATATAGAATATACCTAATCATTGTTGTAAAGTTCGAGCAATAAGCAAGTTGCTGTATTATTATTTTATCTTGCCAAGGTCCAAGTGGTAGTCTTGCCCGACCCCTGACGCGAAGACGCGGGTCCATCCAGTCTTTCATAGTTCCGAGCACCGAAATCGCGTTACCTCTCTGAATCTCTAGGGAAAGCCGTTGGCAGAAGAAAGTGCCCGCCCTCTTGTCCATCGTAGCCTGCTGTAAAGCGTCGCCAACCTGGGAAATTAGCGTGGTTGTGAGGGGCCCAGGGCCACCCAGCGTCTCGGAGTCTAGACAAGTGTAGCATTCTGCAACAACTATCACACAAACTTAATATACGTCTAGCTAAACTAAAGAAAACACAGTTGTTACACTTTGCCTCAGTTGCATTTATCACGTTAAATTTATTAAGTAGTGTGGCACAGGGTTTGCTGATTGCAAATGTTTGCTATTATTACAGGCAAAATGAAGCGTTTTGCAGCTTTGATAATCCGGCGTCCCTGGGATCCTATCAGAGCAGAATAAATAAATCGCATTAGAGCAAGATGAAGGGTGTTTATCGTGTACGTTTAATACCAAAAGTGTTAGACGACCAATTCATTAACAACAAAACTCATCTGTATATTATTATACCGGCCGCAGCTTTACTACTTACCTATTGAGATAGGTTGATTTTTTTGTAACAAAGTAAACAAATATTTTAAACGCATTATTTGCGAGTCAAATTTAAAAATGTAATGAACATTGTCGTTCCGTTTATATTACTAATAATGCATGTGACGATCATAATAGTTTATTTTAATAATCACCTTTGATCTACGAGTCAAGCATATATTAAAATATGCTCTACGTAGGGAGTTACAACGTGCCGGTTCGTACGGTTCAGGCTTTGCCAGGCCTCATTTGTCATCGCACAGGTCAAGAAAAGTTAGCGTCTGCCTCGCTCTTCTTCTCTTCATATTGTAATAATCTTATTTATTGAGACAGTGATGGCTTTCGTCTTGCTCTTTTTTTATTTTGGACATAGCAATAATAGTACCCCGGGCATGACGTTTCGAACCTGTCGAACGCAGGCGAATTGTCAAAACATAAGATGTGAAGAATTTTTGTCTTACTACGCTCCACGGCTGCGGGTTATGGTACAGCTGAGTATCAATTAAACGACATTTGGTAAAGCCATGCTAATTGTGATTAAGGTGTCCATTCACTGACAGAAACTTGTGCAATCTTAATTACAAGTATGCAATGGACTGTTTTTTTTTTCGATAACTTCTGTACTATATTTATAGTTAAACTCGTAGCTAATTTAAAATTCTACTGATATGTTAAATATATTGTTTAGGGTTAGTCAACACTTATTCTAGATGCTTAGATCTAAAAGACCCAGACTTATGCATAAAATGGTGTAAATCACTTGTTAGCTGTAAGCTGTCACCTTACAGTACGCGGTACGCCGGTAGGAGGCCTGTTGGTAGCCGTCGGTGGGATTGTTAAGCCTAGTCTATCTCTACTGCCGCGCGTATCACTAACACTACTGGAGACCTACGTTGTGAGAGGCACTACCACATCCTTCGGTTCCGAACGCACGTCTGGCTGTTGGCGCCAGGCGGAATTCCGTTTATTTGAATTTACACATGTCAATGTGCATCCGGCATTTGACGCCAGACAGTGTACCGTTCATTTGAATAAGCACGATATGTCATTCCGCGTAATAAGACCGCGATGGTCGCTCATTCTAATTTGTAATATATATACGTCTTACAATTATTAACAGTTTAGCCCTAAAGAGCCCTACAAAATACTAAAACTTGCGTGAAAGTGCGCAGAATAGTTTCAATCAACCGTCCGTCATCAGTGGTTACTGGGCCACAACTAGTGATCTAATGGTACTACTTGGGTGAAAACCTGAGGAGGCTATTCGAGGCATTGTGAAAACCATTGAACTTCGGATTGTGTGCAATGATAACTGATACCTATTGGCAATAGTTGTCCTACAGTTTACTGGTAAAATCTTTGTTCCAGAAGCACCGACTAAATGTGGATACCCTGGGGTAAGTGGTGGACAGACAGAATAATATTTTGGCGGAAGAAGAGAAAGAGGGATGCAACAAGGCAGAGAAAGGAATGGTGAGATGCGTCAACAATAAAAAAAAAGACAGAGACAGGAAGTCCAAGTTATTTGAGGAGACAGGAGACAGGAAGGTCAAGCTGCGCGAGTTCGGGGAAGCGGCACAAAACCGAAGCGCCGGAGAGAAGTCAAACAGCGTTAGTATCTGCACTGGCAGTAGTAAACGCGAAAGCTGAAGGATCGAGGTGGCTCCATTGGCAACCGCCGACTGCCAAAGCGCTTCTATTTTAAATACAATATAATATTACTAGAAAACATAAAAATAACTAAACAAAAAGAACAAACAGTTTAATCAATTATAATATAAAGAGATATTTCCCATAATCGGTCTCCATTTTAGCTTATCTGGAGTGCCGGCCCGTGGCATAATACATTAAATTCCGGAAGATCCGGTGAAACGCATTGAGATGAACTAAGCTAGGATTTGACGTACTGACCGCCGGATGGATATGAGTTTGATATTTATGAAAGAAACGCGTTCAATTTCCAGGCAAATGGCACCCGAAACACTGAGATGTGTTTAAGTGGCCGAACATCTAGGAAGGCTAGGGGCAAATGCAAAAACCGTGCATAAACTGCGTCACAGACGCACAGCTCTCAGATGGTGGCCGATTCCAGGTGTACAGGAAAGACCGCGCATTGCGAGGTGGAGGTGGCGTATTGCTGCTGATTAGGAGCAATATTTCTTGTGTGCAGGTAGAAACGGTGAATTCTGATAGTGAGGTGATATGTGCTGATGTAATGGGGGAGAATGCTGCTACGATTGTTAGACTAGCCACAAAATACTCCCCGGGTACAGAAGGCGCTACTCAGAATCTGACCACCATGGAAGCCCTTGTTGAGCAACTTGAGAGCTTATGTAACGTAGACCATCCGGTGGTATTTGTTGGCGACCTCAACAATATCCTAGATGAATCGGACATCCATCTTGTACCGTGCCCAGTCTCCAGTGATCACCTCAGCATCCAACTGTCGCTGCCACTCAACATCGACCGAGGACTTCCAGAGGAGAAATTGGATTTTTGTCAATGTAGACTATGACAGCGTCGTAGCAAGCTTACTTAGCATGGATTGGGACCGAATGTTTACTGGAGCGGTATCCCTGGATGCGATGTACAACGGTTTCATTGAATACCTCAACGTTCTCGTAGACGTCATCTACTGTGACTTCAAGAGTGCCTTCGAAACTATGCCCCACGATCTACTTATCTCCGTACTGCCATCTAAAGGAGTTGGCCCTAAAATCACCCAGTGGATTTCTGATTTTTTGAGGAATCGGACTTTCAGAGTAAAAGTCGGAATGACATTATCAAGAGATGGTAGTGTACTTACTGGTTGTCCGCAGGGTACTGTACTAGGAAGCCTCTTGTTTATGCTTTTTATCGATCAGGTCAAACACATTCTACCCAAATCGGTTAAATATGTAATATACGCTGACGATATCAAGCTTTACATGCCTGTTCGAGATGATAATGATGCGAATGTGCTCAAATGTGTACTAAACGACTTTATTGTGCGGTCGCAAAAGATGGGTCTAAAATTATCCGCCCACAAGTGGAGTCCTGCATCTCGGTAGTAGAAATATCAAGCATAACTACATGTTAGACGGCATAGTTCTGACAAAAATGGAGTATGCAAAAGACCTTGGTGTGCGGTTCTCGACGTCCTTAACATTCACTGAACAGGTTACACATGTTGCCTCAAAATGCTCACTTTTGTGCAACTAGATAATTCGGGCGTTTGTTGTAAGAAGTGCCTCTGTATATTTAAAACTGTACAAATCACATGTTGTGCCACTATTGATATATGGATGCCAGGTGTGGAACCCACCAAGGCTTGGTGACCTTGGATTACTAGAAAGAATGCAGCGTCGCTTTTTAAGGTGGGTTGAAAGGCGGTGTTGGATGGAAGGGCACGCCCTCGAGCTTAAATCAGTGACCGAGCTGTTTAAAGAAGCTGACATAAGACAATTGCGCCGCCTGATTAAGAACGAGGACCTGTTTGACGTAATGTTTGAGGTACAAGCTAAGTCGAGTCGGGCTGGGTTTGTCATTAGGCCTTCAACCCAGACTACAAATGCTAAGGTAGTGCACCTGTACCCATGTAGACTTGTGAAGCAATTGAACGAATAAGAATTAAAATTATTGTGAAACAAATTTGTGCAATCGAAATAATTTGTGAACATGGTGCGAATCAAATGTGTACAAGTGAAATAATGTGTGTACATGTTGTGAATGGTACTATATCCCCTTTTATGGTAAATAAAAGAGCGTTTCAATCAACTAAGGCCGGACGGAGGAACAGGCTTAAACCGGCGCTAACCGGTCCTGATTTCTCTATGTGGCTCATGCAGAGCAACACAATAACCAGCAGGTTAACACTTCACTGTCAACTAGTGTTACCGATGGAACCGTAAAGACAGTCAAGATGCACGGATTCACACTGATTCGTACGTATTATGTCTAACAATACGAAAGCGAACCATGCGGCAGCGCCGCCTCTCACCGTATTAATACCTGGCTGACTCGGACTCTTACGCTACGCCCCGGCGCTTATCACGAAGCTGTTCCGGGCCTGAGGGATCGTTAAGCACACGTTACGCCGAACGCTCGAGAGAACAGAATCAAGGGCAGTAGAAATTGCACGCAGCCCTTTTGAACAGCCGACGACCGGCATCGTGACAGTGCGCTTACAGCGCGGGGACGAACGATGTGCTTACAGGCACGGCGTACCCCATAGATGCAAGTTTGCAATGATGCACCTATCTGTCTTCTCCGGTCTCATGGCGCACAGGAATGCACCACGCTACCGGGCTCGACACACTTGTTGTGTCTGGTAAGCCCATAAAAGCATTTTGCTAGATACTCAATATTGTACTGCTTGCTCAAAATATCAAAATAAGGTACTCAGTGGTACAACTTGGACACAAAACTGTGGGCGTGAATGCGAGTGACGATGATTGCGTGTAACACGCCGAAGACCATGCATAGTTCACGGGCAGTTAATTAGACATTCTATTCTACGCTTTCACTTTCCAGAACGGCTGTCCGCAACAGGTAAGGGTTCTATTTGAACTCATACACAACTAATGCATGTAACTGAATTTTTTCGCTGTTAAGCCACCGTGCGCACCGTGGCGGCTGTCGCGCGACACGTCGACGGTAGTGCACGTCGCCACACAATCATTTTACATGCACTTTTAGCTGTATTGTAAATCTTAATTCCTCCGGAACCACAGCTCACATTGACATAGATTTGGTACCAAAATGACCGTCATCAAATGCATATTTATGTTAGTTTTGAGCGCTAATAACTTTGTAGTATTTGGTGTGAAAGCTAATAAAGAACTTCATTTTTTGGCGAACTATTTTTAAGCGACCATGTCGCATCTTCTGACTTTCTGTTTTCTGATGGCCTGCAGAATTTTCTCACGAGCACGGCGGTGTATTTAGTTTCTGTCTGATTGTGTCGCAACAGCACATTCTATGCTCCTATGTCGAGAAAAAACACCAGTGTCACAAATGGTAGTACTTTAACTCTCATTTCAAAACAAGACACCTTGGAGACCATGTTTCACTAAAAAAAAATAATTTGCTTTAACGAGCTCTACAAGTCTTACTATCAATTATCAAATATATATATATATATATATAAAACAAATGAGATCATTTTACAACGTTCTCAGAGATTCTGCAGCTTTGTTCGTTCACATAGAGAGCTGTTTTATAGACATATTAAAGACAGTCAAGATGTCTTTAATATGTCTATAAAAGTAGCAAGAATAAGAAGAAAATAGCAGACTTCTCAGATGCGTTGTGGACATTCCAAAAAATTGTCGAGTCTTCGTTGTTGCTATGTCACTGCTAGATAATTATGCAAAGTAGACGTATCGAGTGGCAAACGCTTGTTTCTTTTTTATATATAGAAAACTTTAGCACACTGCATGTAAGTCATACGCTTTTTATTAAACATCGTGAGTATACGTTTGGACTGCTTTGTCTTATGAAAACGAAAACTAGACTGAAATACAATTATGATTTACCTTGACCTCATAAAGCAACGATGTGTAGCAAGGCATGTGTCTTTACAATACTATTGCTCGGCTTTGCAAACGGTTCCATTTTATCAAGCAGCAGTCCTTGCGTTGCCTATCATGCACGCATGCGCTGTGCAGATTGTTTCAATCGGTGAGTCAACGTTACATTGTCCGTGACGAAACACATACACTGAAAATAGCCCTTATTTATTCAATAACTTTCTTGTGCACTTGGTATGGTTCGAAGCAAAATTGATGGTTCTAGCCTTTTCCTAATTACGAGTCAATTTTTAAGTTGTGAAATCATATATATTTTCTAAGGCTGGTCTAATTTTATGTTTTTATATCGTTATTCTAATCTAGTGAGTTGTTCACAGAAATCAGCGATGTTTCTTAATATTCTTCCCTAAACTACGTTCGTTGGAAGCGAAAGAGCTGATTATACGTCTACTTCACTGTATATGCAAATGTGACTTAACATTTAACTGACTCAGCGACCTGACTGAAAAGCCTTACAGTTGTCTCTAAAGAAAAGTTCTCTAACACTATTCATGGTTTCATGGCCTGTTTTCGAAAAGCCGTTATTCTAAACTTCAAATCAGTTTTAGATAATCTTGTAATTTTTGTTTTGTACTTATTTTTTTAGTCTGGTCGACGAAAGGTTACTGCAATGGTTTCTTGCGAGGCCATATAAACTACGAGTACCTTAGCAAGCTTTTGCTCCACTGTCCGTCAGCCTGATATATATGTATATATTCAAGGTCATTCATTTCGTTATGTACTTATTGCGAGGTTTAGTAGAACTCGGCAAGAAAATATTTTTCCCAATGGACGGAGGACGCGGAAACGTCTTGTTTAGGAGAGAAAGTGAAGTTTATTAAAGTAGTTATTCTGCCTTTTTTTCCTACATAGTTGTGCGAACGTTTGCGGGAGAACCAGCCAACGCGCGAAGGAACCGATATACCAGCGTGTTCAGAGGAACTCCTTCCACACCCATAATCATACATGCACACGTACACACTGATACAATAGCCAGATGACAGTCTCATCGACGCCCGCCAGCCCGAATAGACAGACCAGCAGCTCGCCCACCCTCCCCCTCTCAAGGTTCGGAATAGAGGTACCACACTACTCCTACCCGACATTTAGACATACAGTCACCTCGCGATTCCGCATTACACCCCAGAATATACTCACTTCCCCAAGGGTGGCTTGACCCACTCCAGAGCAGGGGTTTCCCACCACTGCGAAAGGCAGCAGCGGAGCCTGACGGTTCTCTCGCCGGGGAGTCTGCGTTCATGTGGCTAACTCGCTCTCGTTGTGCCTATTAAGACAAGGCAGCAGGCGTCTCAGTCGGTTCCACCGGGTTGCTAAAGCCCAGGGCGTTGACTGGCCGGCCAAGGTTTCGTGTGCAGCACACTTCCCCCGTACATTTAAAGTAGACTTAACAACCCTCGAATGGGCCATGATAAAATGACAATATGAATTTGTTGCCACTCAATCAAATATCGTATGCCTTGCGTCCCGCACCAACAAAAGTGACCTCAAGAGCTACTATTGGGAGTTTATACAGTCTGACCAACTTTCTATTTTTGCATGAAGGTCCCCGCAGAACGCGTAACTCGCGCGCTAGCGGACTAACACCGGAAAGAGAGTCATAGTTACTCCCGATCTCTCGGCAGTGGAATAGTGGCGGATGTTCTCACGGCATATATATACATATATATATATTTATATATATATATAGATCTGAGAGCTATATATATATATGCCGTGCGTCAGACATATATATATTTATATATATATACAGATCTGAGAGCTATATATATATATGCCGTGCGTCAGACAAAATGTTGCTGAAAAGTTTCGATTTCAAATACATGGGTCGGGCTTGCTGAAGCTTTCAGATCTGTCAGCCCGGTCTTATCACTACATCACCGTCATTGTCGCCGTCGACGCAATTGTCAACAGATAGGAAGAAGGCGAACATGCAAACCATAGTGAAGCGTTCAATGACACGACTGAGGTCTCTTTATTTGCCCATGTTGTTCCCAAAGTTCAAAGCGGGGGCCAAAGTTACAGGCCGTGGAATATTTTCACCAAAATTGCTGTTTGACTATTCTCAATTCGACTCAAAGTAGATGCACTCGACGCATTGTAGCAAGTACATATCACAACACGAACACTTGTGATGCTAAACGGAGCATTCGGCATTACAAATGTTGTTGTTCTCGGTTTAGTCTTGACAAAAACTGTTGGTTTCCGTCAACTTTCACGGCCAACAACACCTGCACTGCTGTTGTTATTCTGGAAATGCGAGTGCGCGAGCAACTTGTGCCAATGATATCTGGGTTGTTCTGATTGTTTACTGCAACTGCACTATCTATGTTCAATTTAAGAGATTATGTGTGAGCTATTTAACAAATTGGGTGAAAATTTAACGAATCATTCCCTGTCTCCGAAGCAGTTCGGGTTCAGGAGATCCGCGGCGCAATCCACGTTTTTTAGTCTGAGGTAGAGCAGACGGTGTCTCGTCCAAGAGGCCGTTTGTTTGCAGTCTCGTTGACTGCGTCAAGAAGACTCCTCGCGACCTTATGATCAACTGTTTCAAGACAGATTAACATAGGTGGAGTTTTTTTCCAGTTTCTTCGACGATAACACGCTGGCTGGTGAAAGAAAGAGCGGGCTCGAGTTACCGCGCAATGTTGGGACTCCTCAGGGGACCCATTGAGCTGCAGCTTGTTCACGCTGCTTCTTTCTAATTTTCATTCGCTATGTTTATCAAGAATTTCAACATACCGTAGTGATAATATATGCTGATGACATGATGTTGCTCACCGTGAAATTGGTGCTATTTAGTGCATCGGCACCATGGTAATGACGTGTTTCATGGAAAGAGCTGGAAATCAATTTACGTAAAGCCAAAACTAGACGACGGCACGTCGTCTAGTTTCGCAGCAGGGGACGTTTGGCTGCAGGCGACGTTAAGCGTTGCTATGAGACTATTAGTTTTTCATTTTTTTTCCACTACAGTTTTGGATTCACCATATGAGACGCCATTTACGCGCACGTCACCAACAGTGTGGATTTGGCATTGGCAGCTCTCTATGGGGGGGGGTCGAAACGTCAATGCGCTTGTTCTTGCTAAAGACTTTACCATGAGAAGAGCTTTACACTTTAGCTGAAGCGTTTGCTTTGCCTTTTAACTAAGCTTCGTGTATGCGTTTGTTGAACTGTAGGCTGGTGGTGGATATATTTCGGCTCAGGTTGCGTGGATCTGCTACGAAACCGCATAACTAGTTTATTGGAGAGTGGTGATGCAAAATCGCGGAGGCAGCGACGGAGCTAAAAATGCACGACGTCTTTAAAAATACATACCCATTTTTTCCAGTTTGGGAGTATGTTTGTCGGCTCTGCTAGTAAGAGTGCAAACACAATAAGATTAATGTAGGTACATATACTGATGGTTTAGTGTTTTAACAAGTACGTGTATGCATTGTCGATGTCTTAAAGTATTTATCAACCCGCGTTTTTTTTTAGTTTGACATCTATTTGCCGTGTTTTTCAAAATTGCAGTTGGAGTTGTCGTTCTATTGCCACTGGCCATCGGTATGCTGTATTGGACTATGGTTAGCATACAACAGGAACGTCCTGGACCTCTTGTGAAAAATTCTGTGCTAGACAAGATATTCTTCAATTTTCCGATAACTTCATATCGATTACTCTACGTGTTTAATCTCACTAATTATGAAGATTTTGTCACCAAAAGACGTGTGCGCCATGCTGTCGTAAGCGAACTCGGTCCTTATGTATTCAGGTCAGTTTTCTATAATAATACGCTCATTAAAGGAAGTCAAATCATGTAATATTATATATTGTAATCATATTTAGTTATGTGTGTTATACCTAATGAAAACAGCATATTAGACGATACCATGCTATTGCGGAGAGCCTAGAGTGGGCGCCAAAGCGTTCAGGTGTTGTATTGACTCTGAATGGGTACTCATACCAGCACACGCTTGCCGCTAGTTTTCCAGGTCTTGCAGACTCTTGTCTTTGTGTTCTTATGGGTGCATCACAGTTGACTTACTCTTTCTTCTGGGCAAAGTGTTTGCTTTAGTCTGACATGCGGGGGTCCCTGTGGAACCCACAATTTGTTTTTGGCGAGGATCAGATTAGTTGCGTCTTGAAATTAGCCTTGCCAAGCTTTTTATAGCCGTCCTTCTGTCATTAAGTGCATACCAGGAATGTTATTTAATAATATTCAAACATATGTATTTACTATATTATTGGTAGCAGTATACATCGGATGTTGTGCGGAATCTAAACTAATCCTATGTAGTCGTGGTTTTATAATCAAATCTTTACTAGGTATGAACATGTATATTTTGTTTTCCAGACAGAGGCAAACCTCTTGTTCACTGTCTGGACATCTAACATTTAGCGGACGTTGCAAAGATGCTGTTTGTTAGTAGTAATTTTGCACGGCAAGGAGTCAGATGAACACTTACATTTTTAACTTTTAAGTTAAAAAAATAGAGTACGTCAAGATATGCTGAAACACCTAGGTGCTGCCCGCCTTCATTTCGTACCTCCTGTAGCATCTTTTCCCGAATCGGACTCCGTTGCTGATGGCCTCCCTGTTAGCCCAACGGGGTCTTCTATGCTACTATGGTGGCAGGTGTTTGGCACAACAAAAGCAATCTGGCGCCTATGCGAGCGTGGGCGAGTGCCGCGCAGTGTCAATACCGTGTGCATCACGTCTGTGTATCACTTCGATAATCCTCATATTGTACGATTGGGCCATATCTGCCTATACGGTGGCGGCGTATAGTGCTGTCTATTCCGCGACTGTCGTGAGAAGTCTCAGTCTTGTTCCGAACCCCCTGGAATATGCGATCTCTCTGTAAGGACCGTGCCGTGATTAGATACGTGCTTCGCGGTAATCTCATCGTTGAGTCGGGCCACTATGATGTTTTCCACCGAGTTGCCAAGCGTGTCAAGCAGATAGAATGACAGTGTGTTTGCCACATGCACGCTACCATACGTCACATGCACGTGAACATATTGTCCCTTTGCGCGCTGCCTTTTACATGAGGCGTTGCACTGCAAGTGCCAATCATTTTACAGTTGCGCTGCCCGTGCACAATGCACTGCTTCTCCACACTGCATTTTCTGCTGTCGTCGAGGGAGGCGGTCGCATTACACACGTCTCTGCAGAGCGCACCACACAGAGCGACTATTCAGTAAGCGACCACGGTCACACTGCTACATATATTAGTTTTATGGCTTGGACCGAATTAAGCTTATAGGCGCGCTCACTCGATTATAGATGCTCGAGCAAATGGGCAAGGGAGACATGAGAGAGACATGCCAAAATACGCTCAAAGGTATCGGCTACTTTTTCTAATATTGTTTTTTTATATAACCATTTCCAGCGGTACATTTTCGTTTTACATCACTGAAAAATGGAAAATCTTCTTTCCGTGCACTTTTTTTCGCGCTAACTGCTTGCTGTGAGCACCTCTTGTCGTCAGCCATGCTTTCTGTTGAACCATTTAGTTAGGTCAGGGATGTCCTAGCGAGTCCAGACTTTTGGGGCATCCGCTTCCCGTTGACAGTTCTCGAGCGTTTGCTTACGAGCAACTTCTGGCGTTCTCGTCTTCGCCGCACTCGCTCTTCGATTAGCTTAGGCCACGAAATGAGCTTGGCGATCGCGATCACCGTTGTTGTTTCAGCCGTGCGATACGCGCTGGCGATTAGTTATCGCGAGGCTGCGCTGCGTCTTTAGAAGCTTGTTCCTGTTTATCTTTAACTTCATTGCGCTAGGACCCCACATGGGTGCGACGTAGAGCACGGTAGGCTCTGCCACAGTGGCAAGAAGTCTTCTCTTGCCCTCAGTCGCGCCACGTGTCCTTGGCAGAGTGAGCCCACTCCATCGATAGACGGGCCTCTCCGTGCCTCTTCCGTCCTGTGAGAAGCACCGCCTCACGCTTCTCGGGGGCCAGCTGGAGCTCGTGCCCCACCATCCAGTCGTTTATTATTCGGATGGTAAGCTGGGCCCGCTCTTGGAGTAAGTCCGTTGCACGCCGTGACTAGGACGGTCAAGTCGTCGGCATACGCAACGTCTTGACGCCCTCCACGTCGCAGAGCCGCAGTATATCATTGTATCCATGTTCCACAACGTGGGCCCTAGCACGGAGCCTTGTGGGACTCCTGCTGTCATGGTGAACGCCCTGCCTGCATGTACGACCTTTCGGCTGCTAAGATAAGAGGCTATTATTCTCTGCAGATACGGAGGGACATCTTTTTCAGCCATGACCTCCAGGATTACCTGCCAGCTCAGTGAGTTAAAGGCATTGCGGACGTCCAGAAGGACGACCATGCAAAGCTCCCTTGACCAATGGTTCCTTTTTGGCTTCCTTTTGGCTTCTTCTAGCACTAGATTGATGGCCATTTCTGTCAAGCGCCTACGTCGGAAGCCAAGCTGGCTGTCCGATAGCGCTCATTTTTCCTCTAGTTCAGCTGTCATTCTGTTGTTGAGTATCGTCTCGAATGTCTTCCCGATGGTATCTAGAAGACTTATCGGACGGTACCCAGCTGGGTCTGTCGGCAGTTTTCCTGGTTTCCTGATCAGCGCCAGTTCCGCTATCTTCCACTATGTTGGATAGACCCCCTCCTCAAGTATCTTGTCTGCCATCCGCTTAAACACTCTTGGCCGCTCCTGCAAGAGGATCTTTACCGTTTCTGCTGGTATTTCGTCGGGGCCGGAGCCTTGCCTTTCGGCGAGCGATCCGCAGCGGCCAGTATCTCAAGGCCTCCATATATTGTTTTCACTTCTTCGCACAGTTCCTTCCATTTTCTCTCTATGCTGCTCCTCATGACTCTTTTATTGCTGGGCGACAGATGTTTTCCTCTTGCTGGGCAGAGTCCGCGCCATACTCAAATTTAATATACCCGCTCAGAGAATCTTTTTTCTAGATCGTCCACCCTGTCACTAAATTCACTCTGTCCTCATTACCGAACGTTAGATTGACAAATGAAGACGGGTCCCCTCGCTCGAACGCAAGTCGCAGACCATCATTAAAAAAAAGTCATGCCCAGTTGGGCCAACCACTCGGAGAGCTCACGACCTCTTCCGTTCGAGCGTCGGCTTCCCCATTCTGCTGTAGCTGCATTGAAGTCTCCCCCAACAAGGATGGTCTTCTTTGTGACTGCATGTCGCCTGACCTCCTCTGCGAGGCCGTCCAGAAACTCGTGTGAAATTCTGACGTCCCTTATTCGGCGAGATGTAGCAGCTGAACACGGTCGGGCCTCGGTCGAGTTCCGCCCATGCCCAGCATTTTCCGAAGCCTTGCGCCTTAACGGGCATTGCGGGATGAACCCACAGCACTGCGTCTCCGTCCTGATCTTTAAAACATTATTTTCCCGGGCCGTCGGAAAGCCATCTTCTGTTGAGCTTGCTCATCAATATTAGCTGCAAGTTTTCTTTCGCTTTCTTTGCTTCTAAGAGAGCCTGGGCCTTACGAGACCGGCCCAGGTTAATCTGTGTGAATTTGAGAGTCGTCATCGAATCGCTCTCGTTCTTCTCGCGGCCGTAAATCCCTTCTTGTCTTGTTATACGAGGCAAACCCGTCAGCATCAGTGCACTTTCCGCTTTCCACTTGGGTAGGCTCAGAGATGGCCGCCTGAACTGGGGCTTCCGTCTGCGTTTGAGTGGCAGACGTATGTACTTTCTCATTTGTGGCAGCTCAGTTGGGCCCTCAGTTTAGGGTCCCTCGAGATTGCCTTACGGTCTCGCATCTTCCTGATGCACTGCCTGTACACAGGGCACTTCATTGAGTTAGACGCAGGCTTGAGGTCGTCCTCCTTGCAGTTATAGCACTTAGGGTCGGTTGTGCAGCTTTTGGCCGCACTACCCATAGCGCCACATCTGTGGCATCGTAGTTCGTCTGTCTTGCCTTCTTTGCAGTCTTTTTCTAGGTGACCAACCTTTTGGCACCTGAAGCAGCAGGGCGGCGTTATCCATTCGACAAGTGGGTATGACACCCACTCTATTGTGAGCCGACGTTTCCCCTCCCATTCTGGCTAGCCAACATTCGGTTGCCTTTCTGGCATAGTCGACATTAACCCCTTCTGTTATATAGTGAGCACTCTTGCGGTTGGCGTCTTCGGTTTTTCAGCTGCCGGCTAGTGGTTGATTTATTTTCTCGGCTATCTTGCCGATCACCTCAAGTGTGGCGGCGAGGTCCTCCTCTGCGCAGACTTTTCTCACAATCAAAGTCCTTGAGCTGTTTGTAGCCTCGCTATTGACTTCCGGTTCTTCCAAGTCCATTTCGGCAAGATGGGTCTTAGCCTATCTTTCCGACTGCAAGTTGCCCGAGCTGATTAGCTGCCGGGAACAGTTGTGTCTTATGAGATCCGCGTCCTTAGCATTTTGGTCTTGAACCAGGAGCGCGCCGGCTATGCTGGTCTTTACTAGCCGTGTTTTTCTGTAAGCTCTACGCTGTCTTCTTCTGTCTTTACCTGCTCTGCACTTACTGCTTTTTGAAAATTTTGTAGCATATCTGCTCTTCATCTACCTGTTTGATCTCTTCCGGCGTTCGCCTTTGTTTAAGAGTTTCCTCTAGCTGCTTGCGCGTGTCTGTCTTTTGCCCGCCGCTTCTTCAACTCTATGATGGTTTGTTTATATTGTCGGTTGAGCTTTTACAGCATTTCTTCTGTTGTCTTGTTGGCCGTTTTTTCTCCTATGCATTTGCTGCATTCGGTCCGGCTTGTAGCTAGGGTCCATTGCTTGTTTTCGAATGATTCCAAGCTTTTTTCCAGTACTTGTATTGCATTCTTAGCGCTCTCTTTGGTGTTGGCTGGCATCGTTTCTTGTACAAGCGCTCGTGCCGCTTCGTATAGCTCCTCGAGCCTCTTCATCTCCTACTTGGTTGCAGCAACATCATGTTGTGCTGTTGGTGATCTTTCCTCCGTTTGCTTCCGTTTTTTGCAGCCTAGCTTAGAATAACTGTACGAATCCGGTCTGCTGGTTTCTGACTCCTTGTCTTTCTTTAATGCTTTCCCGGCCAAAAGATCGGGTTCCGAAATTGGTCTCCACTGTGGTCCGACGAGGAACGCCATGTTAAACGGGGGCTATTCCCGTTTTTTCTCAATTTCTTATTCTATAGTTGATGAAGTAGGCCTTTTAGATCCTTTGTTAGAGTCGACGCGAGAATTGCTATGAGAATGCAAGATTTTTGATTAAAATCTAAAACTCGCGTTCCTGACAATCTAGCAGGACCTTTAACTCACTTTTTCTGGAAGGTTACGGGCCACTAGCAGCCTGCGTGACTAGTGTGAGACTTGCAAACCCACTAAACCCGCAGCAGATATCGATGATGGCCTTATTGATGACATGTAGCTCTGGAACTGGCCGTGTCCGGTCAGAAACTGAATCGTCTAGTAGGAAAGCTCCTCGTGTCGGCGGTCACACCACACCCGGAGGTCCGGTATCAGACTCCTGGTCTAGCTCCCTGTGGTCCCACCGGGTCTTACCTGCGCCTATTCCTCATGCCAGGCCGATATGGTGGCACTTCTGGCCCTGATGAGATCCAGACCTTCGTCTAGATACATTTTACTTCGTTCAGCCACTAGGAGGTTCCATGGTAGCATCTTGGCTAGAACCAGGAGAGCTTCGGTCGAGACTGTTTGATACGCCCGGCTTACCATATTACCAGCGTTCGTTGGGTCGACCTTAGTGCTCCCCTATTTATCGCCGTCTGCATTGCCATGTCCCCCCAGACTGGGGCTGCGTATAGCGCCGTTGATTCGGCCACCGAGGCATGATCCGCGCCAGGTTCAGGAAGTTAAACAGAGCGCATTAACTCACTGTTATGCTTAATACACATGGTTTCTGATTTAGTGTTTTTGGTGATCTCGTCGCAGTGGCGTTGATTTCACCTGCTCAGCTGATCTCTATTGGTATTCGAAATGCAGACTTTTTGTCGAAAATTCTATTTCTCGGCACTTATTCACCGTATATAGGCGTTAAACACATCTATGAAGTCCTTGTGGAGAGGGCTGCTCGATGGTACAAACGGTATCAGCGACTTCCGAGGGTTCTTCTGCTCTTCTGTTTGCGACACCAAAAACGCAACTTTTTCGGCTTAATTTGAGAACTCGGGATCTAGCGGCCCAATCGAAGTGACTGACACAGATGTATGCTACCCGTTTAATTGTCGATCTACAGGCGGTGCTTTCGAAACTGCAGGCTTTAGTTTGCTGTTAAGACTGCGTTTGTTTACGTCGGTTAAAATTCGAATTCAGCGTTCGATTTGGCGATTACAAGTAGGTCACAATCGATGTTCACTGTTTTTTCACCGTTTCAACCACAATAAACAGCACCTATTTGATAACTGGGTCGAGGGCGGTCATTGGTTCGCAGATTTGCCGAATTTTTCGCGCTTGAACTAAGTTCTGCGGTACTTATCCGGGAGCGCGATCGAACGTGACTCACCCCGCTGACGCCGGCACCAACACTAAACGCGTCGGCTACTGTAACCCATGGTAGAAAATACAATAACACTGTTTTTTTTCAGCACGTATGTCGTGTTGCCTGTTGTCGAGAATGATTTATGATGGTATTTGTTACCATTATCTATCCAGCTCTGAATAGCTAATTATAGATTGCAGTATGCGCGGAAAGTACTGTTTCTTAGCTAGTGGTAAATATACTTTTTATTACAGCTTACGTGTGCGCACAACTACTATCATATTAAGCACTAGTCACCGCGGTGTGGTAAGAAACAGGGCGGTCAATACTCGACGGGCGACACGGAAGATATTGTGCTATCTAACTGATCTCCATTTAAATGTGCTAGCACTCGATCTCTATCTTCCAACAGATTTAGTCAAAGGTTGACCTTCTTAGGCTACCAATCCTCCGTGACGGAAAGTTGGTAAACTCCGGTAAATAGTATAAATCCGCTCCTTCCGTAATGACTATTAGCAGCTTTCTTATAAATAACTGTTTATTAGTGTTCAGTATTGGGTATGAACCAAGTGTTACCAGGGGAACCAATGAGGAGACAGTGGAATCGAAGCTGATCTAGCTGACCAAAGGCAATTCCATAACTCGTTAATAATTCGGCCACATGTCGCACGTATACAAGAGGCTTCTATTTATGTTGACTTTCCCCAGGATTGCGTACGACAAGCAGAAAGGGCCTTATAAGAATGGTACCGTCTTTTATTACGACCTGCGGACGCTATTTTTCGAGCCCAGTATGTCAAACGGCACCCTGGATGATAAAATAACAACCGCGAACTTTAGAGCCATGCGCTATTTTGATTCGAACGGCGAAAAGCTTGGAGGTCTCAATAAGACCAGTCTCTTTATAAGTGTCACCGTTAACGAGTACTTCATCACCGGGTAAGCTGCTCTTTTATTATATTTTATATATTAAAAAATGTATTTACTTGTTGTAACTTTTAGCACTTTGAAGTAGAATTGTTTTCGTACGAACGTGTGGTTACGGGTTCTCTAACCCAGGATTAGCACAGTCCAACAATGTGCGTCAAATAGGCGCTGCAATTCCTCGTTGAATGTCGACAGCCTCTGTCGCAAGAATTCGGATGTTCTCGAGGCTCCCGTTGAAAGGTTAAGGCCGTCAGCCACGCACCGAATCAACTTGACTGTAAATAGTCTCGAACGCCAACGGACAACATTTTTGCAGTTAATCAGCGACAGAGTATGTTCTGCATTTGTTGGTTTCAGGTAGCCTGGAAACATGACCTGCACTGACCGTCGAAGGAGCTTATAAGTATGTTACAGTTCCGTTCAAAACAAGCACGCGGTCACCTTTAAAAGGTGTCAGAGTTACACCGTCAGGCCTTTTTCTACCATATCTGTACCCGGGGTTTCTAGAACATACGGAAAACTGGCAAATTTCAGTGCGCGACTAAAGGTGTCATTTACCGGCCGAGGCCATCACGGCGTAGCAGAGTCTGACACTTCACCTTACTTGACTGTCATATTTCATATGCTCGTGTAGCACAATGCCAAGACATTTTGCCTCTGAGCTGAAAGTTATAGCAGAGCCGCCTACTCGGAGCAAGATATTACCATTTTTGAATCTCTGTCTCGATCCCCTTTGTGAGGTGTGATCAAGAATGAGTATTAAATGTGTGTCCTCGTCTGTTGTGACGTGTGGTAAAGAAAGAGTGTTTAATGTGTATAGAGCGAACCGACTCTTAGCGGGAAGGTGGCTGGGCCCAATTGCTGCCGGCCAAATTTAGATTAAGGAGATCGCTGATGCAGGTGATTATGCTTCTCTGCTTTTTTGCAGATCCTGGTTCGCTTTGAGGTTCGCCTTGCGGAGAATATGGACGTTTGTAGCTGAAGCCAGAGATTATTTTAATAAGTGATACGCGCTGTGTGTTCAGAGGGAAGTGGAGGCTCTCTATCCTACCTGCGAGTTCCGGACAAATGGCACCCGACTCCACAGGGGACCTCAGGAGCATCACTTCTGTTGCCTCGATGAGTTTGCACTGGGGAAGGAGTGCCTCGAAAGCGAATAGGTTAGGCTGGCCTTTGTAGATAAGTTCGCACTTCTGGGCGACGAAATTGTTCGACGCCGTTTTGACACTTAAGGCAGCCAAGGAAGCGGCCAGGAGGGAAAGGCTTGAGCGGGTCTTTCGGGGAAGTGGTCGAGATTAAGAGCCAAGGGAGGGCGGGGGGAGCAGCCGGGCCCGCACGGTCTCGACGCACCTTCACAGGACGGTTTACAAAATGGCAGTAACCCCCTGTCCAACCGCAGGTAAACATGGAGGATGACAGAGAGGGATAGAGCTGAGTAGAGAAAAACAGCAGAGACCCCTTCCCACGGCTTCGAAGTAATACCAAAGTAGTACCGAGCCAGGGGGGTGGAGACGTATCCAGGTTTAGTGGGTATGCCCTACACTAGTCACGCAAGTTGCTAGTGGTGCATGTGCATCATGCATTCCCGAAACCTCCCAGATAAAAAGCTTGGTCAACCAGAGGGGCCTCCTCTGGCCAGTCGACTAAGACTGTTTAAATTATGTCACGGCGAACCTGAAATTGAAGACCCTTTTAATTCTAAAACAAATCTGCACTGTTAAGAAATATCGATTTGAGATGCCTACGCAGAAGAATTAAGGTGTGTGTGCAGGCCACTGTTTTGGAGCTGACAACAGCAAGCAAGTTGGCTTTTTCAGAGCTCGTTTTTTCTGTAACAATAAGGAACACAGACATTTAATCTAAAGTTTGGCTACGACACGGCAGCCCGGAAAAGTTTTGTAGATACGTCGTCCTCCATCAAAGGAGAGAGAGGGATACTTAGTTATGAACACTTTTAATATGCCTGGGTACCTTTGGGCCGTCTGCGGGAAGGTATCGGTTAAGGTACTACATATATATTGTCCAGGCATAGCATGTTCAGGGCAGACCTGAATAAGTTTACCACCTCTTTTAACTCTAAAAAAGAGAAAATTAGACCCTGCGGGGTCTTCTTGTTGAATTCCTGTTTCAGACGAAATAACGTATCTGACTAATAGGAGGTATATATCTTCACGGTATGCTACTTCTACGTAGTAGAAAAGTACCGGCGCGAGGTTGTGGGCCATCGTAAGCATGTGATACCACTGGAAAAATGCTCTGCCTCCAGGCTTAGCAAATTCTTATTGATCATGGTCAAGATACTCAGAACTGTCTATAGCGGGGGTATCCGCAAGCTTTGTGACGAACGCAATGACTAAGACGATGGATATGACGCGGCCTAATGAGGGCGGTGCTTGCTGAGGAACTCGCTGGGAGGCTAGACTGAAATAGGGATGTTCTCTCTGAAGATTACTAGTTGCAGGCGTTTTATGCTATAGATTTTTCCCGCAGAGTTGCGACCATCCTACTTTCCGAAACAAAAACATTTTTGTTTAAAGCAGTCTTGCCGCTCTAGCCATGCCCCCTCGGTGAGTTTGACTAAGGCATGCCACGCAATGTCCGCATTGAATGAGGCCTGACTGGTGCGGATATCACATTTAGGAATCGATACATTTGATTGTAACAAATGGTTTTCCTTGTTTTGAAAGGCACGAAGGTTTTCGCTAATTTTAACCAATGGAAAAACGTGATTGTTTTATTAGCGAGCAGACACCTGGAGACTAAATGATTTTTTAGCGGCTAGCGAGATAAGCTAGAATTAACAGTTGTGACTAGAGGCAACTGACAGGAACACCTGTGTGAAACCTCAGCAACTCCTTACTTGACTTAGGGACGAAGCTGATAAGTATACTTAAAAACTCAATAAAGCCAAGGAAAGTAACTTATAGATGATGAAGCGGTCGCGCCGCCTAATGTAAGTAAAGGGTCTGACTGATCTCAGCTAAATACAAAGCTTAAGCCGCTAGTAGCTCCGTGAGGAGGCATGTTCGGTGAAACAAACGCTTGTACTTTATCGCCAAAGATCCGATTGCTGGGTAGGCATCGAAGAGCCGTAGAATCAAAAGAAGGCTGATTGTAAGTGCAAACGCAACAGTAAGTAAACACCGACATTCGAGACTTGGCGCTCTAAATATGGCCATATTAAGTGTTTTGCAATCGGCGTGAATTTAGTCACGTTTCCTTCTGTACATGTTTATTTAACGTTCGAGAGGAAATCAGTTCGTCAAATAATAAAATGTGATAAAGCGACTGCTGCTTACGGGATACAGGTCGTATGGCCCCACTTATCGAAAGCTAACCAGAAAATACTCGACAAAATTAAAACTAGTGCTAATAGTTTACCGCACTAGCCGCAACCAGTGTGTCTATCTGTTGACCTCGACACCACTCTTCGGGCGGGACCTTAAAGCGACGTATGCTTAACTGGAGAACAGAGAAGTTTGAGAGTAATTTTGCTGAATGGGATTGTAGGCTTGCTGTTGTTAATTGGCTTTTTTTATGAGGTAAGAGCGATGACCACTAACTGCTAGACGAATAGAATAGATTTATGGATAATTCACGTATTTTATGTGCAGTTATGCGTGCCAAAATGTATATATATATATACATATATATGAGGGCTACGGTCGGCGGGCCACCCATGCATTTTGGAGCCTCCCGGCTTAGTCAGAGACGATGGAAGGAAACCTGATGGAATGACCCTGACTCCCCTTGAGCGGGGCCAAATGCTGGTGTGGGATGCGACCGTAACCGACTCTTTAGCCTCTTCAACGGTCGGTACGGGCGCAGCCCGCCCTGGACACGCGGTAGCCCTAGCGGAAGCAGCCAAGTGCAGAAAGTATTTAAGTAATGCTTACCACGCCTGTTGCTTGGCTTGGGCTGCTCACGAAGAAACTGCTCAACGATGTCGGGACAAGATTGGTGCTGGCTACAGGAGACAAGAGGGCAGGCGAATATTTACTGCAACGTCTGTCATTGGATGTTCAGAGAGGGAATGCGGCTTCGGTGAGAGGCACCCTGGCTAGGTGGACCATCCCAAGCCTGGACCTATCGCCTTGAATTATGCCCCGAGCGGGCTGTGCACATGTGCTTACACCACAAATGTATATTTTAATACACATACATAAATAATGAATACATATATATATATATATATATATATATATATATATATATATATATATATATATATATATATATATATATATATATATATATATATATATATACATATATATATACATACAGTGTAGACGCAAGCTATGTAGAGAATCGTTTGATCTGTATCACCTTAAACAATGTGCAATAGTGATATCGCTAAAAATGTGACGTAGGAAAATTGATTAAAATGGTATAAACTTGACTCTACAGGCCATAAAACAGCTTTATGTATATTTTTCTGTCGCATCGCAACAGCTGGCGTGACCCAGATATGTTGAAAGATATTGGAGTTCGTATTGCGGATGGATATTTTGCATATAACAATCATAGCAGCCTGACGCTTCTGCAAGTGTACACCGATACCAAAAGAGTCAACCAGATCGCCACTATCAACCATTTGAAGTAAGTAGTTTTTAACACTTGATTTCTACCTTGGCGGAGATCAAATCTAGTCTGCCGTTTCTACCTACGACGCAGTAATGGTTACGGACGCTTGGACCGAATTAACAGCTCGTATGTGGGGGGGGGGGTGTATCGACTCACTTAAGTAGGGGCCAAATGAGCTAAGGGCCGTGTCTTCATATTTCAGAGAATTCAGAATTTATTCTTGCAGGGAATGACAGTAACATCGCTTTTGTTTACTCTATACCAGTGTTAGCCCTGTGAAGATCTGCTATACTGTCTGGGCATAATTGCATTACCAAAAAAAACTGTGACCTTAATTATCCAATAGATAAAACTGAAAATACAAGAACAGTCTTTGATCAACGCTGCTGCAACTTGTAATATGTGGTTAATATCTAATTATCTCTGGCGTACATATACACCCCACAAGGGGTATATCTACAAATGATGCATTTGCCATCCATGCAACTACACATGACACAAACAATTCTAGAGTTCAGAAAAGCCTTAGCTTTTTGGTACAAAATGCATCTTCCGGTTCCTATAAAATGTTTAGTAGAAATAAAGAGTACTACCGCGCCGACGTCAGCGGCCTCGGGTCAATTAATAATAATCAAGCTTAATAAATGGTCTATGAGTGACAGCCGTCCTCGACATTCCGCCATATACAGTGCCATTTTGTAAACAGCGTCAAATAGAGCACACGGGCAAATAAGTTACGGTGGTGTTCACAACAGTGTAAATCACAAAAAGGCAGTGAGTGACGCAGAAAGGTCATTTATCAGGTCAGAGGTAAGGTAGTCTTCTCATTGCGCCATCGCTGCGTGGTTGATTTAAAACTAAGACAACTGTGTTTGGTAGTGACCTTAATTGTCTAATGTACAAAACTAAAAAAACAAGAACAATCTCTGATTAAAGCTAACGCAGCTTGTAAAATGTGGCTAATTATCTCTAACATACATCCCTTTTAGGGCACTTTTATGTTGTACACCTAAACGTGTTATATTGTACGCTGCGAACAAAAATCATATCGATTCGCTATTTTTATCGACTGCCTTTTATACTGCTGTGCAAACTATAATGATAGAAAAACTAGCCGTTACTAAGGTTACTTACTCTGCAAGCGTCCTGGGCTCTCTTAAAGAGATATTGCAGCGGTAAGATCCTGAATGAGATTATAGCGCAGCATGTTTCGTCAGGGGTGTTGCTCGGAGGCATAACTTAAGTTATATGTTTTTTCTCATGTTGGTAAGTGATCTCCGGACAAAAATCTAAGGGCGGTAGAAACGTTCGTGTGTCGTCACCTGTAGTCGCGCGGCAATTTCATCTCCAAAAATCTCTAAGAAACGTTTGGTAAAAACTTATTAGGGTAATTTAACGCTCTAGCACCCATGTTCGTAATGGGTACGAGGCTAAAACGATTATCTATTTTAGACGTAATAATATATAATGAGCTATTATACTCTATAATATAAGATGTCCAAATGCACCGATCATTACCGTTGCATTTTCATTCAAATAAAATATGCTATAAAATTGTGCAATTTTCAGAATAATCTACATGTATGGAAATCTTTGTAACGCAATAGAAGGAACAGGTAAATCTCCTCCAGATAAAAATGTCTAAATAGCTAGTGATATATTTTATACACGTGCTACGTTTGGCAACAGAAACTATTAACTTACTCCCTCACCCTATAGACAGGGTCATTCGTATCAAAATGTACTTCTTTCGAGGTTTGATATAACTCGGCAAGAAAATAAGTTTTCCCTATGGAGGGAGGACGTGGAAACGTTTTGTTTAGGAGTGAGGATAAAATTTATAAATGTAGTTTTTCTGCCTTTTTTCTTCTACATAGTTGTGCGAAGTCTACGTTTGCGGGAGAACCAGTCAACGCACGAAGGAACCGATTATTCTGCAGGGCGACACTTCACTAGCTTGCGTAGCAAAAAGCGAATAGCTAGGTTGAGGAAAGTCATAAAAAGTCGATATGTTACGTTAACGCCTTTTCGTGAAAAATTTTAAAATGTTTCTATTACGACTAAATATGTACGTCTAAAAGACCACTCTCACGCACTGCCAAATTTAATGCCCACCATTTTCGTACCAAGGTGATGGTGCTGCGTTACGTAGTTGTTAAGTAATTAAGCTTTTTCGACAGTCATAGTTGTTATGTTTTACGTGCAAGTTTTCACGTTCAGAACCGTAACATTTTATTATGACGTTTCAGCCCCCTTCTTCCACTAGGAAAATAATTCTCTTGCGGAGTTCTACCAAACCTCAAAATTTGTACCTAACTTTCTCATACACCCTGTGCAAGTATGCATGTGTTCGGTTTTGATATGACTATCGAAAAAGCTTAGTTACTTGACAACTTTTCATAAGTAATCACGTTTTATTTCATTATAATTTAGAAGAATATATAAAATGCTTTACGGTGTTGCTGCTCGTCGACCTAGTTGCTACTTCTGCGCGCCGTAGTCGCTCTATCGCTCATGCCCGTGAGGAAGTCCTGCCCGCCCCCTGGCACGAAGGTCCGGGTCCATCCAGTCTCTCATAGTTCCGAGCACTGAGGTCGCGTTACCTCTTTGGATCTCCAGGGACAGTCGCTGGGAGAAGAAGGCGTGCGCCCTCTTGTCCATTGTCGCCTGCCGTAATGCGTCGCCAACCCGAGAGATCAATGTTACCGTGAGGGGCCCAGGGCCACCCATCGTCTCGAACGCGAATGGCGAAAAGTGGTGCGCCCGACTTAGGTCCGCATACTTTCTCATCTTTGAGGTCTCAGCTCGCGTAACGGCAGTCCCCGGGCAGGACGCGCCGGGACCGACAAGGGAAGGGGTCAGAGAGTCGGTCACCGTCGCATCCCACACCAGGGAACGACCCTTATAGAAGGGTATCAAAGTCATACCGTCGGGGCGCTTACCGTCGTCTCTTGAAAGCCCAGGTGGTTCCAGGACGCACGGAATCCCCGCCCTTCGCAGCGATCTTGCAAGCATTTCATTGAGGGCAGTGTGTCTTGGGAGCCGGCCCGCTGCGTGAGCGCAAGACAGGCCGTGTCTGGCGAGTCGCCCAACGGGCTCGCCACAAGAGCATCTGTGTGGCTCAACCAAATCAGCCCCCAATCTAAGGCCAACGCATATCCGGGTGGATTGGTCATCAAGGCGGGTACCCAGTGAGTCAGCGGGTAGTGCATGCAACCAGTCGCTTGCTCCTGGGCGAGCGACAGCTAAAAGGCGTGCCTTGTCCTGGTCATCCCTGCATTCTTCAAGCAGCGAACTAAGCGAAGCTTCGTGAGCCTTCTCGGCCCAGGCCCTCTGGCAGGCTAGTCTATCGGGACCAGGCGATGAAGCTTGAAGTCCAGTCGCTATATCGTCACGAGCCGCCTCGAACATTGCCTGAGCCGCCGGCGGGAGCAGGCGCTGGACATTATCCGACGTAGCATGCATCGACGCAGCCACGGCCGGGCCCGCCAAGGATCGAGCTGAGGGGAGACCAAGGCCGCCCATGGACGTGGGGAGGGCCGTCTGGCGCACCTCTCGTGGTCGTAAGTTTAGACTCAGCACTGTCTGTAGGGCCTCCACCACCTGGTCGTCGAATGGTTGGAGAAGATGGTTCAAATTGCCTGAGCAGTCTATGGACCGTAAAATATGTACGATGCGGCACGCGGAGAACGACGAGCGAAGCAGGTAGAGTCCCTGGTGGGCTCCAACAAGCGGTAGACGTTCCTGCATCGCCCACAATCTGTCCATCAAGGGGTCGAGTTGTCCCGGCAGCGCAGAGGGCAGAACCGGTGTGCCAAGAAGGTTTATTTCGTGGTCAGCCACGACTCTACACCCCGGTAGCAGCTCGAGCAAGGCCCTCAATGAGGGATCGTCTGGGTCTGTCCCCGGAGCGAACACCTTGCATTTGGCCGTGTTCAGCACCAGACCACTGACTGCCTCGAAAGCAAGGACTCTGCGCACCTCATCGAGCAAGTCCACCATCGGTCCACCAAGTGTGCCATCGTCTAGGTACCAAGCGTTGAATGGCACTTGAACGGAGTTAACCAGCTCACGTATCCCCAGGCTGAATTGGGCCGGTCCCAAGGGGTCGCCCTGCTGTATGCCCGATGCCGAAAATAACGTCTCGGCGCCAAACAACAGGACGGATGGCTCTTTGTACGCGTGTTCTACTAGGGTGGAGAGTTCCGGGACTGTATCCCGAACCGCACGAAGGAGGTGATCCCTACGGATGGTGTTGAATGCATTGCGAAAATCCAACTTCAGGAGTGCCGTACCGGGGAAACTTGATTGCATAAAGGCTTTTGCTGCATGTACGACAGTCTCCGTTCCGCCCGCCATGCCAAATCCCAGCTGGTGCGGGCCAAGTTGTTCCATAATAAGTTCTTTGGCCTCGCGGCAGGCTATCTTTGCTGCGATCCTCCGTAACGTAAGAGAGCAGGCAATGGGGCGAATTGATGCGCCTTTTTTGCGCAGTGCGAATAGGTTGGCGCCGAACACGATCGCCCTGACCTCAGCCGGCAGTCGGCCCCACCTCAGGACGTTCATCACTCTGGCGAGTGATGCGGCCAGTCTCCCGGCCACCGGTTCGATCCCGGGGGAAAGGAGATCCTTTAGATGGCGCGGGCGGAGACCGTCAGGACCAGCAGACGAACTGGCCGGAAAGCCGGCTACTGCTTCCAAGACGTCATCGACTGAGGTTTGATGCTGCGACATCGAGTCAGGAGGGGCAGGAAAAGCCAAGTGCGGCGGAGCAGGTGGGTGCTTGGTGGCAAGCGAAGCTAGGACTCCGTCCCCCGAGGCAAATGAGTCGGTAGAGCATAATAGTCGGGCCGCCCCGGAAACGTCTCCCTCAGATAGCTTGCTCGAAACGCGGCGTGCCGAGTCCTCAGGCGAGTCGCACGGGTTCGTTCTGGCTCTTCTAATACCTCCTACGCGATACTCAAAACGCCAGCCATCGCGAAATGCACGGAGGTTCGATCGGACAGTCGCTGCCAAAGAGATTGACGACAAGGTGCGAAGTGGCAGTTGAAGTACCACATAAGCGAATGACAGGAGCGACTCCCACGAGGGGAGGTCGTTGTTGGCCGCCACAAGGTCGAGGACGTCGCAAAGGAGCTCGGCAACCAAAGGCCTCACCGCCCGTGGAACCACGCGCATCACCCTTGATTGTTGGATCGCAATGCTGAGCCTGTCGACCAGCGGCTGTCTCGGCTGCGACGGGAGTGTTGGCGCGGAGGATACAGTCGGAGACGGTGCGGCAGTCGCAGACGTGAAACGGCATCTAGCTTGATGAATGGGGAGACCGCGGCGGGTGAAGTCCCGGCCGCATCTGGGACAAGTAACCCTTATAGAGGGGTTATCTGCTACTGGAGAGCTCTGGGGAGGGGGATAGGAAGCTGAGCCAGGGTCCGTCATTGGGAGGTGCGTGCGGGGGACACCAGACCTTGCAGCAACGGTGCCAGAGCTAGCAGCGGACGCAGTGCGTTAACGATGCCTCGAAGCGTGTCGGCTAGCTTCGGGTTGGTACGTGCGAGCAGTGATGCGGCCTTGGACAAACAACCAAGGTCAAAGTCGTTTGTCGACTTAGGCAAGCGCGACCGAACGCGGGGGACGGCGCGACCGCGCGGGACGGATCTACTCGTAACCAATTGGCGACGGCGCTTGGGAGGGCGGTGAGCAGCGTCCATTACTCGTTTCACTTGTTTAGGGGGCTCCATTTCAGTAGATGGCGGCGTTTTCGAACGGAGCAAGGATTTCCGGGGGGCAGGGATCGGCCGGAAAGGGGGGAGCACGACCTCGACGGGCGCTGCCGAAGCTTCCAGGTCCACGCCTGAAGAGACTGGAATCACCAAACGGCGTACCGCCGCCGCGTAGGTCCCAGGTGCCGATTCGCGTGGTCCAGCGAGTACGGGGTCCGGGGCGGTGACCAGGGTGGCTGCCGGCGCCGACAACTGCGCATGTTGGAGCATACGCGACCCAAGCAGGGCCTTGCTTTTCTCGCGAGCTAACGCGAATACGGGGCAAGACGAGTCCCCTCTAGGGTAAGGGCCCCTGCAACAACTACGTAACGCAGCACCATAACTTTGGTACGAAAATGGTGGGCATTAAGTTTTCTTTTGCGCCGATATGATTGGTTCCTTCATGCGTTGACTGGTTCTCCCGCAAACGTAGATTTTGTACAACTATGTAGAAGAAAATAAGGCAGGATAACGACTCTCATAAATTTCATCTTCACTCCTAAACAAAACGTTTCCGCGTACTCTCTCCATAGGGAAAAAATATTTTCTTGACGAGTTTGATCCTGTATATGTATTATATATATATATATATATATATATGCAGAAAGCTAAGAGTTTCTGCTGCCAAACGTAGCACGTGTATATATATATATATAATGTATATATATATATATATATATATATATATATACACAGAAAGCTAAGAGTTTCTGCTGCCAAACGTAGCACGTATATATATATATATATATATATATATATATATATATATATATAATTATTCCGATGTATGATTAGATATATATATATGATTAATCCGATGTATGATTAATTTTAGGCGCAATTATCTTAATATTGAATTTAGAAAAGACCATTTACGTAACCAAAATATCTGCGCACATTATTGATAAGTGTCGGCTGGCTTGCTGTTGACCGAGCAAGTCTCCCAAAAAAACATTAGTCTTTTCGGCGTCTTCGTTCGACGCCAGATTGACGCTCAAGACAGCCAAGGAAACCGCCTTAAGAAAATTGCGCTAGAGCAAAGGGGTATACTAAACGTCTACTGCACTAGGGATACCTAGCCTGTTTTGCAGAAATATGTTCTGGAGTGATTTAAGTTTGCGGTTGACTCGGGTTTTAATCATTTAGAAATACTGAGTTGTTTGGCATAGATGGCGCATACATCGTGCTGTAAATGTATGGATAGCCTAATATTGTGTTTCTAGTCAAAATCGTACTGATAACTTTACTGCAATCTAAATAGCATGACAAGGCTCTATAAAACCGTGCCTTACCACAGCTACATAGTTCCAGTCCCTTAGAGTTCGTTCGCACTAACTGTACTTGTCAGAAACCTTCTTTTGGAGATCGCCGCTGTGCGAACTGTTACTAGAGAAGCAACGTTCGAAGCTATCTACTTAAGAAAACTCAGCGCGCAGCTCCTGTGCGAATTATCTAATAGAAGACCCACACTTAAGCTCATAAACGTATACATAACGTTATATAGTCATAGATTGAGACTGCTATTTATCTAATTCATGCTAAAGTTCAAAGATGGCAGAGCTATCGGGGTCAATTGTAAGAAGCATGAAGTCATGGATCCGTTTAAGTCATGGATTTAATTATTCTTTTTGTCTCACTTTACGGAGAAGAAGGCAAGATCTGTATACTGTCTGTATTCTCAGTAGTAAGGCGCTTCGTGCTTAAGTTTCATTAAGTATGAAGTGAGTGCATTGCTTGCTTATCCGAGCAAGGAACCTATTTGTGTATCTCATATCAGGCTTTCCACCGGCTACTGGAATAGTGGACAAAGGCTGAAGATGCCGCGTACAGTACCTTACGAATGTTTTACTAAAGTCGAATCTTTGAACTGTATTATACTAATTTGAGTGAAATAAACATAAATCAAACAAATTTAATAATTATCCCCTCTACACAGACAGTCAGTAAAACCTAAACCAAGACAAGCTCTGTGTATCAACCGGTTGCTAATTTTACGGCTCGGCATCAGCGAAACGACAGCCAAATACTTTTCAAACATGCTTCTATATTGGAGCCTTCTCGTTTACAAAGGGGTAAATAAAACAGCTCACATCTGCAAAGATTGAGCAACGCCTGCAACGGGTTCCCAATGAAGGCGGTCAACGACAGCACTCGAACGGTTTCGCAGCACCATAAAAATAGAAAAATTATGTTACTGAATATGGAAAAGCTTCAAGGGTTTATTTTTGTTTGTTGTAGGATGTTTCGGGTACGGTACTGGCAGCCAGCAGCGATTTGTCTGGGACTTTCAAATCCACTACACGGGCTCCTCCCCAGCCTCTCAGACTTATAAATTTATGGTACCTCTTCAGCAGCGTATGTGCTGCAGGGGCCAGCCGCGATACCAGCGCGAACTACATAGTGCTATAAAGAACGCCCAAATATCAGCGAGCAAAAACTGAAACAAGCCCACTACCATTAACGGAAGCAAGAAAATCAACAATTTTGCAAATTCGCCAAGATTGCAACTAGGCGCACAATTAAGGCGGCTTTGCGGGTTTCATTGTATCTCAGTTTTGTCACATCCTTTATTCGGTGCAACTAATATTGATTGATTAATTTATTATTCGCTTGGCATGTATACCGAATACACATGTAACCCTCTTATATCAGAAGCGCTTAGAGCAGCAGCATATATATGCATCCATATAATCCATGTATACTTCAATACCTACTAAGTATTTGCGTTCCATTCGGACAACTTCTTCTTTGTAAAATCTACCAGGCTCTTTTTAACGTTTAGTTCTAGAGCTAGGGCCTCCGCCAATTCTATATCTCTGCTCCCCCCTAAGGCTATACATTTTTAGCTATATGCTTATTTGTCTCATTCCTTAGCTCGCATGCTCGATATTCTGTACTTTGCCCCTCCCTATATTTAGCTCTTTGTATCATTGTATTCAACATCAGTGCCCTGGCATCTGCTAATAGCCCGCTCGCTCTTGAATTATCCTATACACATTCTACCTCGCGGCTTTCCCGCTTTTTCTTTCCATATATACTTGCCAAGCTTGATCTGGAACCAATTGCCAATTGCCATTTGCCTGTATATGATTAGTTTACCCTCAATTTTACCATTTTCTCCGTTACGCTGTTTCTTTCCTATTGCTGACTATTGTACCCAATTATCTTCCTAGCTGCGAACTCTACTCGCTGATTCCACTTCGTTTTAATCCTAAGTGCCGTATTTAACAGCTGCATCTGTTTAACTTGTTATCTATTTGTGACACTTAATCTTAGCTTACCGGAAAATTTCTACAGAAATCTCGTCAAGACCACACGCCGTTTTTGGATGAATGCTCTTTACCACGCTTCCGATCACATCTGCTGTGGTTGTAATCTCCGTGGTAGTTCTTGTCCTTCCTAAACTATTTACGCTAGTCGTGAAAAATAGTGCTTGCAACGATGTGTCAATTTCATTTATTGTGTATGTTCTATCCTGGGCGTTATTTGTCATCCTTGTATTTTCCTGTCTGACGTAGTCCCAAAGCTGTTTTGCTCATTGGCCCTTGGGGGCCCCTAAAATCCTGCTAAATTCCATCTCGCCTGCATTTTTAATTGCATCTTGTGTTAACATTTGAGCTTTATTCTTGGCTTCTTTGTAATTTGTCCAATACCCTTGTGCCATATATGCTCCTTATTCTATACTCCACTTTTTCCGCTTCATGATTGCCTTATTTATGAATCCATTCCATTACCCTCGTTCTCCTCTCCTTTGAATTTCCTTCCCTATCTAACAACAATTGTCATATGCGTCCTTAATGTTCCCATAAATCTTGCACCAGCCTTTCCCCACTTGCCACTAAAAACTCTTTTATGTATTCTACTCTGTGCCCATTTATGTTTGCCCAAGCATTTTTTGTGCAACTACGCGCCCTGGCTTCTTCTTCCTTACGCTCACCTCTACTTAATTATGATCACTTCCAACATTGTCTGTTTTCTCCTCATCTATCCTGATTTCCTCTACCCATTTATCTGTTTTACCCTTCGTAAGTACATTAATTACGCAGGACGTTTTATCCCCTTGTGTGTATTTATTTCTTCCTTCTATCCGCAGTCCAAATTTAAAATTGGGCTTCACTCGACTTTGCTAGTTGTATTAGTCTTCTGCCCGCGTTGTTTTCTTGTCTATCCAGCTGTTCGATATGTGCAAATAAATAGCTGCTCACCCTCTTCTTCCGTGTTGCTTGGCGCCATGTATATCCCCATAACTGCACATAATGTCCCTCCCAGGTGTGTCTCAATAACCACCAGATCCTTCATTTTGGCATTCTCAATTTCGCATGAAATAGCATCTCTGGTTATTATTTTAACTCCCCCCAACCTGTTTTTCCTATTGTCCGTATTCCGTATTATTTGTATCATACCAATTGTATCCCTTTAAACCCGGCGGCACTCCCATTCCACGCAAATGCGTTTCCGTTACTGTCATAATATCAACAGACCTTATTTTTAGTAATTTAAATAGTTCTTTATACTTTCCTCTTTGTCTTTCCCCTGTCATATTTAACATGGCAATCCGTTCGAAAGGAACATGGCTCCTACGCTTTCCTTTTGCCCTGCTTCCTCTTTTGCATCTTATGTCAACCTTTACCTTCTCCTCTCGATGCCACTGATGGCCAACCGTCCATCCACTGCTCCTGTGTTTCTCTCAGGAAGTAGCTCCCGTTGTTCCGAATATAACTGTAGCTATGAGGCCATCAAAGTCTGATAACATACCATGGACAAGTAAGTTTTTCTAAAGTCGAATTTCTTTAATACTCTATATAATCATATAGAGTAATACTGACTTTCGACAGGTTTCAAAATATTTAAATCGTCTTTCTCTATTTCGTTTTGTTTTTTAAATAAAAAACGCCTTTTTGGGCTGACTCTCAGCCAAGATTTAACGTCCATGGGACTGCTTTTCGCATTGCTTCATAGACGGATCTTCCTAAATACAAATGTGCAACGGTGGGGCTTGAATTATGTGTCTTCTCTGGTTGCGAGGCGCAGGCGGAATGCACCACGCCACCGGGCTCGACTTTATTTTTAAAATAAGGAAGAACTTAGTATTGCAAGAAAGATGGTTAGATTATCGCCATGATTTCAATAGCAACGCGAATTTCACTCCTAGAAAAAAATGACGACCGTCACCCACCAAGCAGATTGTTTGTGACTTCATGGAGGGACGTGCCATTTAAATCTTAGCAATGTGCAATAACATAAGCGCTGGTTCTTGTTGATTCTCTAATCAAAGTCTCATTTGCTATGATTTACAATACATTTTAAGAAAATAGTTTTATTTATTTTATTTTTAATTTATTTATTGCACATCAACGTGCCACACCGCCAACGGCCTCTTGGCAGCGTATTGTGGACATAATGGGACTTGATGGGGTTTTAGATTGCAAGGTTGTCTGTGTATTGAATCTGCTTTACTCAAGTAGCGCTTAGCTATGAATGTCTAAAACATAAATAAGATACGGCGCACACGGCACATATATGAATCTGCGCTTGTTATCAGTTCAAACTAATAAACATAACAAATAAGTAGTCTAGCTAAATCTCGCTTCTACGTGTCACCCTGTGAAGCCTGTATCCGGTATTTTAAGTTTGATATCAATTTAGTGGCCAATTACAGCGATGGAAATTCCTCTTGCCTATTTTTGCCAGTGAGGTAAAGCTGTTAAGGTGTTATCTGGAGCGAGTCTGAAATGGTGCGCCTCCATCCAGCCGTATTGGCCTCCTCTTCAATGGCGCCGTGTTCCCGCCGAACAGTTTCAAAAGGACTTGGCATTCGATGTACGCCAGGGTTCCTATCCCTCGTAAGGTTGGGAACCCTCTCCGACCTCCTTCCAGGCCCCTATGCTGCGTTCCCGAGATCCGGGAGCAGAATATACTCCTCCAGAGGTGATCCCGCTTCAATTCAAATCCACTGCAGGTACGGCGAGGTGCATTTATTTCGCCGTTTTAGTTGTTTCTTCCATCGTCCGGGGCAGCACTCAGTTGAGCGCGTTTAGCGTGGCAGATTTGTCAAGTCCGGTAACGTCATACCTGTGACATGGATTAGATCATTATCAGATATATATATATATATATATATATATATATATATATATATATATATATATATATATATTCAATTCTATATCTTTATATATATATACAGGGTGTTGCAGAAATTGTTTATAGTAGAATATACAAATTGTAGAGCTCGTTAAAGCAAATATTTTTTCCAATGGAACATGGTCTCTGAGAAATATTGTTTCGGAGTGAGAGCGAAATTACTACAATTTGTGACACTAGTGTTTTTGCCCGACATAGGAGCATAAAATATGCTGTTGCGAGACAACCAGTCCCCCTAGACAGAAACTAAACACACTGTCGTGTTCCTGAGAAAATTATGCTTCCGAAGGGCATATAAGGCCCCGGTCAGAAGATGCGACACGGTCGTTTAAAAGAGAATTTGTCAAAAATGAAGTTCTTTATTAGCTTTTACGCCAAATACTTCAGAATCATAACCCTACGACCACCCACGTGTTCAAAGCTAACATGTTCAGCAAATGCGCATTTCATAACGATCATTTTGGTACCAAACGTATGGCAATGCGAGCTGTGGTTGTGGACTGATGACGGTCGGCGGTAGTGAATGTCGCCACACAGTCATTTTACATGCACTTAATCTGGACATGCCCTCGGAAAAATCGTCATCACTCCACAACCACAGCTCGCATTGCCATAAGTTTGGTACCAAAATGATCGTTATGAAATGCGCATTTACTGAATATGTTAGCTTTAAACACGTGAGTGGTCGTAGGGTTATAATTCTGAAGTATTTGGCGTAAAAGCTAATAAAGAACTTCATTTTTGACGAATTCTCTTTTAAACGACCGTGTCGCATCTTCTGACCGGCCTTATATGCCCTTGGGAAGAAGCAGGGGGACATTTTCTAGGGGGACTGGTTGTCTCGCAATAGCACATTTTATGCTCCTATTCGGGCAAAAACACTAGTATCACAAATTGTAGTAATTTCGCTCTCACTCTGAAACAAGACTTCTCAGAGACCATGCTCCATTGGAAAAAAATATTTGCTTTAACGAGCTCTACAATTTGTATATTCTATTATAAAAAATTCTGCAACACCCTGTATATATATATATATATATATATATATATATATATATATATATATAGTAGGTATAGCTCGTCTACGGCAGTGCGCGTCTTCCGTGTATCCGTCTAACAAACATCCAACAACGGGAGCGACTGAGAACGCTAGATCTACTCCGACCATATACACCGATGTACCATGTGAAACGATTTCAGCATACCAACCAAGCTTTAGCGCCAAGTAAGGGAATCCAGCTTTGCCGCCAGAAAGCCAAAATTCAGGAGAATACATCAAATGATAAACTTGTGACTGTCGCTCTTCGATGGGAGAAAAACGCTCTCAAAAGAACATCGAAACATAGACACGGAAGATTTATCGACGGGTTCGGTGGGTGCGTTCAATGTAGTCATTAGAAGAGAAGAGACGTCGGGTGCACTGAAACAGAATCTGAGAGCTTATTGCTAACTATGTACAAGCACATTTTTTCTTTGTCATTTAAGTTTATGTATCCGGGGACAGAAAGTCGATTATAGTGTGGCTTCCTGATACAGCTGGAGGCCATTCATGTAGAACGACCTACGCGGCTTTACTTTGATGCTAGAATCTCTTTGGATAAAGTAATCCTGATATTTACCCGGCAACCGCCCATATTCCGATTCTTGGAATTTTAATTACACTGCGTCGTGCTTGAAACTTACAAGCCTAGGTACCTAACAGGCAGAAAGAGGACGACCGGCATTAACCTCGTGATGGCGGACCACCCGATAGAAATCAGAAAGAAGGTAAAGTACCTTGGGGTCATGCTAGACACTGGACTGACCGGATCGGCACACGTTAAGTACGTGGCCGAAAAGGCCCAAAGGGTCTCTCTGAACCTGGCGCGGATCATGCCTAGGGTCGGTGGGGTGGCTGAGGTGAAAAGAAGGCTCCTGGCCTCGGTGGCCGAATCAACGGCGCTATACGCAGCCCCAGTCTGGGGGGACATGGCAATGCGGACGGCGAAAAATAGGGGGGCACTGAGGTCGACCCAACGAACGCTGGCAATCAGGGTAAGCCGGGCGTATCGAACAGTCTCGACCGAAGCTCTCCTGGTCCTAGCCAAAATGCTGTCATGGGACCTCCTAGTGGCTGTACGAAGTAAAATGTATCTAGACGAAAGTCTGGATCTCACCAGGGCCAGGAGTGCCACCATATCGGTCTGGCATGAGGAATGGGCGCAGGTAAGACTCGGTGTGACCACAGGGAGCTGGACCAAGAGTCTGACCGGACCTCAGGGCATGGTATGACCGCCGACACGGGGAGCTTTCCTACTGGACGACTCAGGTTCTGACCGGACACGGCCAGTTCTAGAGCTACCTGTCAAGAATCAAGAAGGCCATCAGCGATATCTGCGTACTGTGCGACTCTGGAGAAACGGACAACGTAGAGCATACTGTTCTGCGGTGTGATGCTCTCAGGGAACCACGGGACGCAGCACCAACCGCTGTGAGAGGCCGACCCATCAAGGAGGTGGTCTCCCATATGATGACTTCGGCGGAGGCATGGAGGGAGGCGACGAACTTGTTCGACGCTGTTTTGACACTCAAGACAGCCAAGGAAACGGCCAGGCGGGAGAGGTTTGAGCGGGTCTCTCGGGAGAGTGGTCGAGACGAGGAGCCGAGGGAGGGGGGAGGGGGTGGGGAGCAGCCAGGCCCTCATGGTCTCAACGCACCCTCACAGGACGGATTACAAAATGGCATCCCCCTATCCAACCGCAGGTAGACATGCGGAATGATAGTCAGGGATAGAGCTGATTGAAGGAGAACGGCAGAGACGCCTCTCCCACGGCTTCGATGTAATGCCAAAGTAATACCGAGCCTGGAGGGTGGGGACGAATCCGGGTTTAGTGGGTTTGCGAGTCTCACACTAGTCACGCAGGCTGCTAGTGGCGCATGTGCATCATGCATTCCCAAAACCTCCAAAAAAAAGCCTAGGTTTTGCGATAAATGCCTACGGCCTGGACATTTCGCAAAACGCTGCACACAACAGTAAGTCTACAGGAAGTGCGTTCCAGGTCACCTTGCCGCAAGCTGCACCAATTAGACGCGGTGTATTATTTGTCGGGGTGGTCCGTCTGGTTCGCCCTCCTGCCCCCGTCGGGCCTATCTCAAAGAGAGAAACAGGCTGTTCCTCGAAACTGGAACCCTGCAACAGATTGGGGTTACGTACATAACCGCTAAGATCTCCAGCAGTCTAATAAACCCCACATCCGGATCAGACGTCACGCCGCAACATCCTACGCGGGCAACCTACGTACGCCAACGTTGTTCGCGGGATTTCCCAGTCGCCCGAGAACCCTGACCAGCTGCTATTACCTGCACCCAGGCCACTTCCCGCAAAGAAGCTCAAGAAGCGCACGGGGAAACGTTGCGCCAACAAGGGGCCCGGTGCATCGAGTACCAAGATCTGCGCGGCCTAACCTTACCGCGGCTGACGCTGTAACTCGTTTGTTGCAAGTCGTGTCAGGGCGCGGTTCTGACCTGCTGGGTCAGCTTAGAGCCCTAGTGGTGGTTTTAGAACCCTTCCTACTGCTATTGCCAGTGTTGGAGAGCCTTAGAACATGATTCTAATAATATAGCCAGTGGCAAGTCAGGGTTGTCGGCACACTCTTAGCGAGAAGCTTGCCCACTATGCAACAGGAATACACAAGAGGGCTCACGGGGCATATAGCAGCTAAACGTCTATTGGCTTATCCTAAAATAGTTCTCGCCCGCTCCTCGTCCAAATATTGGCTTATCCTAATTTATCTACCTTCGCCCACACTAATTTACAGCAACACACAGCAGTCCGCCCGCATCATCGGAGATATTCAGGGTGCAGCGAAGAAACTAATACTCTTAAGGATTGTCCCGAAAGCAGTAAGAAAGCAGTTGGCGGAGGCCCTAGCAAATGCCCTCTTGGGAGTCACAGCTGATACTAACGACAGTGCATGGTATGCGCTCATCTTTGTGCCAGTGGTTCTCCGTCTTCTTCTCATCCGCAATAACATCTGATCGCTCTCCGTTATTATCCGCCAAAATCTGCGTTAAATATCCAATGAACCGAGGGTGACGTGTTAGGCGCCGCTAGGTTAATCGGATCGTCGTTGGCTCCCAGCAAGGATCACCTGACAGCTCTTCGCGACAAGCACCCCGGCCCCACCAGACCTAGTCTGGCCAGCCTCTTCCGGCCTTCTGCTCTCCTATTACGTCGGGGGGGGGGGGGGGGTATAGCCGCGGTTAAGTCTTTCACGGAGTGTCACAGGGGGTCTTGATTTGATCCGACCCCAACTAAACATATCCACCGGACACATCACGCCGGCTGGCGAGCGCACTGGCCAAAGACATCTTCTTACTCTGGGGAACGCCCGTCCATCTCAACTACTGTCTATAATCTTTGGGGCATGGCTTTTCGCCTTACAGAAAAAGACGAGTCAGTGAGCCGATTGCTTGCTCCTTCACTTTTCGCGGGCTGGCCGCAAAGATTGCGTCGGGGCCAAGGCCGCTGTACACGCCATTCAAGCTTTCCTTGAGTCACGCGCGCTCCCTGGGGTCTTCGTAAAGCTTGATTTCAAAAACGCCTTTAACACTGTAAGACGGGATCATCCCTTAAGGGTGGTTTTGCCACATTGCTTGATCACCCCAGATGATCTCATAGCTTACGCCAAGAAAGTCATTTTATGAGTTCACACAGGGCTTAGAGGAAAGCATCTTGGATGGAGAAAATATGTAGTAATGTAGTGGTGCCACTGGAAGCAGAACGGGTGGCCGGAAGCGGATATCACTGCCTACCTCATTAGGCTAGACCCCTGTGAAGTTTGCCGGGCAACGGTAGCGCCCACGAGACCGGACAAAACCAACCGAAACTTCACGTGCGTCCACTGTATAAAATGAAGGACAGCCAATGGGGACAAAGAGCAATATGAAAAGGCAGACGTCTTACAAACCGTTAGGCTAGCCGTCGCTAACAACACTTTGGTTATCAACCGTCTTGAACGACAAATTGCCTTTCTCATGCAGCATCTCGGTTTATCCTGTGACGGAGCCACCCCGGGACAACCGAAACAAAAAAAGGTGACTCTTTGTCCGGCTGTGTCGATACTGCCAAGGAGGACAAAAAGGCCGGGTTTCCCAAAGACCGTTGCAAGGCGAGGCGGAGGAAGAAAAAAGGCAATTAGGAACACGCAACTGCAGGGCGCACTCGCGAAACAGCCGAATGAAAGGACGGCAGCCAGCATCGTGTCAAACAACAACGTGGTTGCTGCTGACATCTACGAGAGTAGCAATACCAAGTTCGCAGATAAAGAGCAAGAGCGGGTTGGCTCTGGTTTGGCGGATGGGGACCTCCGGCCAGATGGGTCTGACGGCGGTGGACTGGATGGCCTTATCCATGTTTCATTAAGGAAGCGATATCGGGAGGATTCCCCGAGTACGGTTTTCATGTATTTTGGATGTTGTAACTCTGCTTATTGATTAAAAAACATCCAACAGTTCATTAAATCGTTGGGTTTTGCGGTCGTCCGATGCTGGCAACTTGGTGGACATGGGAAGGAACAAATCATCTACTCCTTTAAAATCCAGGTTTCAGTTGCTAATCTTGACCGACTGCTAGCCCGACTGCACGAATATTTATTAAAACGTGGCCTAAGGGCGCGTGCCAACTTGTTGGGCACGTCAATAAACCTGATTGATTGAAAAATAATTGGTTTCTGAATGAGACCTCGGGTTCGGAATGAATCTCGAAAAATGTGAGATCTGTGTTACAGGCGACAGTGCAGGCCCCCGATCTTCGCACCTGCTACCCTCAACAGTGACCTGAAACTTCTGGGAATCCCGCTCCGGCCGCAAGGGCTCACTCGCGCACTCGTGAAGTGGCAAAACAAACTAAAGGACGTCGCTGACAACTTTACCCCACTCGCCCACCGCGCTCTTTTTACTCCGATATTCGCTCTCAGCTACCAGGATCACCCACCTTCTCCGCGGAGCGAATCTAACAGGACGATTGGACGACCTGCGTCCATTGAACCAGTTGACTGTACACAGCCTCGAGTCCCTTCTTGAACTATCGCTGGCGCCTTTCGCACGAAAATAGGCACACCTAACAATCTCGAAGGAGGGTCTGGAGTTTCGGATCCGCCCCTCTCCACTGGGCCAGTGATAGTCTTCTCTCGTTTCCGATCAGAAAGCAACGCCATCGCACTCATCGACGAGGCCGGTATTGCCGGTACGATAAACTTACGAGACGTCTGTATGAGGAGGCAAAGGGATTTGGAGCCTGGCTGCATGCGCTTCCCAGCGCCCCACTGGACACCCTCCTGGACAGCGAAACAACCCGAATCGGGGCAGATCTTCGTCTAGGCTGTGACCTCGTCTCCCCTCAGCAATGTAAATGTGGCCAACCCGTTAATAAATTGGTCCATCGCGGGTTATCGTGCATCATGAGTGCCGGACGACGTGCCAGACATGCCGGTATTAACGACACCTTTAACCGAACGCTTCAATCATGCTGATTCCTTTACATTCCAGAGCCCCAGGGCCCCTCCACCGATGAAAGTAAGCACCCTGATAAGATGACTCTTACCCCTTTCAGTAGGGGCAGGATGCTTGTTTGGGACGCCAGTCACCGGCTCATTAGCATGTTCAATGGTCGGTGGCGGCAGGTCATGCTGGTAATCTAGCCAAGACGAGGAAGCTTGGTAAATACGCCTTAGTAGGTTACCGCGTGAGTTTCCTTAATAAATTAGAGGAGTATATATATATATATATATATATATATATATATATATATATATATAGATGTAGGATGTAGATTACGTCTAATAGAACGGACTGTACTCTCTTCTTATAATATTTGTTATATCCGGGCTACATCTCTTGCAGATGGTCAGCTATTTCCAGCTTTCGAAGAACCGCCGAGAAGCGTAAAAATTTATACTCAGGATCTTGTTAAGCCGTGGCCTTTGTATCTACAGAAACAATACGTTGCTAAGTGTGAACCAATCGCTCGGTTTCACGGAGGCGAGGACCTTTTTAATGAAACCGGCGACCGCAAACTTGATGAGTAAGTTTTTTATGCATTCATGAGAACTCTTTTCCGCAAACTGTATTGACTTGCTCTAGGCAGACATGATCGACTGCCATTTAACTAATGACGCATCTGCAGTCAATAGGTTTTAAGGTAAGTTAGCAAAACGCGGCCAATGCACGGACTGTGTCGTTTATGTAATGTATAAGGTATGCCCGTTGTAAGTTTATCTGACAGGTGTAAACGCGTATCTTTAAAACAATCCATCAAGCAATATGACTTTTTTGATTCTGCCCTGTTAGAAACTGCCATGTACGACAGTGTGTGTAATACTTATTCTCGTGTAGATGTTTTTGCCCAGCACCAACGCACACAAAGGGGACGTTCGACGCAAGCCTGTCCGAAACCGACATACAACAGGGGGCTACGTACGTTCTGCCGCTTGTGCTCAGCCTACCTCATTTTCTTTATGGAGATCCTTCACTGCATGCCAATGTCAGTGGTTTACATCCTAATGAAAACAAACACCAATTCTACATTGACGTTCATGCTGTAAGTCTGTCATCCTTTGATAGCTCATTTTCAATAACATTGTGTTGATATTGTTTTTTATATTATTTGTTATGTATGTTGCCCTTATTTGCGTCTTCTGATATAAGATATTTGATGCTCTTTCTGTATATTATATATCGTGAATTTGTGCTATTCCTTATATTTTTGTGCTACTTAGTAGGCTTGGCAAACTTTCCACGCAACCTATTTCACTTGGTTGTGAAATCGGTTACAGCGAGGGGCCACGGTCTACACTTATAGTGAAAGCTAAGAGCATGCCAGCAATTATCCTTTTGTTGTATGCGATATTTCTGTTCTCGCTGAGCTGGCTTTAAGACACCTGCGTTATTTTTCGACAGATGTACCGCCCAGTCAAACTCTCCACCTGACTGTCCTCAATATAATTCACACAAATAACTATGATTTTGTCCAAAACATGGAAGACTATATTTATTTTATTGAGTAAGTAAAGACACAATTGGTATTCTCCCACTTATGCTACACCGTCCATGCCTCTTCACAGAGTCAAAGTAGAGTCAATCTCAACAGGGTCTTCTTTTCCCGCCGTTCAATCCAAACCCGTTCCCTTGGCTGTGGTTTCGCTAGACAGTAGATAGATACAGTGGGAATCTTGTTAATCTATTTATGCGCGTCAGTAATTAGATGACGAAGCATTTGGCTACTAAAAGAGAGAGATACTTACACTCCCGTCGTTTACCTGCGCTTTAAAGAATCTCTTCACATTGACTTCAAAGCACTGGGCAGAAATCACATTTTGTAATTATTGGACTTCGCAAGAAGAAGCACGATTGTTTGTAAATTGCGTTTGTAAAACCTAGAGGACATAAAATGTATGGTGCTGACAGTGTTTAGTAACTGTTTAGTAAGCTAGACATAAAATTGCAAGTCATAAAGGAGTTCTGAAGCTAAGCAAAGTCTGTAATGTTATAGCCGAACGTAACATTCTACCCAGAAAAGTTTCGAATAGATAACTGCAATGCATATAGCTGGTGTAACATAAGTTATGTCTTACCGATAGAAAATGTGTAGCAACCGTATTCGTAGCATATCCAATACAAAGCATATACACTCATTAATTGGCGAATTGTCTTTTCAGAGATCTGGTTTAACAGTTGACATGAGATGGCGAATGCAAGTAAACTTGAGGCTGATACCATTGCCAACAGAGCCAGTGCCAAAGCTGATTCTTCCTATCTTTTGGACAGAAGATGTATGTATTTATCTATACTATACGTTTAACGTCAGCGCCTTAGTACGTTGTTGATACTTGTACTCACGCTAAAACCTATGTATACAATGTGTACTATAGGTTACAAAAATAGTAAACTTAAATATATATATATATATATATATATATATATATATATATATATATATATATATATATATATATATATACATTATAATGTTATATAAAACGTTCCGTCAATTTACAGTGAAACCGCTCAGACGACCGGCGGATTCCGCGCGTCTCAGTTGCAGATAAACACACGAAGCACAATTGTTTCATTGTTGTTAGAAAGCTATTATACAAGAGCAAAAACAATTGAAAAGGCTGCGATGTAAGGTGAGCTCGGGAGCATTCATGGTGCTTCTCAGACACCACAAGAATTCCGACAGAAGTTTGGCCGACTTTAGGGGAAGTTCGATGCTTGGTTATTCAAAGAAATACATAAACGGTACCCCATTGATGGTCCCTTGCCCGTGCTTGGCCTCGCTTGTGGTCAGGGTTCACGACGTCTGCACTTCGCTTACGATAGAAGAGATTGTGACAGATCTATCCAACTTCTGCGTCACATGCGCCCGCAAGACATTCACGGGTCACTTCGTCGGATTTTTTAGAATATACCGGCACGAGCTTCATACCCGGGAATCCAACGCTACTACACCAGACCTTTTGGGGCCTAACACGGTCACCTGTCACCTATATGGTTACATCTTTGCTAAGCGTAGCTTTCGTAGATATATCACAGTCAAACATGGAGCGCTGGCGTCCATGTTTGACTTCCATCCATCACGGTGCTATAAAAGAGTTCAATATCGACTTCACAGTATACATCCAGGCTCTTGGATGTAGAGTGGAAGGCTGGTATGGATCCTGCTCAAGCTAGTCAGAAAGCTAGTGGCTCACGCCCTGTTAGAGGTGTGCCCAATGGTCTGCCTAGATTGAGGTTATCGAATCTGCACGTTCCTCTGGAGACAGTCACCAGAAAGAACCTGGGCTTACAGATTTAGCTTTTCTGCTTCTATTGCGGGTGAACCGGGCGCTGGTGCTGAGCGGAATCTATCGTTCATGCGGGTCGAGTCGGCTAAGCTTTCGAACGCGGACGTGTCAGAGGCAGCTTGTCTTCTATCTGACGACGTTTTGGTAGAAAAACTTCGTACGAAAAAAAACGCTGCTTTTCGCCCACCGGACCTCTGTTAAACGTTTTTTCATTTCACACGTTTACCTTCTTCTACGTCGGTCGAAGATGTTTGCTATGCAGTTGTATCATCTTTAAAGAGCTCGAGTGCCGACCTGGATTATCTCAGGTCTTGCCTCCTGCAGGGCCATCTCTCACTGAACCTAGGCTGCTCATCCGACGGATTTAACAAGGTTCTTGTGTTTCTCTACCAAAAGGTATGTTAGAATAGTGGTTCCCGCTATCAGAGCTTTTATAGATATCGGTTCGATCCATCCGTAGGAGTTTAACATGATTTTAACGACGCGTTAAAACGCCGTTACGATGGGTTGTTTGTAAAGGGTGGTTGGAGATGAGGCCTCTGCGGTACCACTCATTTCAGCTGTAGGGGTTCAACAGGGGGAAACCCTATGTTTTGGCTAACCGTTAAGGACTTAGTCAACTCATCAGAATACACTTAAGTTTTGGTATTTGGACAGAGTGGGGTCGTCGGGGGTAACGTGCGTTCAACCTGCGAGGATTAAAGATAATATTGAGTTTTGCAGTGATTTGGGGCTGAATTCAACCAAGTGTTAGGTTCATATAATTCCAGGCATACCTGACATCTATTCAATCCAGAATCTACTTCCGGGTTGCTGCGTAATTAGGAAACACCTGGATCTTGATAATTGAAATATATGGTGGAGAACTTGGTTGTAGGTATGAATTACCTTTCCTAGATTGGTGCTCCTAGCGGTCGTTTCTGAATCTCACCCTGGCAAATGACGCCTCGCTTTTCGTACGATACCGATACAAGTCAAAGAAGAGTCGATGAGCGATCACCTTTTCATCACCTTCATATTGGCCCGCAGAAGCCCCCCCAGTCCTTCATCACCCCGTCGCACATGGCAAATGAGGCTTGTGGCGGCGGTCGAGGCTGACCCCTGGAACCTAACTTACCGGATGGTCTCGGGTAAGCTTTGTGCCCCCCATCGACCTTTGTAGCCTGAAGAGACTCTGGAGTAGGTTTGACTGCTTTTTCCTGGCGAGTCGTCGCGCCCGCTCCAGACCTTCTTTGTTCGCCTAAGTGACACCACTTGTCAATGGCGAACTCGTAACGATCGCCGGCCGGTCATGGGGGGTGGTGGACACTACAAGTGGCGCAGTCGGCAGGATTTGGAAGAATGAAAAGGCAGTGCAGCAACGCCACAGGTCTGCCACCCCCCCCCCCCCCCTTCTGGTTCTGCCATCCACGGACCGGCCAACAACACCGTGGAGGGAATGGCACCAGGCACGAAGTCGGAGGAAGACGGCGAGGCGACTACGCCAGGATGGTGTCGAAGCTAACGCAGATGTTCAAGGAACACAAGAGAGCAGCCGTTGCCGGTGACAACAACGGTGAGTACCTAGCGGCATTGCGGTGACTGATGGTGGGGTGCAAGCTCGACGTACGGGGCCTGGTGTTGAGGAGCCAGCCTATTCCGGGATCAAGAATGCCACAGGTGAGACGAAAGCTCCTCCTCTGGAAGGCTTTGCTAGTCGAGCAAGCCGTGACGGCCGCGCTACACGTGGAGGGGTGCCTCACGAAAGCCAGGTGGATCGCAGGACGGTGACGGGTAGATGACAAGGTGCAGAAAAGGCCGGCGGCAGAGCGAGAACACGGAGCGGGTGGATGCCAGACGTGCGGATGGATAAGCCACGAGTACGAAGCTGAAATGTGCCCGGCAAAACAAGCAAGGGGCCGATAGTGTGGCAAGTTTGGCCATTTCGGCCGGAAGTGTACAAACGCGGCAGAATGTACAGATATCGACGTGGACGAGCGGCAACGCTGGGATCGTTGGACCAGCGACGAATGCCTGGAGGAGGCGGAGGATGCACATGAGGTTGAGCGAGCGCGAGTGGACGAACCGAAGGACGCAGACGTAAGAATAATGGCAGTCGAAACCAGGCTTGTGCGGTCCTGCCCGGCGACTGGGTCAGTATACGGAGGCCAGGCGCTGCCGGGTGCGCCACATAAAGAACATGAAGACCACAGCGCACCGCTCCGAAGGACGTCCACGGCACCAAGCCATTAATAAAGGGGGGGGGGCAGAAAGTAAAATAGCAGTTTGTTAAGCAGCGCGGACATAGACGGCGTCGGTTGGCGGCAATGCCGAAGCAAGCTAAATACATGGCGCTAAATAGAATATGCCGCCACCGTACTAGCGAAGACGCGGGGAGTTACTAAATGCGCGGGTAATCTGTAAGTATATAAGGATATGCCTCCAAGAATAAATGAGCCAGTAGTCCTTGGTGCGAGCCAGGCAGAGGACATGTGGTTGCTTGAGCGAGAGAATGGCAAACTCGTAACGATCGCCGGCCGGTCATGGGAGTGGTGGACACTACAACTGGTAGATAAAATCGTACGCGCGGGCGAGAGGTTTATGCCCGGAAAGGCACCCGACCCAGATGGCGTACCGGCCGGAATCACTTTCGTTTCTGGAAGGCATCTAAAAAATTAGCGGGCATGGACACTCAACAGTTGGAAAACAGAATGTACCCCACGCAATAGAAATGGGCGCACCTTGCACTTTTTCCAAATCCGTGTTCTACGTTCTGCTAAACACGGTGGGCAAACTGTTTGAAAATGTAATATTAGTGCGCCTAAATGCAGAGAGGGAGAACCTTTAGGCTCTATCAGATGACCAGTATGGTTTCCGACGGAAACAGTCAACGATAGATGTGCTTGCCATCCACTACAGGGGACAGACCAGGAGACTAATAAATCTCTCAAGAACTGGTCATTCGTTCCGGCAAATAATTTGTCCTTAGTTAGACGGCAGGACGCTCAGAACGGAGAAAAGCCAGCACAGTGTGGGGTGTTCTTGGCCACGTTCTATGGCCTGGCCTATAAAAGTGTGTTGCGGCTGAGGCCCCCGGAAGGCCTGTAGACCGTCGCATACGCCGACGACCTCGCCTTCTTCGTCACGGCTCGCAGAGAGACAACACTGGACAAAATTGCCAACGCGGCGCTAGCGAACATACAAGCATGGATGACCGCCCATTATCGACAGCTTGCCCCACAGAACATGGGAGCAGTTCACCTAAGGGACCGGAAGGTTACACATGGGGTGAATCTTACGCTCGCGGGCCACCCTGTTTCGACCAGAAGGACTGCCAGGTATTTAGCTGAGATCTTGGATTTTGTTTTTACGGGTGCCGCGCATATCAAGCACATCGTCGCCTCGGCCAGCTTGCTCGGTCGGAATCTGGCCAGGATTCTCCCTCTAGAGGGGGGCTACGGACAGGTGCCGCCAGGCGGTCTAGACCTACGCTCCGCTCGCAATAAACGAGCTCTCCATGCTGCATAGCGCGGCATGGCCGTTTAGGTTTGCCGGGCGTACCGTACGGTGAGCACAGAGGCGGCCCTCGTCCTGGCTCGCCACTTTCCCTGGGATCTCCTGAACGGGGAAGAAAGCGAGCGTAAGACGCTTAGTGCGACGGACTTTGCGTTAGGTCAAGCGGCAACGCTCTACGCGTGAGCAATCCCCCCAATGGGAAAAGTTCAGGTGTGCACCGGGTGAAGTGGACCCGGTCGCTTATGCCGGCCCTACGACGTTGGTATGCCGGGCCGGGGGCTGCTTACGTACTTCTCGGTTCAGGCCCTCACATATCACTGCCAATTTCGAACCTATGAGGTGCGAATTGGGAAGCAGTAGGTAGACACGTGCACATTCCATTGGGGCAGCTAGAAGATTTTGATTATACGGTCTCATCCTGTTCCGCCTTGGCCCAGGTCCAGAGAAGCTCGACGGTATTTCTATGCAGGGAGATCGGCATTGTCGATCACAGGATGGAGGTTGCCGCCGCATGGGCGGCAGACGTCTATTTCTCAGACGCTATTATACACGAGCAGACAAGACTACAGGACGCTCGCCGTGCCATCGAGTGGTCAAGATGACAATGGCCCGCAAGGGAGCTATAGCAACCCAGTCCTCTGTAGAATTATTTGACTCAAAGTAGTGCAACACATTTCCGAACAATGGGGGGGTGAAGAGGATTGAGGTAGCGTTTCCAAACCTCACATCAAAAAAAAATTGGGTGTTTACGGAGTTACTGTTTACCTGACAGGTACACTGAGAGGGTGTACTTCTACGTTCTGCTTCTCCGTGTCAAGACTAAGCTACACGTTTAGGGGAATTCACTGCTTAGACTTCTGGGCTTAGAGAAACTTAACTCGAACTAGGCTTTGCTTAGAATCTAAAATTAATCCGCAATTGCGAGATGACCCCTTAGTTCACATCTTCTTACTGGTAGCCAGAGGTGGAATAAGTCTCCGTAAAGCAGCTTCCCTTTCAGTCACAGCGTTGCCTGCTTGGAATCGGCAATCAGCGGTGTTGAGTCTATTCTGTATGGCTGGTCGCTTCCGGTCTTTGCTGAAACGGACTCAAGTCACGTCCTTCCTATGGAGCACCTTATTTATGTTGAAAACTAAAAGTAATACATGCTGTAATGTAATTATTATCCATTTTATTCTGAGGTAGCTCCGAAGCTTATTGAGCTGATTATATATATATATATATATATATATATATATATATTCGGCTTAATAAGCTCCGAAGCTACCTTAGACTAAAAACAGGTATATATGTATATATATATATATATATATATATATATATATATATATATTTATATATACAGTCCCTGAAGAATTATACATGCTGTAATGTAATTATTATCTATTTTATTCCGAGGTAGTTCCGGAGCTTATTGAACCGATTATATATATAGTCAGTTCAATAAACTCCGAAGCTACCTTAGACAAAAAACAGGTATATATATATATATATATATATATATATATATATATATATATATATATATACAGTCCTTGAAAAAGATATAGGGCCACCCATTCTTGCCACACTTCACGCATTTATTATAACCAATCGTGTAAAGATCACAGTGATACATGCTCACAGAGTAACAACGAAGACTTCCATCGACTTTGGGGCCTCGGATTACTTTGAACCACGAAGTTTCCACATTTGACACAGCTACACCACCAAAAAAATTATAATGTCACTAGCAAGATGCATGTCTTAACGAGTGAATTAAGCAGAGTAACGACGTTTGGGCATATTTAACGGCTCGACAGAAACAAAGGCAGACCTCCTACCAAAAGTTTTTTCTTTGTTGAAACGATAGGCTTAGGCTGGCGCCTCATGGGTGAATAGAGAGGCCCAGCCAAGGCTTATAAGGACATCGGCCTCTCTAATCGCAAAATTTGCCGTCAATTGTGGCGTTGTGCCCAAGTAGTAAATAACTTTGTTAATTTAGGTAAACAAATATGCCGTAAAATAATAGTTCCGATCGTTCAAATTCTATTTCGGAACGAAACAAGCTGTAATTCTGAAAGCGTGCGAAATGTGCAAAGTTTCCTCAGGAAGACACATTGGCAAAAAACACAAGAAAAAACTACGATTGACCGCTGACCGATGAAAGCTCGTCTTGACTTTGCCCACGATAAAATGTCATGGACCACTGAGTGCCCACGATACGATGTCATGGACCACTGAGTGCCCACAATACGATGTCATGGACCACTGAGTGACACAGAGTGATCTTTTCGGATGAAAAAAGTTTAACTTTGATGAACCGGATCGATTTAACTAGTATTTGCACGATGTTCGCAAGGAAGAGCAAATTTTGTCAAAACATCACTCAGGTGGCGGTTCAGTGGTGATCTGGGCTGCTGTCAGGTATTATACAAAGTCATCGATTGTGTTTTAAGACGGTCGTGTTCATTCGACGTGCTACGGGAATTTACTATAAGATCAATCAACGCATTTTAAGCTGATGGGAGGGCCAGACTTCGTTTTTACACACGATAACGCCCTGATTCACACCGCCAGGCTGATCGGAAGCTGGTTTGACCAACGCCACATTGAAGTCCTTCGCTGGCCTGCACTCTCACCTGATGTTAATATGATCTAGAATGTGTGGAGCTGGCTCGAACAATAAGTTTACACCGATGAAAAAAACATTTTCGAGGCTTGGGACGAGCTCTTGGAAAACGTCATCCAAAATAACACTATACCAAACCGCACTTTTGAGGTTATCCGACTTAATGGGAAGTTCACTGAATATTAAGTATAGTTGCTAAATACCGTGAAATTAGCCCAAAATGCCGTTAATCCGCTGAATTCATTTGTTAAAACAGGTATCTTGCTAGTGGCCTTATAATTATTTCGGAATTCCACAAAATGTGGACATTTTGTGGTTCAAAGTAATCCGAGACCCCAAATGTCGATAGAAGTCTCCGCTGTTACTCTGTAAGCAATGCGTGAAATGTAACAAAAATGGGTGTCCCGATATTTTTTCAGGGACTTCTATATATATATATATATATATATATATATATATAGAAGTCCCTGAAAAAAAGGGATATATATATATATATATATATATATATATATATATATATATATTAGGTTCAATAAGCTCCGGAGCTACCTCGGAATAAAATAAGTATATATATAACTTTTTAGGCGAATTTGCCGTCGGACAGGGACAAGCTTTTGGGCCTGTTCAAGCAAGGAGTAATCATAGGTTGGCTAGCGTTAGCTGCCTGCCTTTGCTTGCTTGCGACGTCTGCCCTACTGTGTGGCCTTCTTCTGTGAGCACCAAGATCACGCACTAAGGGGCAAAAATGCCAGGCTGAGTGTTTAGATAATCCAGTCACAGTAAGTACAATATTTTGTATTTAATACATATGAGTATAAACAATATTAGAAGAGGGTATATACGTTTTTCTAATAATATTTATACGTTATATATATATATAGGTGTAACAGAAATATTTAAAGAGCGATATGGGGAATTGTAGAGCTCGTTAAAGCAAACGTATTTTCCAATGGAGCGTGGTAGGAAATCTTGTTTCGAAGTGAGAGTGATATTGTCAAAATCCGTGACGCTGGTATTGTTGCCCGACATAGCAGCGCAAAATGTGCAGTTGCGAGACAAGCGTTTCCCCTATGGGGAAACTAAGCACATTGTCGTATGCGTGAGTGAATTCTGCTTCTTCTGAAGAATATACTGCCGCCCAGAAGATGCGACACGGTCGTTTAGAAAATAATTCGCAAAAAACGTCTAATGCCTCAAAATCGTTAACCCTACGACAACTCACAGCGCTCAAAACTAACATACTCAGTAATTTTATGAAGATCGTTTTGGTATTAAATAGGTGGCAATACGAGCCGTGATTGCGAATAATCGAGATTGAGTGCGTGCATACTTCCTCAGGCAAATCACTCTAGGTTGTTTATGCATGCGCTCAATCTCGACAGGCCTTCCAAAAAATCTTAATTACCTCGACAATGTTTTCAATTTTTTAAACACATTTTAACAAATTATTGTAGTAGCGCGTAATAACAGAGCACAAAACCCAAGTGCGTTACCAAAATGTGTCGTTTTTTCCTAACACGTTCGGTTGTACAGTACGGACACATGCAAAAACAAGACAGATCCGCAGCTTTGCGCTTGTACACCTTCATTTTAATTGTTTACCAATACCATCGTTCTACAGTGCATAACCGATATGTTTTCTATAAAGCCTTTTTTGTGTCTATTAAATCATCATACTTAATAACAGCGTTGAATGTATTGTAGTTGGCCAGACAATGACTCTTGGCTGTCACAAGAACGTCTGGCATCCAGCGGTTGTTGTTGTCGTCGGTGTTGGTGTTATCTTTCTAAATATATTATTAAATTGCTTCGTTACATAATATAGGTACTCCTTTCCCAATGCTTGGATAATCCCTACCAAAATCCCGTCAAGTTCACACACCGTTTTTGGATTAAGTTTCTTTACCATGCCTTCGATCTCTTATGCTGTGATTGAAATATTCGTGCTGGTTCTTGTCTTTTCTACACTACTTACGCTAGTTGTGAAAAATAGTGCTTGTAACAAAGTCGTGAAATATAATGCTTGTAACAAAGTCGTGAATAGTGCTTGTATGTCCAAAACTGTTTTGCTCGCTGGTTCTTAGCAGCTCTCAAAATCCTGTTAATTTTCTCTCGTCTGCATTTTTAATTGCATCTTTATTAACATTTAGGCTTTATTTTTGGCTTGCTTGTAATTGTCCAGTACTCGTCTGCCTTGTCGGCGTGCCTTTCCATTACATTTCTGTGCTCTTTACACCACCTTTTTCGCTCTAATATTGCCCTATTTATTTAATCACTCCACCACCCCCATTCTTCTCGCTTTTGAGCTTCCTTCCCTATCTTACAGCGATTGTCATATGCGTTCTTAATATTCCTATGCATCTCGTCTACCAGCCTTTTCCCACTTGGCACTAACAGCTGTTTTGTGTATTCGACTTTCTGCGCTCATATGTGTTTATCTTAACATTTCTTCTGTACAACTACGCGCCCTGGTGTCTTCTTCCTCCCGCTTACTTCTGCCCAATTATGATCATTTCCAGCATTCTGTTTTCTTTTTATCTATCCTGATTTTCTTTACCCATTTAGCTATTTTACTCTTCGTCAAAACATAATTTACGCATGCCTTTTTATCCCCCTACCAACCCACTAAAAACCAGCGATATATTCCTTCCCCCCAAAAGGGAAGTGCTGTTAGTATTACTAGAATAGCCTTGTTTACTGGTCGCGCCGGCCCCCCGTAGTCAGAGAGGGCGTCGTCATGCGCATGGGGATAACCCGCTCTTTCTCGTTTAAAACACGCTTGATGGCGGCCGCGATTGTATTGCCTGACGCTCGACGTCGTTGCTTTGTTTTTTGTCCCCCTGTGTTTTTGTAAATCTTCGTTCTAAATTTAAATTTGGACCCCCTTGACTCTGCTAGTTGTGTCAGTCTTCTGCGCGCTCTGTCTTCTCGTCCATCCAACTGTTCGATATGTGCTTTCCAATCTCCCAGACATATTACCCCTCCCTTATCCTGATGTTCATCAACTACTTTATGCACTCTTTTAAATAGCTGCTCGTCCTCTTTCGTGTTTCTTGGCGCTGTGTATACCTTCTTAACTGCCCATATTGTCCCTTCCAGGTGTATCTCTATAACCACCAGATTCTTCACCTTGGCATCACCAACTTCTTCGCACAAAATAGCATCTCTGGTTATTAACCCAACTCCGCCAAACCTGTTTTCCCCATTGTCCGTATTCCGATTTGTACCATACCAATTGTATCCCTTCAAACACTTTTCACCCCACCCAAATGTATTTCCGTTACTATCATGATATCGAGGGACCTTATTTTTAGTAATTTGTATAGTTTTTCTCACCTTCCTCTTTGCCTCTTTCTCTTATATTTAACACGGCAACCTGTTCGAAAGAAACATTGCTGCTACTCTTTTCTTCTGCTTCCTCTTTTGCATCTTATGTCTACCTTTACCGCCCCTTTTCGATGCCACTAATAGCCAACGGTCTAGAATTAAAAACATTTTTTAAGGAGGTTGTTTTTAATTCTAGACTATCCTCCGTCCCCTACGGGCTTGGAACTTAACCTGAGGTATATCTTCAATGCACCGAGGGCCGGACATGTTAAGATAACTAGGGTTTCCCTAACAGTCCTTGTGGCAGCATGGCCGCTGACTCTCAGCGGTATGGTTTATCATCTATTCTCAATGAGCATCGCTCAAAGAAAATTCGACCAACAACAGGGATCAAACCGGCGACACCCCGATAGATGACAACCATGACTAGCGCACTAGTCCCCTAGACCACGCAGCCACTCGTCTGACGACCTCCAACGCTCCGTTGATCTCCATTGCTCCTATGTGTCCCCCCCTTCCTCGGGAAATAGCTCCCATTGTCCCGATTTCCCTGTATCTGTTTTTCCACCCTTTTCTGTATCTATATTGCCCTCTCCTCTTTTGTGTCCCTGTATCGGTTGTACCATCCTGTGTGCCTGTGTCTTTACCCTACCATTTCCTTTTGTTTAAATGCCCATCCGTCGTGCGTGTGTTTTTTTATACGGGCTTTTCTAAAAGTGTGCTTGCTACTAGTGTCGTTACTGGAAGAGCTGTTTGGCAAACAAAAAACGACTGCAAAATTATAAAGTTAATACATTCGGCCATCGTGTAAACAATTGAATTTAAGCAACAGCATAATGCCTAGCTTTGCAGGCGTTACATATCTGTATTTTCTCTCTAAGTGCGAAATGACGCCTGCAAAACAGTTTCGCTTAAATAAAAATCTTAAACTAATGAAATCCTCAATTAGCACACGCACAGTTAAATACACTTCACCAAGATAGAGAGATACAAATCCCGTGTGTGGCTCTATGTTAAGTGCACGTATGAACAGTCCGCCTGTGTCGGGAGATTAGGAAAAACAATACAGCATCATAAATATTGCCACATTGGCATTGCTACGCTCGGCAGAGAGCGTGCAGGTCGCGCCCAAAAGTTATGTCAGGATTACATAAATGTATTACCCACTGCTATTACACACTAATACATATACATGATAGATAACTATTCGTTGTTGCAAAATTCGAACAATAAGTGCATTTGCAGTTATCATATTTTATCTTAATAATTGTAGCACCTTGTAACAATGATCACTTACACTTAGTATTAATCTAGCTATGTTGAAAGATACAATTATTACATTTTCTTCCAGCTTTACGTTGAATCTATGAGGTGGTGCTGCGCAGGGTTTACTGATTGCAAAGGTTTGCTATCCTTACAGGCAAAAGGAAGCATTTCGCAACTTTAATGATCCGGCGTCTCTGAGGTCTTATCAGAGCGAAATAAATCAATCGCGGTCGGAAAAAAGACAGTAATTTATCGTGTAACACCGAATGTGTTAGACGACCAATTTGTTTTGACAACAAAAACAAATCTGCATATTAATAATCCGGCTGCAGCTTTACTACTTAGAAGTGTAGTAAATATATTATTTTCGTTAATAATATTAACAATCATGCATGTGGCAATAATAATCTATTTTTATTCACCCTAGATAAACATAGGTCAAAAGTACACTAAAAGATGCACCGCGTAACAAGTTAAAACGTGCCGGTTCGTACCAGGCTTCGTTTTCCAGGTCTCATTTTTCATAGCCCAGGTCAAGCAACGTTAATGTCTGCCTCAGCCATATTCTCTTCATAATAAAAAAATAGAAATTGTGTTGGACAAATAACAATATGCTATCTCATTTATTGAGACAGTGATGATCTTTGTTTTTTCTTTATGTTTCGGTCCTAGCAATTATAAATCTCCCTTGACACTTACCTTGTCTAGTTCAAAAGCCGTCAAAACGTAAGAAGGTCGTCCTAAATGTTGAATGCAACAGATACCACTTGACCTACAAATATATATATATATATATATATATATACATATATGTTTTTTTATGGAGGAAGATTTAAATGCTTTAGGCACTAACTCAATAGGGCAAGTAGATAAAAACTCAGGCCCTATGCAGTGTGGGACTCACCCCCGACGGTTGGACATATTCCGCCGAGATCACACCCACTTCCCACACCCAGTGAAGCTTGCAAACGCACCTCCCCCCTTAAGCTTCACTCTCTGTCAACCCGGCTCTCCTTTTAAAAGTACTACGAGCCGACAGGAGGAGTGGTGAGTGTTCTTCGAATCAATTGGCCGAAGACCTCTCAAGGTTTGGCCCTATAGCCACAATACTGCGTTCCTTCACCTGCGAAACGATTCTTCTAGAGGCACGGACGTATTCTGTCCTTTCTGTTGCAAGTCTGTCTCTCCTGAGGCGCTCCAGGTGCCCCTTTCTAACCAGCACCTCTCGTGCTACTGCAGCTTCTATATGCCAGTCAGAGGTGCCTTCACAAATGAATTGCACAAGCTGTGCAATTCCCTGAGTAGGCAGGTCCGGAGGGTTCGTACAATTTAGCTCTCCGTCCAACTTAAATCGGTCCAGCACTTTTCTTTTAGTCTATATTCTAACTTGCGCAAAGACCGGACAGACCAATAGAGTATGAGCAGCGTCGTCTACGACACCTACGTCACAAAGTACGCATGTGTTTCCTATTCTTGACAGATATGTCTGAAAGTTGCCATGGCCCGTTAGAACCTGCGTCAGAAAGTGATCAACCTCTCCTTCGGGTCGATTCAACCACTTCCTTATGTCAGGATAACGTCGCGTGCAGCAAGTGTGCCTTCCCTTTCATCATCTCTGACTTCCTATTAGAACTTTCTGGGCCCTATCCCATAATATTTCTTTCCTCTGTTTTCAGGTCCAAGGGAGGAGTGCCAGCAAGGACAAGTGCAGCGGAGGTGCTAACAGTCCTATAGGCCTGAGTAATCCGTAAGGCCGCGGTCCTTTGTGTTCTTCTTAAAATATGTTTTAGCCCGTGTGACTCTTTAGCCACTGTGAACCAAATACCTGGCTACACTGGCCATCCTTATCTGGACCTCATTTAGAACAAGGTTGATGGGTCGCACTTGCTTTTTTCCTATCAGCAGAATACCTTCACTCTTCTTCGTAGCAAGAGCCAACCCAGCCTCCTTCATCCATTCCTCTACAAGTTTTATCGTTTTATTGGCATATAATTCTATCTCCGTAGTCGTCTTCGCTTGCACCGTCACAGCCAAGTCATCTGCGTATGCCAAAAGCTCAACTCCTACAGGGAGGTTACGTAGTCGGAGTACATCGTCGTACGCTATGTTCCACAGTAGTGGCCCGAGGATGGAAACCTGTGGGACGCCCGCCGTCATAGGCATGTCCTTGCCCTCACAAGTGATGACACGATCTTTCAAGTACTCCGAGGTTAGCCTTATGAGGTATTGTGGGATATTCCTCTTAACTAGTGTATCCAAAATAACCTTCCAAGGCGGGCTGTTAAAAGCATTTTTCACGTCTAGCAGCACTGCAAGGTATAAATTGCGGGTGTTAAGCGTAGAGCTGTGCAACGTTTCTGCCTTGGTCACCACTTTGTTAATAGCCGTTAAAACAGATCTCGTTTTTCGAATCCGTATTCTTCGGCGAAGGCTCGGTGCCTCTCTGCTACAATAGCCTCTACGCCCTTTGCGAACGAACACATCAGGCAGATAGGCATAGAAACGCTATTTCGTTTAGGCACAAGGACTACCTCCGCTGTTTTTCATGCTTTGGGGATTTTCCATCTTTTATAAGCTTACTCGTCACCTTTGCCACAACCTCAGGGAATTCCTCAAACAGAGCTTTTACAGCCATTGAAGGAATGCCGTCAGGCCCTGGCGCTTTACCTTGTTTGGTATTCTTGTAAACTCTTTTAGGAAAGTCTGCGTGCTGGGGAAACAATATCATCAGTAGACTCGTTCTCTCTGGACCTTTCAGAATGGTTTTTGATGCTCTCATTTGCAGCTTGACTCTAACCATCTTGTACGGCTTTCCCCACGGGTCGTCGTCGAGAGTCGTGAGAAATTCGCTCCACCAATTAATTTTGCTGTCGACAAATTTTTTTTAAGTAGAGCTCTATAGTTTCGGTACTCCATTACCAGAGGGGGGAGTATTTCCGCATTTCCTCTAGCTCTCTTTATGGCCCTCCTTGCTCTTAGACACTCTTTTCGGGGTTTCTCAATGTCCCTGTTCCACCAGTGTTTTCCCAGCACCGGCTTACTTTTTTAGGGATGTGTTCTAGACCTGCAGGCCTTCAGGCAAGCCTTCCTCAAAGCCCTCTCTAACTCTACTGCGTCCTTTGGGAGCCCGTCTATCTCGAAAATATTTCGTATTGCGTTTTAAATAACCCCACTATTCTTGAAAGCAAACCGCTGCCGAGGCAAGAGATGTATTTGTCTGGTGCTCCTTGTAATTGTACACTCAGATTCTCTTGCTCAGTGAGTACTCTCCAATCGGTGATCAATACAGCCATCATCTCACCGCAGATCGTCAAGTCTACGCTTGACTCCTGACCTGCTCTATAAAACGTCGGATCTACTCCATCATTTAAGACAACTATGTTTTTTGACGCTATCCAGTACATCAGGAGTAAACCTCTTCTATCTGCACGGGAGGAGCCCCACACCTCTGACGCTGCATTGAAGTATCCTGCTAGGAGCACCCTATCCGGTGTAGGAGCTTGATCAATATTGCTAACTCGTCTAGAAATTCCTTAAAGGCCTCTAGTTCAATATTTGGGCTTATGTAGCAAGAGTATATCCTGCCTATGCCTGCCACTACCTGTCCCATGCCCCAATTCTTCTATGACATAATTTCGGACCATGCAGGTATCTGCGCGAGCTTCCGCAGGCCATTCGCTTCTATCCTGCACTAGTTTTTTGTTTGGCTCGCTAATTAAGGTGAGCGTCATCTTCCGCCTGCTCGTTTTTTTTTCCACTAACATATGAGCAGGTCGACTGCGGTTGCAATTGACCTGTATCAATTTAAACGGTAGTGCGCTATACTGATTCATTAGTTAGGATGGGGTTTGCACTAGTTGCCGCAGTCAAGCCTCTGGTAATGTGGCTGGAACTCGGAGTGATGAACCCCTCCGCGTCTATCTTTTCTAGCTTCTTCTCTTTGCGTTGTTGTTTCCTGCGGGCCATGTCCTCTTCCTTTTCAGTCTGAATTCTGTCCTGTGCCGATTTTTCCCGAGCAAGGAACTAGCAGTATGGCCATCCACGTCACAAACATAGCAGTGGGGGCAGTCCTTTTCACAGTCTTTAAATGTGTGGCCGAGCTCACCGCACTTGTTGCAACGTCGGTCTGACTCTTTGTCATTAGTACACTTTCTGGCAGTGTCCTACTGTCTGGCAGTTAAAGCATGTGGGTAATGAGACATGTGGGTATGGCTTGCAATTTGAATTGCCTAGGGGTAACCGGTTGTGGGACAGAAGTTTACTGCCTTCTGTCCGCGGTACCGTAACAAGGCACTGCCATCCCCCTCTCTTGGTCATTCGAGGATCCTTAGTGCGGAGCACCGTAGTCGCGTACAGCTTTAATTTCATGCGCAACTCTGCCTCTATTTTGGCGGCATTCAGAAAATGGTCTACGTCACGGAGAACCACCGTGATTAGGGGCCCCGTCGTCTTGCTTCCACATCCGTGCCCTTGCAAATTGTGTCTACAAACGTAACTCCTTCTCCTGTCTTGATTTCACTAACCTTTATTATTAGATCTCCGTTTCTTGTCTTGGTAAACTGATTGAGTTTCACACCGGCTTCATCCGACTTAACATGGTCTCTAATTTTATTGAGAGTCTTCTCAATGGTCGAACCTTCTTTCACTCTGATCCTGACGGTGCTGTGAACAGCGGGCGGTACAGACTCACCTCTCGCGCGGGAGGAGCTACGCCCGCGAGAATAACTGCGGGTCCTCATGCCTTTCCTCTCCCCTTACTGGACAATATTCTAATCCGCAATGACGAACACATATTGAACAAATTATATGGAGCAGTCGATGTTCTCACACTCGATCATCGACCAATTTTTGCGGCATTTACTAGGCTAGAAGGTACACCATGTGCGAGAACGCAAACTAAATATGAACCGCGCAGAAACTTCAAGAAAATATACCACCTAGAATTTCAGCAGGCACTAACTACAACGCCGTGGTTTGACATAATCAGCAGTGACTCTGCACATACAAACGTTTCTACTTTTAGTTGCAAACTAAACAATCCCTACGAGAAACGTTTCCCTATTCAGCCTATACGAACGACGCCAAACCACGCACGAATTTCTGACCAGTGGTTTGATCAGGAACTCCTACAGATGAGATTGGCGAAGGACAGACTAGCTAATAAAATTAAAGATAATAATAATAATAATAATAATAATAATAATAATAATAATAATAATAATAATAATAATAATAATAATAATAATAATAATAATAATAATAATAATAATAATAATAATAATAATAATAATAATAATAAATACGATAAGTTGAGGCTAAAAGGGCTATAAAAATATATAAGAAAACATGCGCTCGAAAACAAAGAGAATTCTATGCGGACAAATCTAACACCTCTACACTCCGAGAAAGATGGAAAATTATTTACATGTTTTGTGGCAAAAATATACAGAAAGGAACTATAATTAAATCGATTAACCACAACAACACATCTACAACTGACTCTGCTGAGACAGCCGAAGTACTCAACATAAACTTTGCAACAATGGGGCCAAGATAACTGAATAAAATTATAAAATTAATCAATTAAATCCGCATGACGAAGTTATTCCCGTTATGACGAATTATTAAAAAGTTATGACGAATTATTAAAAAATTACATTTAATGAAATTACGCCTGAGGCAATTATACTAAAATCAAGTAAGCTTAAAGCAAATATGGGAGGCTGTCAAGCGCATATACCCGGCAAGTTTATTAAGCAATTCATAACCTACGTACCAAAAATATGCAATAATTACACCAATATTTAAACAGGGAGATAAAAATAAAGCAACTACCTATCGACCAATAAGTTGCGTTTCATTTCTAGCGAAATTGTTTGAGTCAATCATTATTCATAATCAAATTCGCCTCTATCTTGCCAACACACGCTTTATTAGTCCGATGCAGTTTAGCTCATCTCCAAGAATATATAACTAAAAGCTGGGAGTCAAATCAAATAGTAAATCAAATAGTTGCTGGAATCTTTGTCGATATTAAAAATGCATTTGACTCAGTCGATAAAAATATCCTGATCAATATACTCACACAACTCAATTTCGCTAAAGGCTCGATTGCATTTTTTAATTCTTACTTAAGCAACAGGGTACAAGTCACCAGAAACGGTGACAATTTATCATCTCCATGCTCCCCACACCTCGGTACACCACATGAGACCAGCCTCTCACCGACACTATTCCTAATATTGATTAACTCTCTTCTAAAGGCTAGTGAATTTTAGGCTATCGCTTTTGCCGATGACATTACTTTTATTTGCCCAATTTCCTTACAAAATCAGACTAGCGATGTTGAGTACACAAAATTAAACTCGATAATACTTATATTCAACAAGCGTTCGAATATAAATGCTTGGGTAGCCCTTGACCCATCACTGACGTATCGAAATCACATTAATACCTTAGTTACCAATTTTGAACAGCTTGTGCCCCACTTAAGCAAACTTAGCACTATTGGCGTATCCCCCGATGTGATGTTGATTATATATACATCGTTATTCCTCTGTTACATAGCATATTGCTTACCACTATTCGGGTCAACGCTTTCAACACTTACACATAAATTACAGGTTACACCGAATAATGCTTTAAGGGTCATTTTTGGCTACAGAAGGGATGAAAGTGTTTCTCATATGTATGCTATTCATAAACTACTTAAAATACCATCACTTTACAAATTTGAATTAAGCATTCTTGCGTTTAAAAACTTCCGTGGTATGTTTTCTCCAGATTTATCGTTTTGTTTTACATTCAACACCAACTTAAGCGTCATCATCATTAGAACATCTTCATCGTCATCATCATTCATTCCAGCTAGCTACCACTCATAGTCGTCATCACCATCACCACCACAGCCATCATCACCATTTTCACCACAGACACCATCACTAACTTCACCATCAACGTCGCCACTGCCGCCATCCCCATTACGGTAACCAGAATCAATATTATTATATTGAGCGAAGATAAAATCCGTCTGCGTTTGCCTGTAAACAAACAATATCCTGTTTGTAAACAGGCGCGGCGTAGCAGGTGGCTATGCCTCTTAAACGAACGCCGCCGAAATGGCAAGAGAAGGCGCCGCCGGAACAACGTGCATCACTGCACGTAGACAGTGCGGCGCCTACGGATGAATGCATTCCAGGAGCAGTCAGTGGTGCGGGCGGTCCGTCTAACCGTCCAATGGCAAGTGGCGGGAAGCGGACCGCGTCAAGCCCCGCAGAAGACGCTCGTAGTAAAGGTATGCGTGTTTGCGAGGCGGAACCTCGCCCGGTAAGCAAGGAGGACGCCAGCGAAGCAACCGAGGAAGCCTGTAGCGATGAGGAATCTCATAGCGATTCGGAGTTTACCACGGTGACCCGGAATAAGCGCTCTCGCGCTATGAAGGTGCCGCCAAGAGTAAGATTCGACAGGCAGGAAGCTGTTATATTCTCCGCAGATGACAACGCCCTTGAGCACAACTTTAACGAGATCTGTGACGACATCGCGAAGATCGTCGGGGGGAAAATAGAGGAGCCTCGCTTCACGAAAAACGGAGAACTTGTCATAGTCGTGGAGAGGGAAGATGATAGAGCAACTTTACTCTCGCTATCGGAGTTAGCGAAAGTTAAAGTCTCATCAAGAATAAGCGGAAAACTATCTACAATAAAGGGCAAGATCACCGGGGTTCATTCCTCAATCTCGGAATCGGCGATATTATCGGCGCTGCAGTCTTCCGGAGTGACAGAAGTTTCTCGGGTAAAAGCAAAGAACCCCAGAACCAACGCCGTGTCGGCTACGGAGCACGTTATTTTGACGTTCTCTGGCAACAGCTTTCCGGCTGAGGTGCGTCTGGGGCTTAAGCGACACGGAGTGGTACTATACCATGAACCCTCGCAGTGCTATAGGTGTTATAGTCTAGATCACTTCGCCGCTAACTGTAAAGCCCCAAGGCCCAAATGTCGAAAATGCGGCTCTATGGAGCACCTCAGAAAAGACTGCAATGCTCAGGCCCGCTGTTGTTTATGCAACGGGGAGCATGAGGCCACGTGGGGCGCATGTCCGCAAAGACTGCTACGCATGGAACAACTAAAGAGAGCCTCGCGAAGCATCGTACAGAAGCAGCACGACGCCCCGTCAGTCCCAATCTGCGTACCAGTATCTAACGTGCAAGCATCCGATAATTTTACGAAGCGAAGCTGGTCTTCGGTCGTAAAAAATGGGATAAAAGAAGTTGACGGTGGAAGTCGTATCCCCACGACACGCATAGAAGAAGCTGACCGTATTGCATTAAAGCCGGCAGCTCCGTCACAACAGCCAGACATATCGGCACAACCATCGACGGACAGTATTGTAGAAGAAGTACTCCGCAGACTATCCCCAATCATTCAAGAAACTATAACGAGCGTTATCTCAAAAGTCTTGGAATCCGTACTGCCAGTTGTTATACGCGCAGCAAGCGGAGCAATGGCACAGCCAGAGAAGAGCATAATGAACGCTACCTCGCTAGCTGAGTCGATCCAGCAAGCTTTCTATAATAATAACGGCACCCCCCGTGAATCAAAATGACTGTCGTGACAACAACAACAACAGCATTACGACCGGTGGATCAAAGACCCGGTGACGCTCGGAAAAGATCAAACTCAAGGAACAAAAGCTTACGCAAGTTATCAAAGTAGTACTATGGAACTGCGAAGGACATGGCGTATTAGAACTGTTAGGCGCGGAAGCACTCCGAGGAGTGGATATTCTAATTTTGACGGAAACTTGGGCTGTAAAACCTTTTACTTTAGGGGGCTTTCAAGGATATCACGCACTTGCACATAAAGGCGAGGGACGGGGTAGACCAAGTGGGGGGGTTTCAGTATTTACGAGAGCAGAGATTGGAGAAATGAAAATAGGAATAATAGCGAAAAATTTAGTAGCAATAGCGTCAAGGGGGGTGGAGATTGTGGCAGCTTATGTAAAGCCGGCAGGTGTAGAGTCTATTGAGACCATTACAGAACGTATTATGCTCGGGGTTGAGGCTGTGCCTAGAAAAGCACCTATGATTCTAGCGGGGGATTTCAATGCCAGGTTGGACAAGGGAATTTCTGAACGAACTGAAGCATTCTTGGAGATTATAACGGAGATAGGCTGTTGGTTAGTCAGCGAGCCCGACCTAAACACATTTGAATGTAGTACAGGAGCGTCAGTCATCGACGTTTTTGCCACAGACGGAAACGGGAATGATATAACATTTTTAGGGGAAAATACATCTTTTCGGGAAGGAGCGGGACTTAGAAGGCATATACCCATGGGAATGACATTTAAGATTAGCAGCAGTGGGGAGGAGTGTAGCCGTAGGCAGGGGACCGGAACAAAATTGGATAGTGGGATTTTCTTAAAGGGAGTTGGGGAAGTGTGTCCACCAGGGGAAATTCACATAGAGTCATATGAGCGTAAACTGGTAAATCTAATCACAAGTGCAATAGTTCCGCGTCAAGAACAAAAAGGAAGGCCCTGGTTTAACGAGCCGTGTAGAGCAGCAAAAAATGCAAACAGGCTAACTAGGGACTACGTAAAGATTTTTCCGGTAATGAGGCCGTTAGCTATAATGGTAAAGAAAATGACGCAAAGGGCATACAAGGAAGAGAAACAGAAGTACTGGGAAAGCCGGGAGTGGAAGTTGTTACGAGAGGCAGAGGAACACCCGCACAAATGGCTAAAGCATAAAAGAAAACAGCAGTGCCCAGTGGAGACTGAGAGACTAATTAAGCACTTTGCTGGTATGCTACAGGGAGCCGACACCACTCCAAAAGAAATTATATTATACAATGGGCCTTGGGACAAAGACACAAAGCTTGCACGGGAATGGGTAGTTCGCGAGATCACAATCGAAGACGTTGTCAGCACAATTGAAAGAGCGCCTAGAGGTAAAGCGGCCGGAAACGATATGATAAGAAATGAACACTTAAAGCAAACGTTGGCACTGGCGCCATGCTGGAAAGCTCTATTCGATGAATGCCTAAAGTCCGGGAAAATGCCTAAAGCGTGGAAGGAAGATACTCTCATTGTTATACCTAAAGGGAAGGGCATAGAAACAGAGCCGGAAGCTTGGAGGGGAATAACACTTAAGAGTTGCCCCTATAAGATATTCTCGGGGATAATATCAGATCGACTTGAGCACTTCCTAGAAACCAGAAACGCAGTACCAGAAGAACAACACGGGTTTAGAAAATCCAAGTCGACCCATACGGCCCTGCGCCAATTGCTAGCAGAGATTTGGGAAACTCTAGCCGAGCCAAGAAGACCGCTATATGCGGTATTTATAGATCTTAAAGCCGCCTTTGACCTAGCGCCGAGAAACATAATTATGGAGAAGCTAGCCTTGGAGGGAGTTCCGAATCAGCTGTTAAAAATTTTGGGGGCCATCCTTAGGGAGAGCATAGTATGCATCGACAACGGTATAGGGATTGTGGGAACAGTAAAGCAAACAACCGGCGTGGCTCAAGGAGACGGGCTTAGCCCGTTGCTTTTTTCAGTATTATTGGGAGAACTACCCAACCGGGTGAGACAGGGGTGGACTCGAGAGTGGGCAAGTACTTTAATGTATGCAGATGACATTGTAATCTATGGTAGGAGTCTATTTAGGGTTAAACAGGGACTGGAACGAATAATTGATTATATGGACGAGATGGGGCTTAGCATAAACTGGCAAAAGATAGTAGCAGTTAAGTTTCGACGAGGGGGTCGATTAGCAAAAAACGACGTTATTCAAGCTAGGGGCAATGTAGTACAATTTGTAAATAAATTTACTTATCTGGGTGTCACTATAACGTCGAATGGTAGCAGTTTCCGAAGACATATAGAAAGCAGAGTGGGAAAAGCAATCCGAGCGGCAGCAGCAATTAAGAGCCCGCAAATGTTGTCAATACATACCGCCTCCGCTCTTTTCAAAATTAAAATAGAACCAATAGCAACATTCGGTATATCACTTATATGGGAAAAATTGGGAGAAACAGAACTGCAGTTACTAGATAGAGCCAGATTTTTCTTTATGAAACGGGTTTTGGGTTTAGCCAATACAAGTAAGAATAGAATAGTTCATATCTTAGAGGGGGGGAGTTTAATGACACAGGAATTACAACTTCGATGGGGTTTACCTAGGACGAAAGCGTTTGAGGCTTATACTTTGAAGTGGACGGAAAAATTGAAGGCAATCGATTTAGGAATATATAATACGGTAGCGATGACAAGCACGGCCTGGCGAGCAGCGGGGTATAAAGGCAGACATTTAACTACGGCGTTTGCAGCCCACGGGTTTCATCACGTGTTATGTAGCACGGAAGAATTCCACGATCCTCAGGAGTGTTGCAGGTGCACGAGGTGCTCTTCCCAGTGCGATAGATACCACGCCGCAGCATGTCCTGCAGTTCAGTCAATAGCTGAGCTTGCAAGATGAGAGAAGACCCAATGACGTGAAGGAAGCACTAGTTGTGTCTGATGTATATGTTTATAATTTTACCCAACCTGGGTGTTAATAAACCATAATAAATTCAACACCAACAGGAATCGAAACAGCTCACCCCTGAGAATACTTAATACGTATCGTAACTCTAGGCTTAAATCGCCTGATATGGCCATGGCCAAAATTTGGAACACTCTCGATAATGAATTACGGGAATGTGCATCACTTAGAAAAAATGGCATCATAAACTACACGCGATGAACAATGAATGAAACAACAACTACAATGAACAACGCCTCGATCGATAAGACATTTCAACGATATGCAGGCCGTTATTATTGTTATATATAACTGGAATGACAAGTAAAACGATGTATGAAACACGGATGTTCTGTAAAGAGCGTGTGCTTGAAGATAATAATAAACTGAACTGAAACTGAACTGCGCTAATTCGATGTAACACCCATTTTTTCCTACAACAAGCTTTAACCTCACGTCTGATCGATGGCCCGTTCTCATTCCTTTCTCATTCTCAGAAATATGCAGGATAGGCGGCTCTGTTGCCAAGGGGGCTTGCTGTTTTCTATGATCTTTGAAAGAATGCTCAAAAACCGGCAGGTGTCTCTTCGGTTCCAACCATACCGACCACAAGCTTCCTCACGGTTGTTTGTTGGCTCACCTGTGCCTGTGCTTGCTCGCATGCGCCGTCGACCATTTCCAGCGCTTCGCTGCTTCGTAATCCCGCGACTCCTCCAACAGGGAGATTTATGAGTGACGCAGCAGACGGGTACTCTTTGAGTTTCTCAAGAAGAACCTATATATATATATATATATATATATATATATATATGGCTCTCCGGTCGACAAAGATATGGATGGATAGAGCTGGGCTACAGCTGGCCCCGGAAAAGAGTGAAGCCATTCTCTTGACAGGAAGAAAAGGAGTGGACAGCCTAAAACTGATGGTGGCGGGCCAGGAGATCAAGCAAGTAACAGAAGCCAAATACCTTGTCCTAACCTTGTTACAGAAGCCAAATACCTTGTGTCCTACTAGACAAGGGTCTCAGGGGCACAAGTCATATCAGGAAATGCACGGCCAAGGCGGCTAAAGCGATTAACGCTATATGCAAGATATCCTTCTAAATTCATACGGTCCGCGGGAGTGTCGGCGACGCGTAATGTCTGTTCCGAATCAACTGCACTTTTCGCGGCGCCAGTCTGGCTGCAGAACACTCTAAAAATGACGACGGCAAGAAAGGCCCTGAGAAATACGCAGAGAATAAGGGCGTTTAGGATCCTGCGGGCCTACCGTACGGTTAGCACAAACGCAGCCCTGGTACTGGCTGGTTCCCCACCTTGGGACTTAATAGTAAACGAAAGGAGAAGAATGTGGGAATCAGGGAGTGAGTCCCGCAAAGAAGTTGGAGAAGAATGCGGGAAGCAGGGAGTGAGTCCAGCAAAGAAGTTGAGAGGGAAAAAACGATAAGAGCGTGGCAAGAAGAATGGGACGCCATACCCATAGGCTCACCGGGCCATTCACTTCGCTTGCTCATCCCAGACATCAAAAAGTGGATAGACCGCCTGGCAGGAGAACGTAACTTTTTTCTTACGCAGTGTCTCATTGGCCATGGTGACTTTCGAAGCTATCTATTTCGTATAGGCAAAGCTCCCTCGGTAACCTGCGTGCACTGTGCGGACGGCGTCGACGATGACCCCGAGCACACTCTCCTGAAATGCAATGGACTAGAGCAGGCAAGGACAACTGCCATAGCGCTGCTAAGATTGAAATAATCCAGAGAAGAAGAAAAACGAGGAGCCAGAACACCGGACCCGCCGCGAAGTAACATGAAAATGTTTGTGGAGTACATATGCAGCACAGCATTAGCATGGAAGCTGGGCGAAGAAATGCCAACTGCAGTGATGAAAAAGAAAACCGAGCTCGGTACAGGTACAGAAGAGAACGGATAGCGCTTACGACATCAGCAGATGACGTGGCTTGTATTCAGACAGATTCGCAGGTGTTGGGACAAGCATGTCGGACCGGTGGGAAACCCGTGAGTGACCTCGGCCAAATGATCCGGTAGGCGCTCGCCACTTCTCTTAATGGCCCATAGTACTGTTCTATGGATATCTGGGCCATTAGAGAGTGAAGCTTAAGGGAGAAGTAGTGTTTAGTGGGGTCTTGGCGGACCAACATCCAACCGCTAGGGTCGAGTCCCACACTGCTCGAGAGGGGGGAATACCTCGTACTCGTAGCGTGCGTAAAAGCATGCACCCTCCTTCACAAAAAAAATATTATATACATATATATTATATATACAGGGTCATTCGTATCAAAATGTACTTCTTTCGAGGTTTAATAGAACTCGGCAAGAAAATCATTTTTCCTCATGGAGAGAGGACGCGGAAACGTTTTGTTTAGGAGTAAGGATGAAATTTATAAAAGTATTTTTTCTGTCTTTTTCTTCTACATAGTTGTGCGAAATCTACGTTTGCGGGAGAACCAGTTAACGCAGGAAAAAACCCATTATACCGGCGTGTTCGGAGGAAAATTCTGCACAACGAAACACACTTCACTAGCTTGCGTAGCGAGAAGCGAATAACCAGATTAAGGAAAGTCATAAAAAGTCGATATGTTACGTTAACGCTTTTTCGTGAAAAAGTGTAAAATATTTCTATTACGGCCATTTATGTACGTCCGAAAGACCACTCTCACGGACTAGCAAATTTAATGCCCACCATCTTCGTACCAAGGTGATGGTGCTGCGTTACGTAGTTGTCAAATAACTAAGCTTTTTCGGCAGTCATAGTTGTTATGTTTTACGTGCAAGTTTTCACGTTCAGAACCGTAACATTTTGCCAAGACGTTTTCGCCCCCTCCTTCCACTAGGAAAAATAATTCTCTTGCCGAGTTCTACCAAACCTCAAAATATGTACCTAACTTTCTCATACACCCTATGCAAGTACAGGTAGTTCCACAAGTTTTTAAAATGAAAACCAAACATTTTCCAATCTTGTTTTTAATTTTTTCTTATTTGATATACTCCTCGAGAAGCTCAATACACTTTTCCCACCGAGATTTCAGAGCATTTATACCTCTTGAGTAAAATTCTGCGTCTTTAGACTGAAAATAGGCATTGGCAGCAGTTGTAACCTCTTCATTGCTGGAAAAACGCTTTCCACCGAGACGATTCTTCAAATGTCCGAAGAGGAAATAATCAGAGGGGGCCAGGTCTGGAGAATAGGAAGGTTGTTCAATAAGTTCGAACCTCAGTTGGGCCAGTTTTGCCGTTGCTTGCCGCGACTTGTGCGCGGGAGCATTGTCCTGGTGAAACAGGACAACCTTCTTCTGCAAAGCGGGCCGTTTCACGATGAGTTCTTGCTTCAGGCAGTTTAACAGTCTTGCATAATATTCTCCCGTGATCGTTTTACCGCTCTCAAGGTAGTCGACCAGAATTATTCCACGTTGGTCCCAAAAAACCGTAGCCATCATCTTTCCGGCCGATGCCGTTGTCCGCACCCTCTTCGGAGGTCCTTCACCAGGTGCACACGATTGGCGAGATGCTTCTTGGGTCTCGGAAGTGTAGTGATGGACCCAGCTTTCATCGACGGTCACGAATCTGCGCCAAAAATCCGACGGATTTTTCGACATCTTGGCCAAATTTCGCTGTGAAGCGGAAACACGCGCGTCTGTTTGGCCTTGGTTGAGCAAATGCGGCACTCATTTTGCTCTGAGTTTTTTCATCTTCAAGTTCTCGTGCAGGATGAAATGCACACTACCCAAACTGATCCCTAAGGCCTCCGATATCTCCATAATGTTCACTCGCTTATCTGCGGCAACGATTTTCTGCACTTTTTCCACGTTTTCCTCATCAGTTGCCGTTTTTGGGCGTCCTGAACGTAGTTCATCCTCGGTGCTCCTGCGACCTCTTTTTAACTCATTAATCCAGTTGGAAACAGTGGCAAAATATGGCGCAGAGTCACCGTACACCTCGTCTAACTCAGTTTTCACTTGGGTCGCATTCCAACTTTTGAAATAAAAACGCTTGATAACCACTCGAAACTCTTTTTTTCTCACTTTTTCAAAATCACGCCGATACGTTGCACGGGAAAAGCGATCAAACGAAATCGCAACGGCCAATCACCATAATATTTTGACTGCTAGCATTCAAAAAGTTGCCGTTTCCAATAGCGGTGAAAGCGCGAAAAAATTCGAATTCTGAAAAGCTCATTTTAAGAACTTGTAGAACTACCTGTATGTATGCCTTCGCTTTCGATATGGCTATCGAAAAAGCTAAGTTACTTGACAACTACGTAACGCAGCACCATCACTTTGATACGAAAATGGTGGGCATTTAGTTTGCTATTGCGTGAGACTGGTCTTTTAGACACACATTTCTGGCCGTAATAAAAGAAACTTACGATTTTCTACAAAAAAAGCGTTATCGTAAGACATAACAACATATCGACTCTTTATGACTTTCCTCAACCTGGCTATTCGATTTTCGCTACGCAAGCTAGTGAAGTGTCATCCGTTGCGCAGAATTTTCACGCCGATATGATTGGTTCCTTCATGCGTTGACTGGTTCTTCCGCAAACGTAGATTTTGTACAACTATGTAGAAGAAAATAAGGCAGAATAACGAATTTTATAATTTTCATACTCACTCCTAAACAAAACGTTTCCGCGTCTTCCCTCCATAGGGAGAATTATTTTCTTGCCGAGTTTTATCAAACCTCGAAAGAAGTACATTTTGATACGAATGACTCTGTATATATATATATATATATATATATATATATAATCCCCGAAAAAAGTATGTAGCCACTTTTTTATTTAACTTTTGCCACATTACACCCATTTATTGTAATTACTTTGAAACACGGGATCTCTACATTTGACGCAGCTGCATCGCGAAAAATATACAGCCACTAGCAAGATGCATATCTTAGCAAGTGAACTAAACAGCTCATTTCACGGCTCGATAGAAACAAAGGCAGACCTCCTACCAGAAGTTTTCTGTGTTAAAACGATAGGCTTAGGATGGCGCCTCATGACCACCGTCACATTAAGGTCCTACGTTGGCCTGCAGGCTCTCCTGATCTTAATGTTGTAACGTTGGTGCGTTACGCTAAGTCAGCTTGAGGATTTAGACTCAGCCGGACGGGTACTGCAACCCGAGGACTCAGGAACGATGAATGAGGACACGCAGCTTTAGGTCTAATGCAAAGCACAGCCGAGCAACGAATGGTTTTTAACCCATGCTGCTCGGTCTAGAGTGTCAGAACCCGCTCTCAAATCGGTCGAAATAAACAGCAGTTTGTGTTTGTTTCGTATAGGAATACGGGTTAAGTGACTGTTTGACTTGGACTGCCGATCGTAGGTCGACCCTCTCCCGATGTCGGCGAATGATTGTTTGGACGGCGGAAAACGTTGGGGTATCTGCGCGAAAGGCTGTCGCTGTTCTCTGCTGGCTGGTTGAGACATGTATCTGTCAGTGAACGTTGTGTACGTTGAAATTTTGGTGCGGGCGCTGTAGCCGTTGGACGTAGTCGGTTAATACTTATTTGAATTGCGCTATGATGCGTATGCAGTGGGTGGACTTCGTTACGATATCATCTAGAATGTGTGGAGCTGGCTCGCCCAATATGTTTGCACAGACGAAAAACATTTTTTGAGCCAGGTGGAACTAGAAGAAGCAGTTGTGAAGCTCTGGGACGAACTCTCGCAGGATGTCATTCCAAATTTGTTCAACGCTATACCAAACCGCATTTTTAAGGTTATCCAATTTAACGGGAAGTTCACTGATTATTAAGTATAGTTGCTGGGTGCAGTGAAATAAGCCCAAACGCCGTTAGTCCGTTTAATTCACCCGTGAAGACTTGCTAGTGGCTCTACAATTTGTTCACGGTGTAGCTGTTTCAAATGTGGGCATCTCGTGGCTCAAGGTAATCCGAGACCCCAGATGTCGAAGGAAGTCTCCGCTGTTACTCTGTGAGCATGTATCACTGAGATCTTTACACGATTGGTTATAAAAAAAGCGTGAAATGTGGCAAAATTGATGGCTTTATACTTTTTTCGCGGACTATATATTTATATATATAGAAAATATTCTGATGATTTATTAATCATTTACAATATGTTTGCACACTCGGCAGTGCTCGCCTTAATAAAAATAGTGGTAAAAAGGTGTCACGTCACGTGAGGTTAAGAATCAGCTGTCCGTGTCCTTGCTTGATGGTAGCCACCGCTCTTATGGACCCGGTGCGAGCGGTATATCCTCAAGGTTCCTTGCAACGTTAAAACGGTAAGATCCATAAGATTCCTCTTCGTGACGCCGAGTCCCAAGAGCGTCCTCGCAGATTCGGAATCCCATACACCACTTATAGAGATGGTGATGAATTTGAATCTGCGAGGCTTTTGCGGGTCGGGGAGCGCCGCTCTTAGGAACTAGACGTCATATTTGGTGATCTTGTCCTGCCGCGCTTTTGCCAGGTCCCGGTTTGGGCCGCAAACCTCGGCATCTAAAACCCAGACCTCGGTAGGTGTTGTTATTACCAGGTCGGGCTTTAGACCCGGTGCGCCCGGTCGACGGAATACTCGCTCACGAACCACCTCATGACCCCTCTCGCGTTGAAAACACGCCACGCGATCACAGACGTCGTCATGTCTTTTTATAGTTCGTTTGTGTGTTGTATCGCACATCTGAGCGATATGAGCCTACGTCTCAGGCGCATGACACCCGTGCCTACAGCGTGTGTTGTAGCCCGGGCGTCCCCTGGCCAATCTGGCACGCGTTGGTAGTGCGTTGATCCTAAGCTTAAGCAGGTTTAAATATTCCTTACCAGATAGGTAGGGCATACCCTTGATCTAGCAATGTACAAAGGGCGTTTCGCGTGCTTTTTAAAATGTGCCCCATCGAACGTGTTGTGTAGTTGTTGAGACCAGTAATCGGTCTCTTGTGTAGCGGTCTCGATGGAGGTTCCCAAGCGCTCGCAAAGAAGTCTTGTTTTCGCAAGATCTTTTTTGAAGTGCTCGGTGGTTAGCATCCATTGGACCCCAAGGTGCGTGGAGTGTTGTAGTGCTGTCAGGCGGGAGAGGCGGAGTCTGGGAATGAATGTTTGGAGGCAGGGAATGTCCAGACCGCCGTGTGCTGTGTTCGTGTACAGGTAGGCGTTCGGCACCGAGTTTTCGAGCTTAAGCCATTTCGACTTAACAACCTTTCTGATCTCTTTATCTAGGTCGCTAAGGAGTGCGTAAGATGGTCTGGGACCGGAGACCAGTTAATATAGGAGACGAGGAATGAGAAAGTCTTTCAAAAATATGAGTCTTTGGTAGGGTTTAAGGGGAGCTATCGTGAGTCTGTTGAGTAAATTAAGGAGTATATCCTTGGTGGAGTCAACTCTGCCATTGCTGTCAAAGTCGACTCCAAGATATCTCCATCGATCGCTCATACCTTTAGCTGGCAATTGCCGATCTCCAACGTTAAATTCTGGTAAGGTATTAATAAAACCTTTACCTTCCTTCCTATTAAATAGGTGGGACATAGTAAAGCTTTTATTAGTATTAATTTCAAGGCCTCGGGATTTTAAAAGGGGGGCCGCAATATTAAGGAGCCGTTGGAGAGTAGATTTCGTGGAGGCTAAAAGGATGAGATCATCCGCTAAGGCTAAGCCCATAAGGCGGAAGTCATCAGTAAGTTGGTACCCGATATTAGTTTTGACTAATTTTGAAAGAATGTCGTCGAGAACTAGATTAAATAAAAGGGGGGGCAGAGGATGCCTAACACCCCTAGTTGGCCAAAATGTGCGACATTCTTGTACAAATTCTATTGTTCTATCGAGAGTTTTAGATGAGAGGTACAAGCGTTCGATATAATTAATGAATACCTCCGGGTATTCGCGAGTCCGGAGTGACCACAGGACGGGGTCATGACTCACCATGTCGAACGCCTTACGGAGGTCGATTGAGGCTCACGTCCTGCAGACTTGGCATCGTTAAGGATACCATTCAGAGAATTTTGTTAGGCGTTCGTTGTAAGTTTGAACTACAATAGATAGGTGTCGCAGATAGGGGTCGCTTGGGGATGTGACATTGTTAATTATAGGGATGAACGCTAAGCGAGCAGTTTCTTGGGCTGAGGCAATATCGCTAATTAATAGTATGTTAAAAATACAACAGACTACTTCTAACGGGAGTTTACGGAGGGACGAAAGACAAATCCCGTCCAAGCCTAGTGCTTTAGAAGGTCCGCGGAGAGCTACGTGGGTTTTTTTAGGGAGATCAGAGTTGGGAGTGTATACGGGGCAAGGGAGTGGTTCAGGGGGTGGTTGTGTCATCTTGTTGGCCCAGTGTTCTACAACTTCGGTGGCCTGCATGTTGTGTATGGTGTGTTTGCCGTCCAGCACCTCATGAGCGCATTTGGATCGGTTTTTACTAAAAAGTTTTTGAGTGGTTGCGTAGTCTTGACGTCGCTGTTGCCTTTAAGATACTCGCGCTTCAGTGGAAGGAGTTTCTCTAACGGCACGACTTCGGACAGTGTGTGTAAAATGTTTTTCAGAAAGTCGTTTAAGGCGATAGTGTGATCCTCACCTGAGCAAATTATATTTGACAGATGAGTAAGGCCTGCTGAAATTATGTTGCGCTTGGGAAATGTGTTTGTGAGGGCTTGTATTTTGTATATAATAATATATTTTGGGATGGATTATAGCGGCCATCTGATTCAGAGTATCGAGGCCGACTAGGCCCAGGAACCTCAGATCCGTCAGGGTTGGAATCCAGGTGAGACCTCTTTTTACGGAGGTTCTCTACAGGATCCTCATGCGCCTGAGAATTACGTTGGCCTATAATCGCTCCAGGTGTGCGTGAGTTAAAATTAGTAGCTACAAGGTGGTCAATTTCTCTAGGTGTTTCGTTATTGTTATCTAAAATAAAATCTGCTTTTAATGTTGCTAAAAGTTCACGGTCTTGTGGGTTCCATCTGGCCTTCTTAGAGGGGGGGGGGCTAAAATGTTCTCATTGAGTTTTGATTTATTGTTCGTTTGGCATGTATACCTAAATACACATGTCACCCTTTTATATCAGGGGCTTATCCCCTTTTATCTCATTATATTCGTCCGGATGGGCACGACGACGGTTTAAATTAAGACCTGATTTAGATTTAAAGGCCTTTAAGCAAGTACTAGATGGACATTTACAATTTGGCTGGGAGACGCGTGAACTACTAGGGGGGTAAAACCATTATTAGAAGCAGCAGTGTCATTTTGTGAGGAACTTAAAATCAAATTATTAGTCTGTGATCGGTTACGACTTGGGGAGGTGGCACGAACTTCTCGTTGATTGTGAGTCAATCTAATGTGGCTCGCGAGGCCCGCGCCAGATTTGCATACTCGCCCGCAAGTCTAACAGCTGAGTCTTCTGGCGGTGTTGTTGCCGTCACGTGATGCCATCGTTGTCTTGGTCCACAGCGGTGGTAAGATTTCTTTAAAAGTTTCGTACGTGAACGATGGCGCGATTTTACGCAGATGTTGTTGTTAAAATCGCTAAAATGAAGCGGTCTTTAGACCATCATTCTGTTTGTCTCTACAAAGGGAGCACTGTGTCATATCTCGTCACGTACTGTATTTATGCAAAATAGCGTCGAAAGAAGAAGTTAAAAATTGCACATTAATATGTACAATAGTAGTGTCGGTTTAAGATATATATTTGTGGTAGTTAGATGGAAGACTAGCATCAGACAGATTAATTGCTGTCTCTTCGATTCAGTGGAATTGAAGCATCTATCACAAGTATATAGTAGGTATGTAGGTAGTCAATTAAAATATATAGTGGTTTAAAAACACGATATGGCTGCCCAATATATCGTTACTTATTGTATTCTCTACGCTGAGTTCGATTTTAGAGTTCAAAAGAAAGCGTATCGATACGCCACTATATGTATGCACTGTCTGGGTTTTATAGCCAGTGCATACACTATACCTATATAGAAGTTACGATTAGTGAAATATAATTCGGGCCGCTATATTTGACTAAACCAACTATAGGTAGACTCACCTTACCTAAATCTAAAAACCGGCGCAATCACTTCCACTTAAAAACGCTAAAATGCGCTTAAGACAGGCCTTTGCAATGGTGAACGCACTGCTAACCTATCTAACACAGTAACGCGGCGAATTATAACAATTTTGCATCTTTTAACTGCAAAATGGAACTGTTTGACGGTGTTGGATCTCACAGTTCGGTCACACTGGTAGTCACGATGGTCTGTGACTCCCGTTAAAAAGCCAGATATAACTTGCGATCTAGGCAATTTAAGCGGGAGCTCGCAGCGGTGCGACCGTCCGGCTCAACAGCTGAGTAGAGACTTATATACTATATATACTTATATACTATACATATTGTACTATATATATTATATGAGTAGAGACTATATATATACAGCACTACTACTATATATGCTTCAGCAGTCTTGATCCAAAATCATGTGCGTTTCGGGGATGGAGTTGCCACGGTCAATGTGTCCTTGGTGGTCGTCAGGACCCTCCAACCGAAAACTGCTCCCGCCACATCCTCACTGCATATCGTCAGATCGACGTGCAATTCCTGTGTAGTGTCTTGCTTTATTTGCTGTAGCTTCGGTTCTTTACCGCCATTTATCATTGCCAGATTGTTGGTCACCCAGTCGAGTAACAGCTCCCCTGTGGTCTCTTCGTGGTAATCCCCATACCTCAGTGGCCATTCCAAGTGCCATGTTGTTGACGTTTGGGCTCATACGAGTATAGCTGAAATGTATTCTGCCGATCCTGGCAACTTCGGCCCGGTTTTATTGTCGACTATCCAGTCTGGCTTGCTCTGACCTAGTCGTATGTTGGGCTCGATGATCAACGTCAATCTTGCCCCATGCCTGCTCGCGATCTTCTCCAATATAGCATGCGATGGCCGCCTGGCTTGCCCGGCCTGAGCTGTGTCCTTACCGTGTGCTTGGGAATCGCAAGACCGTCGTGTCTTACGACAGTCCTTCTCTTCTCTCTTTGCGGCCTAGTTGGGGTTTTTCGCTATTGGTGCTGTGCGACAGTGATACGAGGGGCAGTTTTCACTGACGAAGCAGGCGCCAGATTCTTAAATTCCTGTACCCTCCCTTTGAACTTCGGGCAGATCATAGAGTTTGCTACGTGCCCTTCTACGTGTAGTACGTGGCTGCGAAAGTGCAGTTCTTTATTATGTGGCCATCTTCTAGCAGTCGGAGCACACTGGCATCCTTACCCACTCTTCGGGCTTGGGCTTCGGGCGACATCGTGCCCAGTGTCACCTTCTTCATATCGCGTGACGAGCCGTTTCTAAACATAATTGCCTCCAGCCCACACTTTCTGCTCTACACCCAGTGCGTTTTCTGAGGTGAGATCGAGCACTGTGCTCAGCTCAAGATCAACGCTCTGTTAGACCACGGTCATGGTTGCCCCTGCGGCCGTTTCTGGGCGTCCGTAGAACAGGCCGCCAGTCTACTTGACGGCCGGAATACCTCTCCTCACAGAGACTTTGCAGCGAAGCCAAAACCTAGCTCGCATCTGCAAAGCGCTTAATCAGCATTATATCGATTCGCAATGCATGATTTTGGCATACAATTTGTTAACATTGCGGTCAGCAGTGCACAACATTGCATTTGCTTGAATGCTCTAATCCGGCTTCTGCAAACCGTCTAGTATAACAAAATAAAATACCGGCTATTTGTTCAATGCACTATCTATATAATAAGCCAAGATTGCTATATAAAAAACGTGTGCACCTATGATACAGCCCTTATCTATGCACATCAGCCACTTAGCATACACAACACATCGAAGGAAACTTACGTAGTGTCCAGGCGTAAATAAAATAAAACGGCTTTGTAATAAATCACTTCAAAACAAAACTCGTACAGTTTGACTCCAAAGTCGTCCGGCTATATTACCCATGAATTCTAAGCAATTAAAAAACATCTCGGTATCACAAGATTGGCTATAGCACCCATGAATTCTAAGCAACTAAAAAACATCTCGGTATCACAAGATTATCAATCTAGCATAGTCGCTGTGTCTTAATCAAGTAAATCATTACAATCAAGTACCTAGGAATGGTGATTTTGAGTAACCCTTCTTGGCACTCACGCGTCAATTATGTTGCGGTGTTACGAAATGAGGAAGGACGTGGTAATACTAAACCTAATAAAAAAAACTCTACAATAGTAGCACTTAAACTGGAGTAATATTGTGACTTGCGGAGAGTTACTATCAAAACGGGCTCACTCTATACGGTGGCTACTATCCAACGACAATTCAACCAGATCGTCCTACAGAAAAGAGCCATATAATTAGTTTGCGGTGCTGAAATGCAATGTACCAGAACGTGCGCAAATTTTATTGATGCTTTTTCAACATCAGTGCGCAGAATCAGTGCTCTCTTATTTTCTCCCAAATTAGGCACATGTTGGGCGTGAGTTACAAGGGCAAATATCGAGTCAACGATATATCACCAGAGCACGCCAACATGGCACCGTACCCATAGATCCATCCATTGCGTCGCTTGGCGCCCTTTAAGCGAACTGTCCATCGCCGAGGCGGATGGTCCTATCTGATTACTCACTAAGACAATGAAATAAACTATAGCTGTATGTATAAGGATTACTAGTAATATATACCCCTGCAGCAGTTCCGTGCTGACCGTCGTTAAAAGCGGACGTCCACTCGGTCGGCGGCGTTGGTTTACTGAAATTTAATGGTTTTACAGAGTGTTTGATGCCTTTCACAAGTGTCTGTTTTGTTCGATGTGTTGTGCTTTGTGGTGTTGTGCCGCACTGCACGTTCGTTTCTTCTACTAAAGTGACTTTCCGTGATCCGCGAGCCGGCCGGCACTGCGAGCCGGCACCTTCCCTGCATTCAGAAGGAGAGGCCTGCCGCAAGTTTTGCCTGGTTAGGCGGCCGCGAACGACGGCGCTCAACAGTCGCTAAGCGGGCCACGTGCGCTGCACGTAGATCCCACGGATACTGCACACGCACTGCACGTTGACTGCACACGCACTTCACGTTGACTGCACGTGCACTGCGCGTTTATTGCACGTGCGCTGCGCGTTGACTGCACGCGCACAGTACATTGGTTGCACGTGCACTGTGCGTTGGTCACACGTGCACTGCATGTTGACTGCACGCGCACAGTACATTGATTGCACGTGCACTGTGCGTTGGTCAGACGTGCACTGCACGTTGATTTCACAGCATTGCACGTTGATTGTACGTGCGCATCAGGCGCATCAGGCGCCATATCCAAAACAAAACTCCCCGCGGAGAACTCTCCGGACAAGTATTGAAGTGCCTAAAAGAGGCGCCGACGCGGAGATGCGGCTTATGCCCAGGCAAGAAAAAACTTAAGGAGGTCTCTGAGAGGCTTGATCTAGCGCTTCGTAAAGTCGACTCGACAGTTGATACGCTTCGAGCGGAACTCAAAATGCCTTGATAGATGCGAAGGGGGAGACGGAAGGACTCTGGAGCTCGCTCGAGGCGTTGCGGAGGGACAGAGACGAGATGCAAAATCGCCTCCTCAGACCCTCTCGCCATCTGCCTGCAATGCGCCCCGGCTGACCCCGAGGCAGCCCGGGTGTTCTTATACTCTTGTATCTCGGCAGCCACAACCGCCACCGAGTTCGTCAACCTGGCGGGACTTTACTGACCCGCAGAGTCCCTTCAGCGACTGCCTTCGACCTCTGAGAGCATCACTGCTTTTCGACCATTGAGGGGTCTGCTGATTGTTCCTGGGCCGGCGGCAGAGTCGGCGATTATAAAGAAACTATCTATACAATTTCAAGCGTTGCCGAAGCTACTCACGCAGCTTCCCGGCACTGCAGCCGTGCTGCGCACTACCCAAGCGTGGGAGTCACTTAACTGGGACACCCACGTGGGCGGCAAAGATCGATACATTGTAGTGGATATTGTGGGACCCGAAAAAACATACGACGAAACTAAAATATCCGTACTGCTAGCGGATTCGGCTGCGATGGCCAGCATCCAGGACTGGGTACAGGAGGCATCGGAGAGTTTCAGCGACCACCGCTACATCATCTTTCAGATAACGTCGTAAAACAGATAGTACCCGAGTCTGCTGGACCGCCGATACTGGCAAACGCGACACATCAATAAGGAAGTATTGGTAGACACCTTCACAAGACGGCTCACTCGCCTCGGTGATAGGCCCCTTGACAAGGATGATCTAACGGCGATCATAACAATGGCATGTCAGGCGACCGGCGGTCCGGCCATACAAGGAGGTCCAAGGAGAGCCTCCGCTAAACACTGGTGGAGCCCAGAAATTGGGACCGCCTGCGCAGACTGCGTGCACGCAAACTGCATCATGGCTCGGGCCCGGTCGTGGTTGGCGAGATGCCGTCAACGAGGACATTACGACCGCCAGCTAGCTGACGCGGCCCACCGTACTGATCAACTACAACAGCTGTACCGCACTAAACGCCTGCGTTTGCGGCGGCTGGTAAGCAGAGCGAAGGTCGAGCCCTGGAAAGCGCTTGTTGAGTCAGTAAAGTCTGGGGCCTTCCGTACCGCACGGTAATGAGAAAGGTCCGTAAGCCGCCCTCCGTTCCCTATAGAGCAAGTACGAAATTTAGTCACAGCCCTCTTCCCCCGGCGGCCAGCCCGCCCCCCGTCAACATCGAGGTAGATCCTGACCAGATCCCAGAGGTGAACTCCGAAGAGATGGCACATGCCGCGGAACGCCTCGCGACCGGAAAAGTACCTGGGCCAGGCGGGGTTCCCCCAGGAGTCATAAAAATCTTGGCCCAGAACCATCCAAAAACCCTCGCCCGGTTCTTTAAACGTCTACTTCGAGACGGTTGTTTTTAGTGGAAGCGCGCTTACTTGACTCTAATACCGAAACCAGACGCAGCAACTTAATCTTCGACCCATCGCCTTATATGTCTTCGAGAATGTGCTGGCCAGACGCCTGAACGAAGAGATTGAGGAGAAAGACGCTTTGTCGGACAACTAATACGGCTTTCGCAAGAGCCGTTAGATTATCGATGCCGTCGAACGAGTGCTTTCAGTAGCCTACACAGAACGACAACGCTTAAGACGCGCAATTATGTTTTACTTATTCTGCTTGACGTGCGCGCGCGGCAATAGAGAAGTGGATGGCCGACAACTACTTTGAGCTGCCCCCTCGGAAGACCGATGCGATCTACCTAACCGGCTGCCGTCGTACTAGGCAAGCATCCTTAGAACTTACAGGGCACCAGCTGACTATCAAACGGGAGGCAAGGTACCTAGGCGTAACCATTGCTCTGTATCCCGCGCCCATATGAGCTAGTATGGCGCTGCTGACCGCAAAAACACGGCGCATGATACGAAGCTCCTAAAGAGCGGTGGCCATCCGGGTCACGCGGGCATATTGGACTGTCTCGACGGACGTCCTGTTGGCGCTTACGTGCCAGATCCCTTGGAATATACCTGCCGAAGAAAGAAGCAAGCGCAAGGTGGACGGCGACACTTCCTGAACCCAGGCACAGGAGCACTTTTTGGACATATGGGCGCGCATGTTGTCCAAGCCACTAGCTGGGGATACCAGAGGAGCCTGGACAAGATCAATGACCTCAAAACTTTGCATGAGCTTAGGGAGAGGTGGTTTTTAGTGGGTAGCAGATTGGTTTGAGTATTATACTTGTTCTCCCCCAGTGTTTAGTCCCACACTAACCTCCATTGACATCGGAGGGAGTGCGTAAAGCATTTTCCACCTCTACAAAAAAGATATACATTTATACCCCTGACCAGAATTCTGAACACTTAAAAGTACTATTTACTGGTTCATTGTTATTTACATTATTTTTAAACCATGAGCATATGATTTAGATAAGACGGTCGAAAAATAAACATATTTGATAAACCGTACAGAGGCTTGCAGCCTTACAACTATGCAACATAGTTGCAACACAAAATGTTAAATAACGCGCACTTAGAAATTACAGGGGTTCGACTGAATATTGCACGAGGAAGGGGTTATGAGAGTGAACTTCCCATTTTTTATTTTTTGACGTGGGGAATAATTTTATATAGAGTGCCTGTATTGGAGCGGGGGTGTCTAATATTGGCCTTTCAAACCGCACGAAAGTTTCTCACCCGAGGACCTGTAGCCTGAAACTCGACACTCACTAAAGATGTCGAGGAGCACTGGTTGCGCTTGCCGTAGACTGCAAGCTCGCGCTGTCACCTTATCACGGAGCACTCTCATAGCGCGCCCTTGCGCTAGAGTTCGAATTAAGACTATCTATATAGCGTGTATATACGTTTTAATAACATTCATTTAATAAAGCGTTCTTAACCAGTGTCACATCTGTGACTTACTAATCGGCTACAAACTAAGAAAAATTAAATATCAATAAATGCGTCCATTGCACTTTGTGTCTGGTCAGGTGCTACTGATCACGTTGTATCGGAGTAACCGGCACTTCCTGTGTATAGCTTGGCGGAAAATGGGTCCTGCAAATTTGTGCAGACTTTGTTCGTCCTAACTAAAAGAGGCTTAACGAACTGGAAACTCGTCCTAACTGAAAGAAGCTTAACTAACTTTTCCATATAATATATATATATATATATTTATATATGATAGCGTACCTATATGAAATACCCGCAAATTCTTAGTGCTTTCTCTTTTATTGAACGTAAGTGGGATTCGCCTCACGGAAGCGTCAGAAGCGCCTCGCCGTCTCCTTGCCGTTTTGCGCAGAAACGCCCCAGCATTCTCTCGTCGTTCCCGCTCGTGCAGAAGCGTCTCACCGCCTCCTTGCCGGTTTGCGCAGAAACGCCTCGCCGCTTTCTCGCCGTCTCTAGACGAAAATTCTTAATTAATCTTAAATTATGCAATTATGCTATACGAAAATATGCTATATATATATATATATATATATATATATATATATATATATATATTGCGTCTTTCTTCCAAGGTGTGGGAGTGTATTAACGTTAACTTCACTCAGAAGAAAATGTTATATGTCAATCCAGGTTCTGCTCGACGATACGAGATATTATATATATATATATATATATATATATATATTGCGTCTTTCTTCCAAGGTGCGGAAGTGTATTGACGGTATCATATATGCAAACTTGGTTGTACGAAATAATGATGATAACAAGACAGTTAATGCGAAAATTGTTATACCTTTATTTTTTAGACCTCTTCCGTAAAGATGTCTTCGCAGCTTGTACTGCCTCCATCTAGTGCTTCTTCAATATCTTCCGGCAGGCATCCTTTTGACTCTTCCGCTAGAACTAAATACAAATATGTCTATATGATATAAGCTGAACATCTATTAGAAATGGTCTGACTATGGCCAGATAGGTTTGTCACAATAACAAGCAAAAGCACTTAGTCCTATAACCAGTGTAATTGTGTAGATATGTGTTTATGACATTCAGTTTAGAAACGACTTTTTATTCTCTGAGCTTGAAAGAACTTGCTTTTTTGCACGCAATATAACGAGCCAATACACCAATAGGATATTGACTTTATTAGACGTTTTCTCACGCAAAACGAGTAACATACCGTCCTCCAATGTTAACATACCTTTCTCCTCCTCCTCATCATCGGGTGTAGCCGGGGTTCGAGAGGTCGGTGGCTCAGGCGAGGTGGACCTAGACGATACGGTGGACCACGTGCAGGATTCGACTGCAGATGGAAGATCATCACCGGAACTGTCCTCGTCGGTCGATGACGAGTCCTGCTCCTCCATCTGCTGCCGAATCTTGTCCATGACCCACTCGGGGATAGTAACGCCGAGATCGTCTAAGTCACCTTTGTGTATTTTGAAGTACACCGGGAGACCAGCAGGCAGCCTTGCTCTTAAGGCGCGCCGCCTTTGCTCCCGGCGCAAGTCTTCTTCCGACTCTGATGACAATTCCTTAGTAATGAATACGCAGCACATTTAGAAATGATATATTATTTAAAAACAGCTAGAAAGTTTAAATGCGTTTATCATCAAAATCAGCTATTGTCATACATATTGTTGGGTTGTGCACATATTATCCTTACTAATTGTTCTCTGGTAGGCGGGAGGGGCTCACTAGCGAAAACTTACCTCGGTCGGAATATCATCAGGGGTATGGGGCCTTTCCTCGTCAAGATTTGAACAAGTGACGGGCCCCAGCAGAAGAGCACTCGCGCCGAAGAACAGGGCGGCGGCCAGTAAGCTCACGGCGCACGCGGCGGCCACCCAGCCCGAGAAGTAAGGCCACGCTTTTGCAGCCTCCACCATCTCTTTTTTGCCCTCTGGCCGTCTGGACTGAAAGCCATCAAAATAAACACAATACTTGTTATAAAGCACCGATATGTATGTTGTAGTGGTGACATTTTAATTGATTACACTTTGGCCTGCAAATGACTTTTCTGCTGTGACTAACTATTGATGATAAACCGTGATAGTTACCGCAACTAGAAAGAGCGAATTTGTTGCCAAATGTTTGATTTAAATATTTCGTTATGATGCTATTTTAAATTTGTTTTAGACAGAAAGATCCGTGATCAATCGATACCAAAAAAAAAAGTTAAGAGTACTTACAATTTCTTGCCAGAAAATCGGCAAAATCGTCTTGTCCAGTGAGTCGTCTTCAAGCGAGACGAGCAATATGCTTAACTGGCTTCGCAGCCTCGTATCTACGACAACTCCCGAGGGCTGGATATATGAAACATTTTATCAAGAAAGCCGTTTACAGTGTCAATAACTCCATACGAATCGTTACGCTTATAAAAACAACATGTTTGTTAACAGCCTCAGCGGTATGCCATGAACATTGCCGTTGAAAAATGTCTAACTGCATTACTTAACTCTTGCATAGTCTTCAACAAAATAAGCAACTTCATCTTTATATCTGTTAATTCGTCTGTTTGCTATATAATAGATATCATATTTAGAGTAATCACAAAGTAACTGTGACATATATATATAATCACAAAGCAACTGTGACATAGGCTGTCCACGGACCGCCTATGTGCCGGTTGCCCACGGTGTGAAATACGCCTCTTTAATCTATACAGCCTATTTAATTATGCAACGTCGAATTAAAATACGATATGGTCTACTAAAGATCATCAAGACACTTGTTCAAAGCCGATTAAGTGAGAGTAAGAACTGCGTAAGTTGTTCTACTCGTTGTGCTCCTCGTCACTAAAAACTAGTACGGAACAAACCTACGTTGAGTGACACAACAGATTAGAATTAGTTCTGTTACTGATGTAATGACCGCACAGCAGAACTTACAGCGTGAACATCAATGTAAAGCCCGTGCTTGTTTTCATTTGGCGTTAGACCGTCGATGTTAGAAACTTGTGCAGGATCCACGTACAGAAAATGTGGAAGACTGAGTATTGTTGGTAAGACACGCTGCGCTGGCATATAACTGTAGACGGGACTCGCGTCAAACATTCCGCTCACGTTGGTCGGTAGAAAGCTTGTGCACCTGTGGTCAAGAGATCATATTGTAGTTATGAAAACCAAATATAACGCAGCTATTCTTAGTTACTTTGCCCTGACTACCTGTCTTATTAGGAATACCAATGTGACACTAATGAGAGGATTTCCATTAATTTTTGTGAGACATTCACAACGTGAAAAAAATGTTAGAACACATACTAGAAACATTTCCTAAAAAACGTATCGCTGCCACTATTAACAGGACACCCCATTTAAAGCAGCCTGAGGTATACCCACTAACGCCCTTCTATCAATTTCTTCAAAGTACTTTGCTTAAAACTAAACGTAAAATTTAACGCACGTTTTTGGCTTCACGCTAAAGATATCTCTGTCACCAATAAAACGGGCAATTGGTTCGTAGTCGAAGTTATATTGCTTCTCAAGATGCAGTGCCCATGGCACGCAAAGGCTACGCTCGAACACTTCCACAGTTGCCGGTGATGTACTAAAAGCAGGGAGAAGGCTGCTGCCTGCAACTAAAAGAGTTCATGGCTTAGATACAGTACTGCATTGTACAACAGTAAAGTTATTCGATAAAATTATTCGTTATACATTTTTAAGCGTGACCGTTACATTTTAGTCTAGTGTACACAGATTATCACGGGTATAAGTAATATGGCATTTTGCCATTAACTATAGTGTTGCTGTGCATTGCCGAATGGGGTAGCGCCAGTTTGCTACTCGCCTAAGCGGATTCTTACGGAAGTTACAATCTCTACAGTATTTAATAGAGCTCGACGAAATTGTGCATTTATCTCTCGGGTGATGCTAAGGTAAACAAGGAAACAAATGATCTAATCATTATCTAATAGCCGCGGATTAGATAACCCATGGATGAAACACAGATTACAACTTACTTTTTCCACTCAAGTTGCCGCACGATAATCCATAGCCGGGTATGTTTCTGTAAAAAAAAATTAACTTGTTTATTAGCTAGATATGTGTGTGTTGTTCTATCTGTAGGTGTAAGTCAAAATCAAAATTTGATGTGCCATTACACTAAAAATGATGAAATTAATGATAAAATGTATATATTTTGCAGAAATTATGTAAATTAATATACAAAAGATAATTTACATTTATCCTTTATATAAGGTTTATCCTTATAAGTTAAAATAGTAATTAAATATATGTAATAATATTTTTTTTTTATTTATTATAGACTTTTCTATGTGTTAGTCTCAAATGTGTTTCTCTATCTGTCAGATGCTTGAATAGTGGGCTGTCCATCCTCAGTCCGATATCTCCTACTGGTCATAAACGGTCAAGTTTGATCGAATTGAGTCTACTTCGAGGTAGCTTAACATTGGAACTCATTAGCGTTCGCCTCAACTTGCAAATGACGCCAAACTTTATCTACAGTTTCTGCAAGTGCTTCGTTCATGTAACAATTCTAATTTGGGGACGGACTTAATGTGACATTCCATAGAGCTATGATCACCCTGAATGATGCGCTGTGAGCTGCGTCGCAAAGAATAGTCGAGACTCATTGAATGTTACTGATACCTTCTCAGAATATATGGTAGCCGCAGCGGAAAAGCGGTTTAACTTATCTAAGCAAGGCCTGTAAGCAGTGTTCACCTAAACGATGCAGCGGCAGTTTAATATATAGAGTTATAGGAATAATGTGCACGCGTATAGTCGCTTAGCAAACGTGTCTGGACCTGTTTTTATTTATAAAAACCCGATATTATATTGTAAAAATGTTTGGCCTAGAAAAACCTAAAACTTACCTTGCCCGTCCATAGGTGACAATCTGATTGACAAACTCGGGTTTTGTTTGAACGGCAAAATGTATTACGGTTGAGTTTAGATCTCCGAACCACGCAAATGCTCCATTATTCACCATTCTCCAGTGAGCGTACGTCTTATTTGCCTTCTTGAACCTGCACCAAAGTTTATGGTACCAGTACACAGACATTGATCAAGAGCAAAACATATATTATAATAGACAGCAGAGTACATATTAAAACGAAGAGCAGATTATATATTAAAAATTAAGACTAAAATCAAGTGTTCTCCACCGGGACCAGTTAAAAGCATGTCCCGAACGTATAGCTAATAACTACTACTTACTGTTACGTAGTTCTCATTTCTATTACGTCTAGCCGGACTTGCTCTATCAACAAACTGCGCACAACAAATGATCCATATCAACAAAAAGGTTACTCGTAAACTCGAAATTCACCGCGATCTGGAAGTTTGATTAAAGTAAACTACAAAAACTGCAGTCTTGCTTACCCGTCAAAGAAGTACTGGCTAATGCTGGCATTCACAAAAATACTTTCTTCCGCTTGTCTCGCTGCCTTCAAATCCTTAAATAGAAGCAGGGCCGTGAAGTCGACTGTAGTTATTACGTCGTCTAAGGTTCCATTTGACTCACTTGCCTCGAAGTAATAGTTGGTGCGCTCGTCAAACGAAAGATTTTCACCAGACCAGTGGAGAGACCTCATAGTGTTCATCCTAAAAGTGAAGCAACTTTACAATTAGCTGAATATAATGAGAAACTATATATGATCATGTATTGGATTTATTTGATGTGCGCACGCATAACGAGAGATTCATCGTAAGTACTGGTGAGAAGAAATACCACTTTAAGAACTTGCACAAAACTTCTTGTTATGACGCTGTATAACCGACCGTGAAGCGTTTGATCGTCTACTCATACCAATCAAATGCTTCGTCTATGGTTGGTAGCCAAAGCATTTGATTCCTTCTCGTATTGATTCTTCCTCGGCCTCTCAGCCCCTCCAAATGCATGTACCGTACACCGCTACGAAAACCAAACTTACCAAGTACAGGAAACTGCAAAAACTTTACGCCACACACATTCGATTTAACGACGCGCGTTGAGACGAATCTCAACTTGTTTCACAATGCAATTGAACAGTCTGTGTTGGCACAGCACACAATTGGCACAGCTACAACTCTGATTAGGTTTTTAAATTTGAAGGACTCATAGCTATAGTGATATAAAACGTACGCTGCAGTGACAAATGTAGCTTCTCAAAAGCGCTTGCACAATTAAAAACCCTGGTTAGTTCTGCTTTATTCAGCTTCCAGCTCCCTAGGAGGACCGCTAAGTCCACACCATACACCTACGTTCGTGATCAGCTTAACCCATGAGCTATGCCACACATTGGACCTCACGCAGTTGCAAATTTCTTCGAGGTCTGCTGCAAGTGTTTTTCTCCACAGACTCTTATGAAACCGTTCCAAAAAGAGAATAAAGTTAGCTAAGTGTATTTCGGTAGGCTCATAGACTCTTCTTACCCGCCTCCACTCCGCACTAGCCCAGTTGTTATTTAGAGAGAATATCTGAGAACCCCCCGAGAACAGCTTCAGCGCAGGCTCTAAATGCGATATATGGACATAGTGTAAGCTAAAGCCTCTGACTTTGAAATTTACTTGCTGGTAAGGTTTTTGACCTCGTTATCACCGGTTGGCCAATATCCTAGCTGTGCAGAAAAGAGACTGTAGCTTTAGTCTTATAGCGAATAGTAAAACAATCCATCACCTAACACAAAAAAAAAGTATGACAATGAAACGTACAGATAAGACCTCTACTTTGCACCGATAGCTAAGTAAATGTATACTTCTGAGCGTCAAGAGAAGTCTAGCGAAGTCTATTTGCTAAATGCAGATATATATGCATGCAGATATATATGCTATATTTGACAAAATTGTTCACTCCAAAGCGCTAACATAGCGAAGCTATAAAAACAAAATTTTTGTACTGTGGTCAATCAAGCAGTCAAATCCGGCATGCCCAATTAAACATTCCACATTTCACAGATAAGGCAAGTTCAACAGCCGCATTTGAAATATTGTAGCTGCCGCGCAGGTAGCACATGTTTGTCATGCTCCCAGACAAATAAAAATCCAGCAAAATCTAGTTTAAGCGTGGAAATTCCTGTCATGACACCAAACAACTACTCAATTTTAGCGCAGTGATCAAACCGGGTCATCTGTTGCTAACAAAACAGCGAACATGAACTGAAAAATTATTTCTGAATATCTATCTCTGTTAACTATTTGAACGCCGCATTCCAACGGTCGCCAGATGTAAACAAAAAAATGGTTTCAACACTTAAAAGGCCAGCTTTCGTAAACATGTAAAATAAACAGGAGAAGGTCGGGGTGAAACCATCGAGGACGCCCTTACCGACTGGATCGCCAGTCACGACCAGCTCGGAGCCTTATTTATCGAGCCAAGCAACACGCATGGAAGTAAGAAGCAATGATACGCTGCAGCAAGTAACAAGTATAAGCTCCTCGGCACGGCGCAAAGCCTTGTAAAGTATTTGTGCCAACAAAAACCAAGAAACATATACCACTTGAATCAATCAAGTTTTATTTCACCATGAATTGGCTAACTAAAGCTACCACAATGACAATGTAAATAGGCTCCGAGAGAGAGAGGGAGAGAAATAAACGGAGTTGAGAGAGATACAGACTCCTGAAGCAGCAACTATTAGAAAGAGAAGAGATTAATAAACAAATTCAGAAGCACATCAGGCAGCTCAAAAATCGTCTAGGTTTTTAACGTGCGCGTTCTACTGGGTGGCCTTTATTATTATATATGTATATAAATGTATCTGAAATACGTGGGACCATTGGAACATCGATCCGTCAAGCTAACAAAAACGTCCTGCGAGTTTCACGTTTCATTTGTATCACGGCGTTTGCATCACTGAGATTAATGCCTAACTAGAACTGGCAACTCACACAGCATCTGCTGTGTGTTGGAACAACACTAACTACAAAATGACGAGATCTAAAAAACTGCGAAGATTCAAATAAGCGCAATAAAATCTAGAGCTTATTTTTCATACCTGAGCGCGTACTTTGGACATCACCGAACGGGTGAGGGGAAAACTAGTTCCGATGTCGACAATCTAAACTGAAGACACTTTTTGACCTGAGGGTTGCTTGGGTAACGCGCTGCGACATCCAGGTCATATAAATGCATCTCGTCACATCACGACTAGACAAACTAGATATCATAAAGCCCACGCTTTTCGGTCCAACTACTAGGTAAATACGAAACGCGAAAACCGAATCTTTACCTCACGACATCTAAACCGCTGTAGAATCTCTAGTTAGCTCTCCGGAAGCTTTTGCTCGTCCTTCGTTTACAGAAAAAATCATAAATAACGTTAAAACTGAATAATCGAATACGAATTGTCACATAAAGCCGTTCGGAAGCTACTTCGGATTCAGCAATGGTTGCGTATGACAGGCAAAAACCATTTCAATCCGCCCGAGGTCTACTCTACACTCTGCCGTTAAATAACCCGTTACTTAATGGTTTCCACCATACTCAAGAGTGAGTATGGTGGACAGCCCACACAGTCAGCTGTGTGTCCTATTTATGCTATATCGTACCTACCATTGCAATACCGCCCGAGAATATTTCTCTACTCAAAGACACTGTATTGGAATACAAAAGATCTTGCAGGGAACGTAAAAGAAACGATAGGATTCTGGCAGCGTGAGAGAACAACATTCGTGTTACCTGCTGTTGCCCCGACATTTGTCGACCGAGCATTGATGATCGAAAACGCAAAAACCAGAACTTCAAAAATCATACCATAACAATCTGACCACATATCAAAACATGCTGCAAGCTAAGAACAGAACATGTTGAAGACTAACCTGAATACGTACGGTCCGCATTCTTGCAGGACCACTTTTTGTGTTTCGTTGTTCAGCCAATCGTCACTGTTAGTAATGTTGAACGCATACAGGTGAAGGTATGACGGTGCTGGAGGATTAGCAAATATATCCGCCAGCGTCGAGCCTTTCTTAAATACCGGAGGGTCAAAAGGTCTCATCTCTAACGTCATAAATATCCACAAGTACATGGATACTGCCAAAGCCAGCACCCCCAATCCTGAAAACAAGGAAAGCAACGGTTAGTTATTTGCTAGCAACGCCAACTATAACCGCTGTATTAAAAACCATATTTGATCTGAACGTTTAACAGGCTATCCTGCCGCGTTTCCTTACTGAGGCTTATCTACTTGCTTTCGCTGTTGTTAGCCCTGCACGACAATATACAGCATCCCGAAATGGGCTTATCTGGCCACACCAGAGCACAGACGAGCCTTAACACACTAAACTCTACTGTTATACGAGCGACGAAGCTTTGATCGTTCAAGGTAATACAAAAATACAGAAAACGTTTTCCTGATCCGCCTATACGTGCGCTGACGTGACGCCTTTTCACCTCTAAGGAACATAAGCGTCGGCAAAAATACCATCTAATTATGTACGATCTTGAAATGCAAAGTTATTGTAAAATAAACAATATGTAGAAAATACCATCTAGTCTTTTTGCGTTCGCCCCGTCCGCCTCTCCGCACCTTACCATAACAAAACAATCTGTAGAGTTTATAACGAACCCAGAAAAATTAAACAATAGTAACCGAAACGAATGTCGTGCAATGTTCAGCTATCAGTCAACCATAGGAACCCCATGTTATCTAGAAATTGCTAACATACAGATATCCCTATTGAGAAACAAGTTTAGCTATGCCAAAGAGTCGCAAGCCATGATCAGATCATCGAACTCACCAGCTGTAGCAATGAAAGCGTACTTCATGTTGAACGGTCACGAAGCGACAGTACGCGAAGCACCCTGCTCAACCTGAGACACAACCGATGGGCGACCGACGAAGCGAGTGAAGCACACACTAGAGCTGACGCTATCAATTACAGCGTATACTGTAGAGTTGCTATATCAAGAGATATTGAACCATACAGCTTTTTCGCGACTGATGCGAGCGATACTAGTCGCGGTCCAGAACGATTTGCTGGAGAGTTGCTATATCACCGAGATATTGAACCACACAGCTTTCTTGCGACTGATGCGAGCGATAGTAGTCGCGGTCCAGAACGATTTGCTGGAGAGTTGCTATATCACCGAGATATTGAACCACACAGATTTCTTGCGACTGATGCGAGCGATAGTAGTCGCGGTCCAGAACGATTTGCTGGAGAGTTGCTATATCACCGAGATATTGAACCACACAGCTTTCTTGCGACTGATGCGAGCGATAGTAGTCGCGGTCCAGAACGATTTGCTGGAGAGTTGCTATATCACCGAGATATTGAACCACACAGATTTCTTGCGACTGATGCGAGCGATAGTAGTCGCGGTCCAGAACGATTTGCTGGAGAGTTGCTATATCACCGAGATATTGAACCACACAGCTTTCTTGCGACTGATGCGAGCGATAGTAGTCGCGGTCCGGAACGATTTGCTGGAGAGTTGCTATATCACCGAGATATTGAACCACACAGCTTTCTTGCGACTGATGCGAGCGATAGTAGTCGCGGTCCGGAACGATTTGCTGGAGAGTTGCTATATTACCGAGATGTTGAACCACACAGCTTTCTTGCGACTGATGCGAGCGATAGTAGTCGCGGTCCGGAACGATTTGCTGGAGAGTTGCTATATCACCGAGATATTGAACCACACAGCTTTCTTGCGACTGATGCGAGCGATAGTAGTCGCGGTCCAGAACGATTTGCTGCAGAGTTGCTATATCACCGAGATATTGAACCACACAGCTTTCTTGCGACTGATGCGAGCGATACTAGTCGCGGTCCAGAACGATTTGCTGGAGAGTTGCTATATCACCGAGATATTGAACCACACAGCTTTCTTGCGACTGATGCGAGCGATAGTAGTCGCGGTCCAGAACGATTTGCTGGAGAGTTGCTATATCACCGAGATATTGAACCACACAGCTTTCTTGCGACTGATGCGAGCGATAGTAGTCGCGGTCCAGAACGATTTGCTGGAGAGTTGCTATATCACCGAGATATTGAACCACACAGCTTTCTTGCGACTGATGCGAGCGATACTAGTCGCGGTCCAGAACGATTTGCTGCAGAGTTGCTATATCACCGAGATATTGAACCACACAGCTTTCTTGCGACTGATGCGAGCGATAGTAGTCGCGGTCCAGAACGATTTGCTGGAGAGTTGCTATATCACCGAGATATTGAACCACACAGCTTTCTTGCGACTGATGCGAGCGATAGTAGTCGCGGTCCAGAACGATTTGCTGGAGAGTTGCTATATCACCGAGATATTGAACCACACAGATTTCTTGCGACTGATGCGAGCGATACTAGTCGCGGTCCAGAACGATTTGCTGGAGAGTTGCTATATCACCGAGATATTGAACCACACAGCTTTCTTGCGACTGATGCGAGCGATACTAGTCGCGGTCCAGAACGATTTGCTGCAGAGTTGCTATATCACCGAGATATTGAACCACACAGCTTTCTTGCGACTGATGCGAGCGATAGTAGTCGCGGTCCAGAACGATTTGCTGGAGAGTTGCTATATCACCGAGATATTGAACCACACAGCTTTCTTGCGACTGATGCGAGCGATAGTAGTCGCGGTCCAGAACGATTTGCTGGAGAGTTGCTATATCACCGAGATATTGAACCACACAGCTTTCTTGCGACTGATGCGAGCGATACTAGTCGCGGTCCAGAACGATTTGCTGGAGAGTTGCTATATCACCGAGATATTGAACCACACAGCTTTCTTGCGACTGATGCGAGCGATACTAGTCGCGGTCCAGAACGATTTGCTGGAGAGTTGCTATATCACCGAGATATTGAACCACACAGCTTTCTTGCGACTGATGCGAGCGATAGTAGTCGCGGTCCAGAACGATTTGCTGGAGAGTTGCTATATCACCGAGATATTGAACCACACAGCTTTCTTGCGACTGATGCGAGCGATAGTAGTCGCGGTCCAGAACGATTTGCTGGAGAGTTGCTATATCACCGAGATATTGAACCACACAGCTTTCTTGCGACTGATGCGAGCGATAGTAGTCGCGGTCCAGAACGATTTGCTGGAGAGTTGCTATATCACCGAGATATTGAACCACACAGCTTTCTTGCGACTGATGCGAGCGATAGTAGTCGCGGTCCAGAACGATTTGCTGGAGAGTTGCTATATCACCGAGATATTGAACCACACAGCTTTCTTGCGACTGATGCGAGCGATACTAGTCGCGGTCCAGAAAGATTTGCTGCAGAGTTGCTATATCACCGAGATATTGAACCACACAGCTTTCTTGCGACTGATGCGAGCGATAGTAGTCGCGGTCCAGAACGATTTGCTGGAGAGTTGCTATATCACCGAGATATTGAACCACACAGCTTTCTTGCGACTGATGCGAGCGATAGTAGTCGCGGTCCAGAACGATTTGCTGGAGAGTTGCTATATCACCGAGATATTGAACCACACAGCTTTCTTGCGACTGATGCGAGCGATAGTAGTCGCGGTCCAGAACGATTTGCTGGAGAGTTGCTATATCACCGAGATATTGAACCACACAGCTTTCTTGCGACTGATGCGAGCGATAGTAGTCGCGGTCCAGAACGATTTGCTGGAGAGTTGCTATATCACCGAGATATTGAACCACACAGCTTTCTTGCGACTGATGCGAGCGATACTAGTCGCGGTCCAGAACGATTTGCTGCAGAGTTGCTATATCACCGAGATATTGAACCACACAGCTTTCTTGCGACTGATGCGAGCGATAGTAGTCGCGGTCCGGAACGATTTGCTGGAGAGTTGCTATATCACCGAGATATTGAACCACACAGATTTCTTGCGACTGATGCGAGCGATAGTAGTCGCGGTCCAGAACGATTTGCTGGAGAGTTGCTATATCACCGAGATATTGAACCACACAGCTTTCTTGCGACTGATGCGAGCGATACTAGTCGCGGTCCAGAACGATTTGCTGCAGAGTTGCTATATCACCGAGATATTGAACCACACAGCTTTCTTGCGACTGATGCGAGCGATAGTAGTCGCGGTCCAGAACGATTTGCTGGAGAGTTGCTATATCACCGAGATATTGAACCACACAGCTTTCTTGCGACTGATGCGAGCGATACTAGTCGCGGTCCAGAACGATTTGCTGCAGAGTTGCTATATCACCGAGATATTGAACCACACAGCTTTCTTGCGACTGATGCGAGCGATAGTAGTCGCGGTCCAGAACGATTTGCTGGAGAGTTGCTATATCACCGAGATATTGAACCACACAGCTTTCTTGCGACTGATGCGAGCGATAGTAGTCGCGGTCCAGAACGATTTGCTGGAGAGTTGCTATATCACCGAGATATTGAACCACACAGATTTCTTGCGACTGATGCGAGCGATAGTAGTCGCGGTCCAGAACGATTTGCTGGAGAGTTGCTATATCACCGAGATATTGAACCACACAGCTTTCTTGCGACTGATGCGAGCGATAGTAGTCGCGGTCCAGAACGATTTGCTGGAGAGTTGCTATATCACCGAGATATTGAACCACACAGATTTCTTGCGACTGATGCGAGCGATAGTAGTCGCGGTCCAGAACGATTTGCTGGAGAGTTGCTATATCACCGAGATATTGAACCACACAGCTTTCTTGCGACTGATGCGAGCGATAGTAGTCGCGGTCCGGAACGATTTGCTGGAGAGTTGCTATATCACCGAGATATTGAACCACACAGCTTTCTTGCGACTGATGCGAGCGATAGTAGTCGCGGTCCGGAACGATTTGCTGGAGAGTTGCTATATTACCGAGATGTTGAACCACACAGCTTTCTTGCGACTGATGCGAGCGATAGTAGTCGCGGTCCGGAACGATTTGCTGGAGAGTTGCTATATCACCGAGATGTTGAACCACACAGCTTTCTTGCGACTGATGCGAGCGATAGTAGTCGCGGTCCGGAACGATTTGCTGGAGAGTTGCTATATTACCGAGATGTTGAACCACACAGCTTTCTTGCGACTGATGCGAGCGATAGTAGTCGCGGTCCGGAACGATTTGCTGGAGAGTTGCTATATTACCGAGATGTTGAACCACACAGCTTTCTTGCGACTGATGCGAGCGATAGTAGTCGCGGTCCGGAACGATTTGCTGGAGAGTTGCTATATCACCGAGATATTGAACCACACAGCTTTCTTGCGACTGATGCGAGCGATAGTAGTCGCGGTCCGGAACGATTTGCTGGAGAGTTGCTATATTACCGAGATGTTGAACCACACAGCTTTCTTGCGACTGATGCGAGCGATAGTAGTCGCGGTCCAGAACGATTTGCTGGAGAGTTGCTATATTACCGAGATGTTGAACCACACAGCTTTCTTGCGACTGATGCGAGCGATAGTAGTCGCGGTCCGGAACGATTTGCTGGAGAGTTGCTATATCACCGAGATATTGAACCACACAGCTTTCTTGCGACTGATGCGAGCGATAGTAGTCGCGGTCCGGAACGATTTGCTGGAGAGTTGCTATATTACCGAGATGTTGAACCACACAGCTTTCTTGCGACTGATGCGAGCGATAGTAGTCGCGGTCCGGAACGATTTGCTGGAGAGTTGCTATATCACCGAGATGTTGAACCACACAGCTTTCTTGCGACTGATGCGAGCGATAGTAGTCGCGGTCCGGAACGATTTGCTGGAGAGTTGCTATATTACCGAGATGTTGAACCACACAGCTTTCTTGCGACTGATGCGAGCGATAGTAGTCGCGGTCCGGAACGATTTGCTGGAGAGTTGCTATATTACCGAGATGTTGAACCACACAGCTTTCTTGCGACTGATGCGAGCGATAGTAGTCGCGGTCCGGAACGATTTGCTGGAGAGTTGCTATATCACCGAGATATTGAACCACACAGCTTTCTTGCGACTGATGCGAGCGATAGTAGTCGCGGTCCGGAACGATTTGCTGCAGAGTTGCTATATCACCGAGATATTGAACCACACAGCTTTCTTGCGACTGATGCGAGCGATACTAGTCGCGGTCCAGAACGATTTGCTGGAGAGTTGCTATATCACCGAGATATTGAACCACACAGCTTTCTTGCGACTGATGCGAGCGATAGTAGTCGCGGTCCGGAACGATTTGCTGGAGAGTTGCTATATTACCGAGATATTGAACCACACAGCTTTCTTGCGACTGATGCGAGCGATAGTAGTCGCGGTCCGGAACGATTTGCTGGAGAGTTGCTATATCACCGAGATATTGAACCACACAGCTTTCTTGCGACTGATGCGAGCGATAGTAGTCGCGGTCCAGAACGATTTGCTGGAGAGTTGCTATATCACCGAGATATTGAACCACACAGATTTCTTGCGACTGATGCGAGCGATAGTAGTCGCGGTCCAGAACGATTTGCTGGAGAGTTGCTATATCACCGAGATATTGAACCACACAGCTTTCTTGCGACTGATGCGAGCGATAGTAGTCGCGGTCCGGAACGATTTGCTGGAGAGTTGCTATATCACCGAGATATTGAACCACACAGCTTTCTTGCGACTGATGCGAGCGATAGTAGTCGCGGTCCGGAACGATTTGCTGGAGAGTTGCTATATTACCGAGATGTTGAACCACACAGCTTTCTTGCGACTGATGCGAGCGATAGTAGTCGCGGTCCGGAACGATTTGCTGGAGAGTTGCTATATCACCGAGATATTGAACCACACAGCTTTCTTGCGACTGATGCGAGCGATAGTAGTCGCGGTCCGGAACGATTTGCTGGAGAGTTGCTATATCACCGAGATATTGAACCACACAGCTTTCTTGCGACTGATGCGAGCGATAGTAGTCGCGGTCCGGAACGATTTGCTGCAGAGTTGCTATATCACCGAGATATTGAACCACACAGCTTTCTTGCGACTGATGCGAGCGATAGTAGTCGCGGTCCAGAACGATTTGCTGGAGAGTTGCTATATCACCGAGATATTGAACCACACAGCTTTCTTGCGACTGATGCGAGCGATACTAGTCGCGGTCCAGAACGATTTGCTGCAGAGTTGCTATATCACCGAGATATTGAACCACACAGCTTTCTTGCGACTGATGCGAGCGATACTAGTCGCGGTCCAGAACGATTTGCTGGAGAGTTGCTATATCACCGAGATATTGAACCACACAGCTTTCTTGCGACTGATGCGAGCGATAGTAGTCGCGGTCCAGAACGATTTGCTGGAGAGTTGCTATATCACCGAGATATTGAACCACACAGCTTTCTTGCGACTGATGCGAGCGATAGTAGTCGCGGTCCAGAACGATTTGCTGGAGAGTTGCTATATCACCGAGATATTGAACCACACAGCTTTCTTGCGACTGATGCGAGCGATAGTAGTCGCGGTCCAGAACGATTTGCTGGAGAGTTGCTATATCACCGAGATATTGAACCACACAGCTTTCTTGCGACTGATGCGAGCGATAGTAGTCGCGGTCCAGAACGATTTGCTGGAGAGTTGCTATATCACCGAGATATTGAACCACACAGCTTTCTTGCGACTGATGCGAGCGATAGTAGTCGCGGTCCGGAACGATTTGCTGGAGAGTTGCTATATTACCGAGATGTTGAACCACACAGCTTTCTTGCGACTGATGCGAGCGATAGTAGTCGCGGTCCAGAACGATTTGCTGGAGAGTTGCTATATCACCGAGATATTGAACCACACAGCTTTCTTGCGACTGATGCGAGCGATAGTAGTCGCGGTCCGGAACGATTTGCTGGAGAGTTGCTATATTACCGAGATGTTGAACCACACAGCTTTCTTGCGACTGATGCGAGCGATAGTAGTCGCGGTCCGGAACGATTTGCTGGAGAGTTGCTATATCACCGAGATATTGAACCACACAGCTTTCTTGCGACTGATGCGAGCGATAGTAGTCGCGGTCCGGAACGATTTGCTGGAGAGTTGCTATATTACCGAGATGTTGAACCACACAGCTTTCTTGCGACTGATGCGAGCGATAGTAGTCGCGGTCCGGAACGATTTGCTGGAGAGTTGCTATATCACCGAGATATTGAACCACACAGCTTTCTTGCGACTGATGCGAGCGATAGTAGTCGCGGTCCGGAACGATTTGCTGCAGAGTTGCTATATCACCGAGATATTGAACCACACAGCTTTCTTGCGACTGATGCGAGCGATACTAGTCGCGGTCCAGAACGATTTGCTGGAGAGTTGCTATATCACCGAGATATTGAACCACACAGCTTTCTTGCGACTGATGCGAGCGATAGTAGTCGCGGTCCGGAACGATTTGCTGCAGAGTTGCTATATCACCGAGATATTGAACCACACAGCTTTCTTGCGACTGATGCGAGCGATAGTAGTCGCGGTCCGGAACGATTTGCTGCAGAGTTGCTATATCACCGAGATATTGAACCACACAGCTTTCTTGCGACTGATGCGAGCGATACTAGTCGCGGTCCAGAACGATTTGCTGCAGAGTTGCTATATCACCGAGATATTGAACCACACAGCTTTCTTGCGACTGATGCGAGCGATAGTAGTCGCGGTCCGGAACGATTTGCTGGAGAGTTGCTATATTACCGAGATGTTGAACCACACAGCTTTCTTGCGACTGATGCGAGCGATAGTAGTCGCGGTCCGGAACGATTTGCTGGAGAGTTGCTATATCACCGAGATATTGAACCACACAGCTTTCTTGCGACTGATGCGAGCGATAGTAGTCGCGGTCCGGAACGATTTGCTGGAGAGTTGCTATATCACCGAGATATTGAACCACACAGCTTTCTTGCGACTGATGCGAGCGATAGTAGTCGCGGTCCGGAACGATTTGCTGCAGAGTTGCTATATCACCGAGATATTGAACCACACAGCTTTCTTGCGACTGATGCGAGCGATACTAGTCGCGGTCCAGAACGATTTGCTGGAGAGTTGCTATATCACCGAGATATTGAACCACACAGCTTTCTTGCGACTGATGCGAGCGATAGTAGTCGCGGTCCGGAACGATTTGCTGGAGAGTTGCTATATTACCGAGATGTTGAACCACACAGCTTTCTTGCGACTGATGCGAGCGATAGTAGTCGCGGTCCGGAACGATTTGCTGGAGAGTTGCTATATCACCGAGATATTGAACCACACAGCTTTCTTGCGACTGATGCGAGCGATAGTAGTCGCGGTCCGGAACGATTTGCTGGAGAGTTGCTATATCACCGAGATATTGAACCACACAGCTTTCTTGCGACTGATGCGAGCGATAGTAGTCGCGGTCCAGAACGATTTGCTGCAGAGTTGCTATATCACCGAGATATTGAACCACACAGCTTTCTTGCGACTGATGCGAGCGATAGTAGTCGCGGTCCAGAACGATTTGCTGGAGAGTTGCTATATCACCGAGATATTGAACCACACAGCTTTCTTGCGACTGATGCGAGCGATGCTAGTCTCAAGCCAGAACGATTTGCTGGAGAGTTGCTATATCACCGAGATATTGAACCACACAGCTTTCTTGCGACTGATGCGAGCGATGCTAGTCTCAAGCCAGAACGATTTGCTGGAGAGTTGCTATATCACCGAGATATTGAACCACACAGCTTTCTTGCGACTGATGCGAGCGATAGTAGTCGCGGTCCAGAACGATTTGCTGCAGAGTTGCTATATCACCGAGATATTGAACCACACAGCTTTCTTGCGACTGATGCGAGCGATAGTAGTCGCGGTCCAGAACGATTTGCTGCAGAGTTGCTATATCACCGAGATATTGAACCATACAGCTTTCTTGCGACTGATGCGAGCGATAGTAGTCGCGAGCCAGAACGATTTGCTGCAGAGTTGCTATATCACCGAGATATTGAACCATACAGCTTTCTTGCGACTGATGCGAGCGATGCTAGTCTCAAGCCAGAACGATTTGCTGTAGAGTTGCTATATCACCGAGATATTGAACCATTCAGCTTTCTTGCGACTGATGCGAGCGAACTAGTCGCGGTCCACAACGATTTGCTGAAGAGTTGCTATATCACCGAGATATTGAACCATACAGGTTTCTCGCGACTGGTGCCAGCGATATTAGTCGCAAGACAGAACGATTTGCCGTAGAGTTGCTATATCGCAGAGATATTGAACAACCATACAGGTTTCTCGCGACTGATGAGAGCGATATTAGTCTCAAGCCAGAACGATTCACTGCACCGATTTAGAAGCGCGACGTAAAACGACCAGACGAAACACAATCACTCTACCGACACAGCGCGAAAAGACTTAGTGACGCTTCGTTGTCTCCTTTTATAGTTTTTCTCCCACCGAGAAACATCGGAGGTTGCCAGGTAGCCGCGACCGTGCGCTTGCCGAATCAGTGATCTGAAGCCACGCCCTTAAAGAGAGAGGCCACCAACTAACCAATCAGAAGATTTGATATTGAATTAAACCTCATAGAAAAACTGACATTTATTCTCATACGACAACGACGTTGTCCAATGCATCTACAATATTATTTCGTAGCGTGCGTTGTATGTGTTATAATGTAGCATTTGGCGGGTCTAACTCAACTACTCTCCAAGATGTCTTACCTAATTAATACCAGAGGTGTTTAAAGTGGCTAGCCAGTTACGCGTCAGTAAAAAAAAAACATGTTTATTGTGGTTCTCATGGGTAAAATAATACGATCAGTATTAAATCTGCCCTTAGTAAAGTTAAGATGACCAACAAGTTGTTTTTAGTTTTTGGACTAGCATTTCCTCTGCACTTAAACTTGTAGCATTACCGGTAGTAGCCACCACACGATCGACTGCGTTGCTCAAATATTTAAGCAACAAATTGTTTTAAAATGTGATTTTAAATTCACTTTTCGTGCTTCTAAATGGCGCGATTTCTCAATCACTAATGCTTACAAGCAGTTCCAGATTGGTTTCTACCAGAAGCCTCTCCTATACTCTCCAGGAAGTCTTAATTTCGCATTGTTTTAAAATTCCTTAGAATTTCAACCGAGAGCATTGTTATATTTCTTCCTGTTAGTGTAGCTAAGGCTTAAACTTCACCACTGGGAGGCAGGCTCAACTAGATGTTGAACACAGTTTTTGAAAACAAAGTAACGTAATTTAGAACAGTTACAAGGGTAGCCCAGCTGTAAGAGCCGGGACGTTGCAGGAGCCCTATCCTACAATATTTTAAAACATCCCACGCACGAGACATACATAACTATATGTCAGTTGAAATCGCTCTACAGAACCGCTGAGGACAGCTTAGAACCAAACATCAACCAAAATAGTGATGCAAATCTGGTCACACGAAAAATAAAAAGCCCTTATTATTTTTCGTGTATTGTCGAACATATTGCGTTAATGCTGATAGTTGCTAAAGCGCTTGCGTAGTTTGGACTACTGCTTTTGTTAAATGTCTGAATTGATTTAGCGTAACGTTCTACTTAGAAATAGCCTTTAAAAGTTGTGGTACAGTTAGCACATTTCCCATAGTGACGGCGTGGTCTAGGGGACTAGTGCGCTAGTCATGGTTGTCATATACCGCGGTGTCGCCGGTGTGATCCCTGTTGTTGGTAGAATTTTCTTTGAGCGATGCTCATTGAGAATAGATGATAAAACCATACCGCTGAGACAGCGGCCATGCTGCCACAAGGACTGTTAAGGAAACCCTAGATATCTTAACATGTCCGGCCCTCGGTGCATTGAAGATATACCTCAGATTAAGTGCCAAGCCCGTAGGGGACGGAAGAAAGTATAGAATTAAAAACAACCTCTTTAAAAAATGTTTATTAATGCTAGCACATTGGCACAGTGAGAAGTGATGCTTTCCTGGTTCACACTTTTGTATGTGATGTTCTGGTATCGCAAGAAGGAGCTAAAGCATATTGTGTTAAACACAGGGCAAGACCGACAGAGAGAGAAAAGAAGCAACGGCTTTATTGGGTCGACGATGTATCCCAAACATATTCTAAGCAGGTGTTCGTTACAATGTGTTATTAATGAGCAATAAAAACACAATATTTTATTAGTCCAACACACTCAAATGCTGATACACTTAGTTTCTGAACATTTTCGAAATGATCAAGCTGTTTCTTTTGTGGCATTTTTTTAAGGAATTTTTAAACAGTCTCGTATCAGTGCACTTCTTGATTTAAAACTTTGGTAAAACAATACCAGCAATGACAACAAACAGCTTTCAAGGTACTTCTCATGCACAAGGGACCACCACGTTTGAACTATGAGATATACGTGATGTGCGGTGCAATGCAAGGTGTCAAGTATAGCATATACTGCGGAGCTGATATATCACAAATGTTTTTGTTTATGTATGTACTGTGTCACAAATATATTACACAGAATTATAACATGTTTGTCGTAATTAATACGACTCGATATTAGTGGCAAACCCAAAAGATTTACTGCTGATACACAAGCACCGTAAAACGGCCAGGCAAGCCACTATTACTGCGCGCAAACAGCTCGAACAAAATAATTATTGCTTTGGTGTCTTTTCAACTTTCTCCAGCCAAGAATTATATTTTGGCTAACGTTGCTTTTGACGCATTCATTTAAATCGTAACGATTAGAAGTGGCCAGGCCGTCGCCAGCCTACGCTTGCTAAGAAGCCACGTGCTAACCCTCATATAAATGACTAGCATTTATTCTCATGCGACAACGATGTTGTTCCGTACACCAATTGCTTGGCTGTGTGCGTATGAATGTATGCTGTAGCAGACATTTGACGCACCCTGTTATGCGCTTGTAGATAATTCAATGTTAAGCAAAGGTGACCAAAACATTTTCAGTTATCGATACTTCTAGTTCTGTACATGTTCGCTCTTCTGATGGCGGGATATGCCTAGCGTAAAAGGGCTTAAGCACGGGCGGTAAATGCTTTGCGCATTTGGCTGTAACATTAAAATCGCTTGGACAGAGGTTGTTTTGCGCTGATTCGTTTTATTTCGCTGCCGCATAGCTTTCTGTCCACATTTCTTGCAATTTTATATACACGCAGATTGTAGCTTAAGAATTACATGTGTAAATTTTTTAGTTGATCTACTTAGAAGATTTTTTAGAGTTTACATCATACCCTCAAGGGAGTCTTTAGCAAACGTGGCTACACTAGTTTCTTGTTCTCGTACAAAAAAAAACCTCCTGTTGTTGCAAGACACTATTGTGGATGGTCATGTGACATTGATCAATTATCGAAATTATCCCGTCGCCACACCCAATTTAAACTTAAAGCTGCTAGACGTCAACGAGGACGAATCCAATAGATGAGTGCGCTAACCCAGCCGAATCAATATTTAGAATTACATTTTTTAAGGGGTTGTTTTTATTCTAGACCACCAATTTGTATCCCACGGGCTTTTAAATTCACGCGGCAGAGCAAAACAAGTTGTTAGAACTGTATGCTATTCACGCGTATCGTTCGATGCGTCCGGATTATACTGGCGGAATCCGCCTTTCTGTGGCTACGAGATCATCTAACTAAAAGGACGTAGTAGTTTCATTGAATATTCAGCGGACCGTGTTGCACTTCCGGGCTTCACAGATCATAGTTTGGGTTCCTTGCCATTATTTGCACAAAAGACATGGCTTTGTTATATGTATACTACATGATCCATCTCTTATTGATGTTTACGTTTGAATTATGAATTCTAAGACCAAAGTTTGAAGTCTTCGGCGATAACTACTCCCTTGCCAGCTAGCCGCTCTCGCGCTCGGCGGTTTCTGGAATCTCTTTAAATTCACCCAGGTCCTGGTCCAATTCACCAGATTGGGCGAAGAATAGCAGCCATAGGAACCTGCTACTCGAGCCTAACTTCCAAGCGCTGTTCTGAAGGATCTTAACATTTTAGGCGGATTTAGAACCTTTCTCTACGACTGTTCAGTCGCTTTCTGAGTCAGTTCCGTGTACCGCTTGGTTTAGAACTTTGGTAAAACACTACTAGCAATGAGAGCTAGTAACATTTGTAAAAGTACGTTTAATGCCCAAGGGAATATCGTATACAAAACTATGAGCTCTGCGTGATATGCGGCTCATTGTGTGGTGTCGGTTGCAACGTATACTGTTGAGTTGATATATCACAAAGATTTTTGTTTATGCATGTAATTCATTAAAGATACATAATGCAGAATTATAACATGTTTGTTTGCATCTTTCTCGTAATTAATGGGGCTCAATATATATACGCCTAATCTAAACGATTTACTGCTAATTCACTACCAGTGTAAGGCGACCAGGAAGCACTATCGCTACGCGCACACATCACGAAAAGAACCATTATTGCTTTGGTGTCTCATTTTGTAGATTTCCCCCACCAACACAACAAAAACATCTCTTTGCTATTGTTGCTTTTCTCTAAACTGAATAAGAGCAGCGGTTTTTGAGAGACGGAATCTAGTTACTAGATCTTCTACAAAGAGTTGAGTAAAAGTCATAAGGTAAACTAGACGGTTTTTCGCATTTCGTGGCAACCGAATGGCTAGCTGAAAAACGTAGGCTTTACCTAATCTAATTTTCCTAGCTGTGATGGGCTGATCGATACCTCTCAGAGAGCTATTTCTCTTATGCAGTCAGCTCGATGATAATTTATTATTTATCTATAAACATGTGATTATATACAATGATGTATGTGTATATATATATATATATATATATATATATACTATGCATATGGTGCAATAAATAAATGTTGATGATGTTATTGTTGCTTTTGGCGCAAGATCAGAAGACGAATCAATTTCGTAATATAGAATTGCTGACTGACATTTATTCTTATACGACGACGATGTTGTTCCATACTCCCATTGCTTGGTTGTGTGCGTATGGATGTATGCTGTTACAGGTGTGTGATGCTAGCCTGTTACGCGTTTGTGAAAAAGACGTAAATTGTGGAACTCTTTTGCGTTGTAATTAATATAAGTAGCATCATGTGAAGCAATTTAAATAAAGATGACAACACGTTGTTGTTTGTTTTTTGGACAAGCCTTTTCTTTGAGCTTAGTTTTGTGGCATTACTAACCGTTACCTCATGACCGGCCGTGGTATTCAAATATATTTACAAGGTCGGTATTTCAAGTTGTGATTTCAAATTATGTAATCGATGCTTCTATGCGTTTACCCTTAGTTAGTCTTCCCGGTGGCTGTAACATTAAAATAGATCGCATATAATCTAATTCCCGCAGATTCGGTTTCTTTCACTGCCGTCAATGCCCGCCGAACTTGCTATCACAACGCAGGACATCTTGAACATTAGTTGATGCGGGCAAAGTAATCACTACGACATTGCTAGACTTAGGATAGGTAATTTTTTTATCCACACCTTCCTTATTTCAATTATATATGCACGCAGAGAATAGCTGAAGAATTATGAGTGCAACCCCTCGCAGTTGGCATAGTTAGGAGATTTTTTTAATGTTCACACCTTACCCTCAAGAAATGAACCAAACGTGGTTACAATATTTTGTTGTTCTTTTATATAAAGTTCTTATGTTATTGCAAGCACTTGTGCTTAGTTTCTCGTATATGAAGCCCTTATGTTATTGCAAGCACTTGTGCTTTGTATTTAACATCGTCGAAGATGTTTCGATTGAAGACAAGATGAGGCCATGACCAGAGCGATAAAAAACAAGCCCAATATATGAGTAGGCCAACCCCACCGAACAAAATGCACACATTTAAAACTATCAATACATAGCAAAGTTCACCCGGCAGTGAAAAACACTTTGTTTTAACTGTATGCTTTTTTACGTGTATCGTTCGATGCGGCCGTAATATCGTAACATCGTTTAGTTACGCTGAGTAGTTAACTGGCGAGTGTGGACTCAGCCGGATGGTTACTACAACGCGAGAGACTCGGGCCGATGAATGACCGCGTTGTATGTATGCGCGTCATAGCAAAGAATGGTCAGCGAGCCGAGCAAAAAGCCAAGCTTCTCGGTCTATTTATTCACTTACGGGGACGCCGCCGTAACGTTCGTATAGTAATAACGTTAAACGATAGAATCGAATCTTCTCGAATATTCGACATCGAAAAACTTCTACTCGCCGTCTTTGCTGATTGAGCGGTTCAAACTACGCATTAACACGGCGTGCGTTGTCTCCGGTGTGGCCGCCGCTGCGGATCAGGTACATAGGTCTGACGACGACGATGTTAGGGTTGTGGCGCTACGAGTCAGCGGTGCACGTGGTGACCGCGTGGTTGAATTATCGCCATACTAGCCATATGGCTCGTGAATATGAGCTTACCTGCGGGATCCGCCACTCTGTCACTTCATTTATAGTGTCTCAATCTTAGTGTTATCTGGATTGGTTTTCAAACCTACACATTTGAATTAAGAGATATCCAAGCTATATAAACATATATATATATATATATATATATATATATATATATATATTAGCGTAGCTAATTCATGGTGATATGCGTAACATTAATATATATATATATATATGTTACACATATCACCATGGATTAGCCACGCCAATGTGCCTAGTGGGCGCGTATTGTGACTGTCACGTGTCCGTTTTGATGAGGCCAGGCCGAGACCACTTCACAAGTGTGCTCCGAACGAAGGCAGCGTTTCCACGTTGTATGTTAAGATCCAGGTGCTATTTGAAAAAGAACGACGACCTGTTAGATCTGCACCTTTAGTTCACTCCAGGCTGTAAGAACCTGCTGATGGTGCCCTTATGCCGTCCTAATCTGGTTGCTATAGCAGTTACTGTATGACCGAGCTCAGCATGTGCCTCAATTCTTGTCTTTTCGTTATCCGAGAGATCCTCTGTACGATCCATGGTTTAAACATAAGCTTCTTCGAAATGATCACCAAAAAACACAAGTGGCTAATTTGTTGCAACGCATTTTATATATAGACCGTGTATGCAAGCTATGTAGAAAATCGTGTTGTCCGTATCACCCTAAACAGTGTGCAAAAGTGATATTGCCGACAAAAGTGACGTATGAACATTTTATGAAATGGCATAAACTTGACTTTCCAGGCTATAAAACAGCTTTTTTTCTTTTTCTGTCGCATCCCAACAGCTTGGGTGACCCAGATGTGGTAAGAGATCTTTATGTTCCTATTGCAGTCGGATATTTTCAATATAAGAATCATAGCAGCAATGTGAGAGTGCAGGTGTATACCGATACCAAAAGGATCAACCAAATCGTCGCTATCAACGGTATGAAGTAGTCTTTAACACTTGATTTCTACCTTCTTTAAATTAATTGATACAAATATCTACAATATATCAAATACTATATATTAATCAGTTTGTAATCAAATTGATTAAAATATACAGAATGCAAAAATGCGTTCATTGATAAGATGAATGATATTGGCAACGAGAAAGCCAATCTCATATACTGGAGATATATAACAGTCATAGGTTAAGACTGTTATATATCTACCATCTGGAGATGCCACAACGTTACGGTTGTTGTAACGTTACGTTGAAGATTGCACATATTCTGAGGCAAATCACATAGTGTGCGGATAATAAGTGAAGAAAGAGCGCCTTAGAAGACATTCTAAGATCATCGTGAATGTGACGGTTTTCAACAGTTTTATATAAAAATACGTTAACTACACTATCGGTTATGTGCTGTTTTTTACGGGTCGTACGTTGTCATAATAAAGAAGCGCTGCTTCAAAATTAACGCGTCGTTATAAATAATGTAACCATGTTATATATTGTCTTTAATCATATTTTTGTTATCTTAAAGAATTGTTTTAAGGTGGTCAGATCAAGGAGCCGCGCTGAATTTCATATATTTCAATACTGGTAGTAGTAAAATTGCAATCGATGGAAATCGTTAGAGGCGTCAATGCAAGAAGATCTTGAGGTTACCACCCAAAAGACGAAGCAAAATACAAATAATATCCGAGTTCTCCTGACTGCCATATTTGAACTGCACGTATCTCCATCCGCTACAAGCTAGTCTAAACAACTTTCCACATTTACAAAAACGCTGTTGGATCAGAAGGAGACGGTGTTTTAGAGAATTCCTAGATGATTCTTGCAGGGAATGGCATTAGCATCGTTGCTGTTTACTCTAAAGCATCAAGATTAGTGTTTGCCCTGTGGAGATGTGGTATACTGCCTAGGCATGGTTAATTCAACAAAAAAACAACGGTGACCTTAATTATCCAATAGACAAAACTCAAAATACAAGAACAGTCTCTGATTAACGCTGTTGCAACCTGTATCTCTGGCATACATGTATCACGCCACAAGAGGTATCTACAATTGATGCATTTGCCATGCATGCAATTAAACACGACAAACATTTTTGTAGTTCAGAAAAGCCTCAGGTTTTTGGTACAAAATGCATTTTTTGGTTCCTATAAGAAAATAAGTAGAAATTATAAAAAAAATACACTATGCCTTCGATTTAGTGTGCTATAACGCCGCCATATGCCGTGTCATTGTGTCAACAGCGTCAAGTGGAACACACGGCCGAATAATTCCCGGTTGTGTTTTCAGCACCGTAACTCGCAAGAAAATGCAGTGCGTGACACAAAAATGTCTTTTGAAAAGCAGAGGTAAGGTAGCCTTCTCATTGCGTGATCGCTGCGTTGTTTTTAATTTAATATTTACATTATCAGTAACGTACATCCCAAAACGTTTAGGAAACTTTTATGTTGTCCACCTAAACGTGATATATTGTACGCTGCGAACAAAAATCATATAGATTCGCCATTTTTGTCGACTGCCTTTTATACTGCTGCTCAAACTAAAATAATCAAAAACCTAGCCGTTACAGGGGTCTCCGCAAGTACACTAGGCCCAAGGGTGTCGTTCAGAGGCATACATTAAGTTATGAGCTTTTTTTCTCATGTTAGTAAGTGATCTCCGGAAAAGTCTTAGAGCGGTAGAAACGTTCATCTGTAACGACCTGTAGTCGTGCAGCAAATTTCATCTGCAAAAATGATATGATATATGATATGACGTTTATTGATACTTAATTGTAGTTTCCCATTTTTGCTACAACTTCATATAGCCATAGGCTAGTGCTAAGCATATGTACAAGTTACAGTAGGATTTTATACATTATCACCGTAGTATCTCGTATTATTGCAATTATTTATTTATGGATTGTGTACATGATTACATAGTTATGGTTTAATCAGACGCAAGTAAGGTTAGATAGTGCGTTCTCGCAGTGTTTTTGAATTGACTAAGCGATATAAGAGTCCTAATGTCACTAGACAGCTTGTTCCACAAGGTAGCACCGTAATTACAGAGTGCAAACCTTGACTGTGTACTTGTGGCCGAGGAGACAATGAGCAAGTGAGATGCCGAGCCTCGGGTGCTCAAATTGGTGCAAGTAAGTTGGTTAGATTATCGCCGCGAGTTCAATTTCAAGGCTAATTTTACTCCTAGAAGAAATGGCGACCGTCACCTACCAGCACCCAGCAGATACCCACGAAGCAGATTTTCGTGAGTCTGAAGTGGTCGTGAAAGATCTTATGGAGGGACTTGCCATTAAAACTTTAATTTTTTAGCCATATATGTTATATTTTAGTTTTCGTTTATTATAAAGGCTTTCTCCAACCAATGTCCAACCTCAGCAGCCGACCTGTCCACTAACACGCGCCAAACCTCCACTGTTGGCTCGGGACGAGCCAATTCTGAGGGGGGGGCAGTGTTACTGTGTACGAAGTTACTGTGTATGCATCATAGCGCAATTCAAATAAGTCCTAACCGACCACGTCCAACGGCTACAGCGCCAGCGCCAAAATCTCAACGTACACAACCGATACATGTCTCAACCGAACAAGACATGTCTCAACCAGCCAGCAGAGAACAGCCACAGCCTTTCGCGCCGAAACCCCAACGTTCTCCGCCGTCCAAACGATCATCGGCCGACATCGGGAGAGGGTCAACCTATGATCGGCAGTCCAAGTCAAACAGTCACTTAACCTGTATTCCTATACGAAACAAACACAAACTGCTGTACATTGTGACCGATTTGAGAGCGGGTTCTGACACCCTTTGGAGTGTCAGCACGCCACGGTGCCTCGTGAACCAATAAATAGACCGAGCAGCATGGTTTAATAGCGAACCGTGTTTTACATTAGACCTTATGCTACATCTCGTCATTCATCGTGCCTGAGTCCCTCGGGCTGCAGTACCCGTCCGGATGAACCTACATCCCAAGCTGACTTAGCGTAACACACCAACGTTACATTTGGTAGCGATGCGGTGAACAACGTTACAATATAGAAGGGAATATATAAAACGTTGCTATAATTTATGGTGATCAGGAAGTAGCAATAACTAGAAGGTAACAGTGAACTTGGAACCGAGGAGGCGTTAGCCATATGGTCGGTGCCCTAAAGCGCATGTACCTCTGAGCGAGTAAGTAAAGTCTCTTGAAAGATGACTAAATGGTCGCTGGTATTATTGTAGGAAAACAAGTTTACATCCCTGGAAACCTAACTAAGCGTTTGTAATTTCAAGGACAAGTATGCTTTTTTTTGTGGAATGATTATATAGAGTAATATTAAATTTCGACAGGCTTTGAAACATTTCGTGAGACGGTTGATCCATGCATCAAAGCACAAACCAAATCCAGTTTTGTGCTCTACCAGACTGAATCGTCTGTCTGTATTTTATGATTTTTGGAAGGAAGAACTCAAATTGTTGCAAGTCAGGTGTTTAGATTATCACCGCGATTTCAATTTCAAGGCTAATTTCACTCCTAGAAAAAATGACGACCGTCACCTACCAGCGCGCAGCAGGTAGTCTTAAGAAGGGGCTTGCCATTTAAGCTTTTTTTAGCCATATATGTTGTATTTGTGTTTTCGTTAATTATTGCTTTTAAACGAACCATACTTTTCCTATCGGCTGCGGTTGTTCACGGAGTTTGTGGTGCAGAATGATTTACCGCTCAGTTTGAATGTTTTGTGTATTATCCATACTCTCCTCAAGAATGGTTTCATCTCGAATGCCCGATCCATGACCTTCGAAACGATCTAATACACTCAATCCTTGTTAGAGTTTGTACAATATAAATAGTACTTAATTGAAGCCCAATTTTCGTGTACAGCCTTTTGGAGTGCTATTCTCAAACCGTGGTTTGTGGGGGGAATCGACTTGAATGCTCCACCCAATCAAAGACAGCGCTATTTGCCAGTGGACTGAATTTTCGACCATGCAGAAAAATGCCAACACTTATTTTTGTCCCTACAAATTTCATATATGCACGTAAAACAGACATCTCTACATTCACAGGGCAATAGCGACGTATGTGTAATATGAATACCTGAAAGCGTCTAGAAACGTTTCAAAATCCGTGATATCAAATAAAGCTACTTAATATTAAAGGGAATATATAAAAAATTGCTATAATTTATGGTGATCAGGAAGTAGCAATAACTAGAAGGTGATAGTGCTCGTTCCCATTTCCTTAAACTTACAGGGGGAGTAAATATAAATAGTAGAACCCTTGTATAGCATCTGGAATTGAATATCTTGTGTTTGACTAATCGATATAAAGAACGGAAAGATAAGATATAGTAGACCGAATAATCGTAGATAAGGGTAGAAGGGGATCTGATTTTAAACAAGACATTTTTCAACAAAATAGAGTATATATTGTCCGTTGCCATTTTTTAATGATTACAAATTTGCGTTTTGCTGCCGACCCATTGATTGATCATAGATCATTAAATGTAAAATGCCCGGCTAAAAGTCTCAATGCAGGTCGAACGTAGACAACGTCTAACGGTTCAGGCAATACAAGAATGCGCTTGTTTTTGTATTATTTTTCATTTAAAGTTTTGAATAAAATCGGGCGTGTACAGAATACTATGCATAATCGCACAATACTAGACCCATTCTTTTTTTAGTTGTTCCGTAAGACTAGTGCCCGTGTACGTTTTTTCGTATCATGGCCGATTTTTAGTCCACTTCGGCATTCACCTTGTCTAAATTGAAAATCATGAAAACCGATTTAAGGGTGGCCGGTCTGGGTCTCGAACCCAAGCCTCCTAAATGCAAGGCGAAGGCTTTGCCACTAAGCCATCTTGCTCGTTTAGCACACAAGTGCATTTAATCCAACACTGCAATACGATTTCAGTAACAGCTTATAGCGTCCATCACCGTAACAAATTGCACGACCGTTTAGGACAGGAACACGAGCGCGTCTACAACATGAATGGCTTTACTGAGGGAACCAGTCGTGAGCCGTTGCAGAAACGAAGAGGGTTCCTTTGACCAGAGTAGACAAAAAGCCTTAAAGCCTTGTATATTAACTTAGAATACTCAGGATACTTTTAACTCAAGAAGCTTACAAACCTACTACTCGGTACCCCCCCCCCCCTGAACGGAATTGCACGGCATTTAATTGACACCGTAAGGGAAAAGCCAAACTTCTTCAGTGTTCCTCCCGAGGCCTTACGGAGCGCGTCGTAATTACGGTGATGACTTCGTTGCTTTCTTCCTCCTCCAGGCTTTTTGACTCGACCTGATCCTTCTGGGCGATAACTATGCTTTCCCCATGTCTGTTCCCACCACACTTTTTCGAGCTCATCAAGTGCACCCTCACCTCTCTCATGTAGAGATCACGCCCCCTTCTCCAGGTAGTACAATATATTAAAATAGAACACATTTTATTTTAAATAAAGGGGGAATAAAACCCGCCTAACAACTGTACTGGCATACTTCCTAGGGTGCGCGCAGTAGTGACGGTTATGGGAAATTTCAGCTCTTATCACCCTCTAATGTTCTAAAGATTCATTAGGGGGCCAACGGAGGGGAATAAATATCAGTCACACTTATTGAGCACCTCCGGTGGAAGTTTTAACCTTTTTAGTTAGACGCCTGCAACGCCTGAACGGTGTTTACTAAAACAATAAGCAACGTGCAATTATATAAGCGCTGAAATTGAAATCGGCCGATCGAAGGAGAGTATGTGAGCGTTGGTTCTCTAATCAAAGTCTAAGTTGATTTACAACACATTTTTAAAAAAAGGTTTTGTTTGATTCATTGCACACCAACGTACCAGAGCACCAACGGCCTCTTGGCAGCGTATCGTGGGCACGACGGAACTCGATGGGGCTTTTGATCGCAAGGTTGTCTGCGTATTGGTAAGGTACGTGTGCACGGAATAAGTATCGGTTTGCTGTTGTTATCAGCTCAAACTTATAAAGTTAAAAAATAAGTAGTCTAGCTAATTTTTTCTTCTGCGTGACCGCTTTGTGAGGGGTGTATCCAGTACTGAGTTTGATTTCAATGGCGATGGAATTTCCTCTTATCCGCTTTCTGCCAGTCAGGTTTTGAAAACAGCATATGATAGCGCTATCATATGCTGCATTCCAGAAATCCGGGCGGAGAATAGAGCACTCCAAAGATGATCCCGTTTTAAGATCCTTTTGTACTTCGAATCCGTTGCAAGTACGGCGAGGCGCATTTCTTTCCCAGAGTCAAATGTCACGCTTCAATTCGTCGTGTTGAACGCATTATGTACGTGGAATAAGTGAAGCAAAACTTCTTGTATTAAGCGACTTAGTTGTTTCTTCCATTGACCGTTACAGCAGCTAGTTCAGCGCGCCTAGCGTGGCAGCCTTGTTAAGTCTGGTAACGTCATATCCGTGGCATGGGTGTTCGGCATAACCCTAGAGGGCATTTAGATGATTGCCATATATGTAGAGTACGTCCAAGAGAACTGCACACTTTCCCTATAGTATTCGAGCATGTGAAAAGAAAAAGTTTGAACTTACATTGGCTTTTGGTAACGTTATGCCCGGACTGTATCTATTGCAGATGGCGAGCTATTTCCAGCCTTCGAGGAACCACCGAGAAGCGTAAACATTTATACACGTGTTCTTGCTAAGGCGTGGTCTTTGTATCTGCATAAGCAATACGTTGCTAATGGTGAACCAATCGCTCGGTTTCAAAAAGACAGGGACCTCTTTAATGAAACCGGCGACCGCGAACTTGATAAGTAAGTTTTTGTGCATTCATGAGAACTCTGCTCCGCAAATTGTGTTAACTTATTCTAGGCAAGCATGATCAAATATCATTTAACTAACGACACATCCGCAGTCAATTGATTTTAAGGTATGTTATCAAAATGCGGCCAATGAACGGACTTAGTCGTTTATGTAATGTATACGGTATGCCCGTAAGTTAATTTGACAGGTGTAAACACATTTTTTTCTAAAGCAGTCTTCCAAGGGGACGTTCGACGCAAGCCAGTCCCAAACCGACAAGAGACTGGTGCATACGTACGCGCTTCCACTTGTGCTCAGCCTACCTCACTTCCTTCATGAAGATCCTTCAGTGCATGCCAATGTCAATGGTTTACATCCTAATGAAAACAAACGTTTTGCACTGTTGAAGTATGTTTGTTTGTAAATTTAATTTGTAAAGCCTAGAGGACATCAAATGTAGTGCCAACTGTTTATTACGCAATACATAAAATTGCAAGCCATAGAGGAGTTCTGAAACTAAGCAAAGTCTGTCATATTATAGCCCAACGTAACATTTCTACCCGAAATCGGTCATGCATAATATCAATAATTTAGAACAGATAAATGCAATGTATATAGCTGGTGTAGCATAGGTTATGGGTTACCGATTTACACTAATTAATTGGCCAGTTGTCTTTTCAACTTCAGCCAGAGATCTGATTTGACAGTTGACATGAGATGGCGAATGCAAGTAAACTTGAGGCGGGTTTCAGAAGCACGCCGATGATTTCGGAATTTTCTTAGGGTGTTTGAGTCGTACCCTGAATGCTTCTAAGCTCACCTCACATTCCAGCCTCTAACTGTTTTTGCTCCCGAATGATAGCTTTGTAACAACAAGGAAACCATCGTGCTCCATGGGTTTATCTACAACCTAGGCGCGCGGAATCTGCCGGTCGTCTGAGTGGTTTCACTCTCTAAATTGGCGGAACGGAACTGTGTCACAACGTGGCTGTCATGGTGTACGAGCAACAATAACTACACTACACAGCACGACCGAACAAGGCCTTACGATTGGCCGTTTTAAAACGCCAAAAAATGCCAAAATAACGCATTTAAATAAATACAAATAATCAAGAAAAAGATTATAATTGTTTTTTAAATATAAAAAACTGTTGAAATTGTTTTTGGCAACAGGATAGAACAAAGCATTCCGACGGCGTACACACGCACACAACACACACACACAAAGTTGCACATAGTTGTTCGATTAGGTGGGCTCGATTAGCCCAAGGTCATTTGCCGCGCTGCCACTGTTTGAACTCGCTCTAGCCTAGAGCAGCGTCCTCGGGTCAATCTACGAACGAAGGTTACACACTCTCCCCTTCTGGATTCTCGCAAGCCTGTGACTTGTGTATCGTCCAGGTTGGTCTGGGGCACGATATCTATGAAATCGAAATGTCGAAAATGCTTCATCTTCTGTCGCTTTATATACGGGCATAGCCCTGCGACTACACCGAACCCCTTAAGGCCTAACAGGGTCACCTATCACATATCAGACACGCGCCATACCCATGCATGACGGGGCCATAAACGAGTCCAATAGTAGTGGTTCACGCTACTAGAGCTTTTATAAATTCTCGGCTCGGTCCCTCTGCACGAGTTTAACATGACTTTAAGAACGCGCTTAACGCCGTTAGGAGGGATTGCTTGTTAAGGTAGTTGGCGATGAGGCTCTGCCTCGCGTAATTGGCAAAGACATGTGTCTCGATAATTGAACGATGGGGTGGAAAATTCGATGTTGGTTTGAATCACGATTCGTAACTGAGTGCTCACCGGGGTTGTACCTTCTAATTCCTAGTTCAGACCTTACCGGTAGTCAGAGGTGGACTAGACTCCTAAAGCAGTTCCTTTTCAGTCATAGCATTCCCTCCTTGGAGTAGGCGACCAGCTGTATTTAGTCTAATGTGGACTCTCGGCTGGTCGCAAACTTCTGGTCCTTGCTGAAGCGGACTCAGGTGACGTCATCCAATTATGTGGGGCTCCCCGGAGACTCCTTCGTATAAACCAAACATTTATGTTGAAAATTAAAAGTAATACCTTTTGTTATGCAATTATTACCTATTTAATTCGATGTAGTGTTAACCGATATATAAATATATATATATATATATATATATATATATATATATATATATATATATATATATATCGGTCGACGCCACATCGAAATAAATATGTAATTTTTGCATATTCTTTAGGAAAATTTACCGTCGGACAGGAACAAGCTTTTGTGCCTGCTCAAGCAAGGGGTAATGATTCGTTGGCTAGCGTTAGCTGCCTGCCTTTTGCTTGCTCGCGACGTCTGCCCTACTGTGTGGGTTTCTTCTGTAAGCATCAAGATCATGTAAGAAGAGACAAACAAAAATGCCAGGCTGACTCCTTAGATCATCCAGTTACAGTAAGTGCAAATACGTTATTTCCTAGGCTAATTACGTTATATACATACGTTATATTTAAAATCTGTGTCTGCGAATGGTGTGTGTAAATCGGTCTGCAAGCTGAGCGTCTTGCTGGGGCAAAATACATATAGCACCCTTTCTTCTACCGGCGTGACATGTTAGATAATTACCTTAAAGGATCAGAGCATTTTTTTGGGATATTGTTCTATAGGACTTGAAAGACTTGTTCTATGTTTTTCAACTCGAGTCTGAAATGTTACTTTTATGTAGAACCTTTTTCAGTATTTTACAAGTATTTTTTTAGTAAAAAAACCCGAGAGTTATTGCAAGCATCTACATCGATTTCTCAATCACTAATGCTTACAATGCCGCCATGAGGCCTTGTCAATGATGTCCGAGTGGATGGAGTCCCATCACTTGAAACTGGCACCCGACAAGACGGAGGCGATATACCTAACAGGTAGAAAGAGGACGACCGGCATTAACCTCGTGATGGCGGGCCACCCGATAGAAATCAGAAAGAAGGTAAAGTACCTTGGAATCATGCTAGACACTGGACTGACCGGATCGGCACACGTTAGTACGTGGCCGAAAAGGCCCAAAGGTCTCCTGACCTGGCGCGGATCATGCCTAGGGTCGGTGGGGTGGCTGAGGTGAAAAGAAGGCTCCTGGCCTCGGTAGCCGAATCAACGGCGCTATACGCAGCCCCAGTCTGGGGGACATGGCAATGCGGACGGCGAAAAATAGGGGGGCACTAAGGTCGCCCAACGAACGCTGCAATCAGGGTAAGCCGGGCGTATCGAACAGTCTCGACCGAAGCTCTCCTGGTCCTAGCCAAAATGCTGCCATGGGACCTCCTAGTGGCTGACGAAAGTAAAAATGTATCTAGACGAAGGTCTGGATCTCACCAGGGCCAGGAGTGCCACCATATCGGCCTGGCATGAGGAATGGTCTGATACCGGACCTCAGTATGGTATACCGCCGACAACGGGGAGCTTTCCTACTGGACGACTCAGGTTGACCGGATACGGCCAGTTCCAGAGCTACCTGTCAAGGATCAAGAAGGCCATCAGCGATATCTGCGTACTGTGCGACTCTAGAGAAACGGACAACGTAGAGCATACTGTTCTGCGGTGTGATGCTCTCAGGGAAGCACGGGACGCAGCACCAACCGCTGTGAGAGGCCGACCCATCAAGGAGGTGGTCTCCCATATGATGACTTCGGCGGAGGCATGGAGGGAGGCGACGAACTTTTTCGACGCTGTTTTGACACTCAAGACAGCCAAGGAAACGGCCATGCGGGAGAGGTTTGAGCGGGTCTTCTCGGAGAGTGGTCGAGACGAGGAGCCGAGGGAGGGGGGAAGGGGGAGGGGGTGGGGAGCAGCCAGGCCCTCATGGTCTCGACGCACCCTCACAGGACGGATTACAAAATGGCATCCCCTATCCAACCGCAGGTAGACATGCGGGATGATAGTCACGGATAGAGCTGATTGAAGGAGAACGGCAGAGACGCCTCTCCCACGGCTTCGATGTAATGCCAAAGTAATACCGAGCCTGGGGGGGTGGGGAGGAATCCGGGTTTAGTTGGGTTTGCGAGTCTCACACTAGTCACGCAGGCTGCTAGTGGCGCATGTGCTACATGCATTCCCGAACCTCCCAGAAAAAAAAAAAAAAAAAATGCTTACAAGCATTCCAGATTGGTTTCTACCAGAAGGCCTCTTCTATACTCTCCAGAAGTCTTAATTTCGCACTGCTTTAAAAATTTATTGACTTTGTTCTCTTAGAATCGCAACAGAGAGCATTTTTATATTTCTTCCTGTTGTGTAGCTAAGGCTTAAACTCCACCATTGGGAGGCAGGCTCAACTAGACGTTAAACGTAGCTTTTGAAAACAAAGTAACGTAATTTAGAACAGTTACAAGGGTAGCCCAGCTGTAAGAGCCGGGACGTTTGCAGGATCCCTATCCTACAATATTTATAGCATCCCACGCACGAGACA